>CM072521.1:48633113-48743113 GCA_036898135.1 Oncomelania hupensis
CTTGCCGATGTAAAAATGGCGAACGCAATTGTTTTTGCAATGATTTTGCATCGGAGACAAAGTAACAGCGTCTTTCGGGACAGATGATATCCTCTAAATATACTTGATGATGTAGAACATTACAGGAAATTCAAATTTTGAAGAATCGACATCGTGCGAATTGTGGATAAAGTAGGAGAGGAGTTGCAACATGCGAACCGGCATCGTAACTTCTTCCTTCACTGCTACTGTGCTTAGCACTACAGTAGGTTTCCAGTTCTATTTATCCTTGTGCCAATAAAATTGCCGTAAAGTACTTTCTTTTTGATGGTAGATTAATGATCAAAGCAAAGTACGAAAGAAAAATGTTTTTGGGATACTCTTTTAATTCTTAATAAACTAAATATTTTTAATGGGAACAGTTGCTTTTTTCTTCGTGTGATCCGTCGTCTGCCATGGAAGCTGTTGTGTCGTTGTCATCGAAGAGCGCATGCGTGATATAGGGAGGATTCAAATTTAGCTCGAGGTAGGGACCATGCGTCAGGTAGGGCTTTTTGAATACAGAGCTAAGTTTACCGGCAGCTTCCTCCAACCCTAAGATAAGAGAAAATGACTGCAAGGTCTATACCTTGAGATAAACAACCTATCGAAGGGTTTGCAAGCGGATCTTTCTGAATACGGGCCATGGGAGGATGCCAGTCTCAAAACACACAGTCCGGGGACTGACGCGGCGAGTTCCGATTGGCTGAGAGCGTTTCGTGATCCCGTGACCGGTTTATGCAAACATAACGTTTTTTTGAAGGTGTAAGTGGGGAAACTCAGTACAATTCATCCCCCTGTTTCAAGCAGGCCTCGTGTCTTTTAGACTTCCCACACGCCTCCTCTCTCCCCTCCTCCTTCTCTCCTTTCACCTTAACTGCTATATACCCCCTCTCCAATCACCCAGCACATACCCCCAAGGTCCCAACACATACCCCCAAGGCCCCAACACACGCTCCCAGTTTCATCCTTTCAAACCTTCTGCCCCTCACCCTACCATAACCTTGAGAGCCTCAGTCTGCCCCCAACCCCTCCTCTTTTCCGCCCTCCGTCCTATCCATCCATCCACCCAATCTCAAAACTCCAACAATTTGAGAGTCATTGAAACAGTCATTCACCTCATCACACATTTAGATTATATAGTTGGAGATTATATAGTTGGAGTTGTTTATCTGTACTTTATTTGTAAAAAATATCAGTTGAGAAAGTCTGAATTAAATAAAAAAAAATATATGTGTCTTGGAGTTATCTATCTGTATTTTATCTGTCAAAAATGCAAAATGAAAAGTCTGTAGCTGAAGCTGTTTTCCTGCACTTTTATTGGTCAACAATGCAAATTGAGAAGTCTGAGTAAAGAAAACAACATGCACACACACACATACACACACGCACGAACGCACACACACACAAAACTTTGGAGTTGTCTGCCTGTATTTTATATGTCACAAATACAAACGAAGAAGTCTTAATCTTAAATATATATCTTGGAATTGTTTGGCAGTATTGAACTTGTAAAAATTATAAATTGAAAAGTCTGGGTTATGCATATAGAATTTGGAGTTGTTTGCTATTATTGAATTTGTAAAACACACACACACACACACACACACACACACACACACACACACACACACACACACACACACACACACACACACAAATGGGTTATGCATATATATCTTGGAGTTTGCCAGTATTGAATTTGTTAAACATCTAAAATGAGAAATCTGAAAATGGATAGCTGAATGGAGTTGTTAGTCTTTTAGAACATCTATTGAAAAAGTCTGAGCTCTACATATATAGATTGGAGTTATTTGCATGTATTTTATATTAAGAAGAATACAATTTGAGAATCTGAGTCACAAATCCAAAATTGAGACGTCTGAATACAGCTTGGAGGTGTTTTTTTGCCCGTATCTTATTAGTCAAGATTATCAAAAGATTGAAAAGTTGAGTTTTATATTGTCAGACGCACACCATCCGAAATCCTCACGCCATGTTTTCGTTGTAACCCTGTTCGTATCGTTTACATTTACGTTAGATAAATTTAAAGTCCCCAACCCATGAGCATATGAGACTACCGTTCGTATCGACTTGACTTGACTTGTGTAGATTAACGTCCCCGGACACGTTGCGTATAGGAAACAGTTTCGTATTGTAGAAACTTCCCCTCTTATATAGTGCAGATGTAATAACTTCGACGAAGGGAACAGAACGATTCTTAAAGACCTTCCCGTTTCTGAAAGCCAGTTTGGTGGTGCTATCTTTTTGTTGTTGTTCCTCCAATAGCTGCAGAAAGCTTCGCGTGTTTGCTACGATTCCATACATGTCAAGTCTTACGTTTTTTCCGTAATTCTTACGTATTTTCAAGTTTTTTTTTCACCTTACGGCGTAAGATGAAAATCTTACGTATTTTTTCTTTTTCCCGACCCTTTTTTTTAAATCCGAAATTTTTATTTTATTTTAATTCGAAACACAGTCTAGAGAACAATTCTGAGTCACGCTCGCTCGCGATCGTGATCTCGGAGGAAGTACGGGCCTTGCGCATGCCCATAGCATTTCTATACACTGTTTCCGTCTTGGAGGAAAGGTTTCCGTTCATTCAGCTTATTGAAAATGGCGAAATAACCAGCAAAAAAAGCGCGTATTCATTTCGGCAACGCAGTGTATTTTAGATTCTTTTTTCTATTAAGTAATTTGGATTGTTTTTTGTTTGTTGTTGTTGTTGTTGTTGTTTTTGAGAGGGGGGATGGGGGGAGGGGTGTTTTTTTTATTTTCTGCAGTGGATAAAGCACAGTTATAAAATTATTATTATTGTTTTATTTTATTTTTATTTGTATGTGCGTGTTTACCGTTTTACGCATTTCTTATGGTTTTCGATAGAAAATTATGGTCTCTCGGGCCAAAAATTATGGTCAGAAGCTCCAAAAGCTTGACATGTATGCGATTCAGTCGCAGCTGGATGGACTGGATTTGGGATTTGGATTTTGGATTTGGGGATTTTATTCATGACGCATGCAAGTGAAATTCGGGCTGCCTTCTTGTGGAAGAAGCGGCGACAGCCGCTGCAAGAGCTGCGCCACCCAGGACAAGGGTAACAGGACCTGTATAGAGCACATGCTGGGTGTGTGTGGGTTTCTGGCTCTCACCCGTCTAGGACACAAACCTTAAGCTCTTTAGAAAGGCCGCGCGGTAGAATGCACGCGTTCACAGACTAAACCTCGGTTGATACTCTCATCCGAAGGATTTGGGGAAAAAGACTTCATAGGTATCAGGAGGTTGAGACCCGCACTTCAGATACCGGGCATAATTAATTAATGAACGTTGAAGTTTAACGTCTGCACCCACCATTGGTGATATGGCAGACAGGGATGAGGGGGTAAGGACGTAAGTCAACATTGAACCACCCGAGCAATCATACTTGTAAGATAGACAGTGGGGGAAATTGGCCCACTTCAATCTTGCCCAACACCGGTTTCGAACCTGGGTCATAGATGGGACAGACAAGTACTCTTGACACTCGGGGTCTTCTTAGGGGGAAGAGGACAGGGCAGAACAAAGGTAAATGCGCCTCGTTCCAGTCCACCTCAATGTCTGTGTGACAGGATGATAGACTTGCTGCAGACGAGAGTACAAACCGAGGCCCAGGACTGCGTACGCACGCGTCGTGCATTCGGTTGTGTTTTGCGCAATGCAACAACACGAAATGTGTGGTGGCTGTTTCTCTCTTTCATTAGGCTAGCAATATCAGCATGGCGTCTGTGGGTCAGCTCTCTCCGTGTCTGTTGATCCTATGTCCACAGGTCATCGTATTACGTCACTTTAAACAAATATTGCGTCATCGTCACTGGAGTCTATCAGTCTCGGTCAGTCGGTCTCGTCTGTAGTCTCGCATGAACACAACACATTATATGGCGCGAACTTAAAAGACCCTGACGCTCAAGTCCTAGACGGGCGAATGCCAGTTGCATGCATAAACACAGCCAGCAAGCGCTATGCCTTTTGTCCCTCTTCACGGTTGTTCAGTTGTCTGGTGCGTTAGACAGTGCGCATCAAAGAGCACGTTGACGCCTTGAGCGACTTAAGTTAGATTCAGTTTTGATCAGCGCCTTGAGCAGCTCTTTGACGTGGTGAAAAGCTCTATAACAACAATTGGTCACTTTCCACTAAACAGGCCGCCTTGATGCTGGGCAAAAAGGTTGTGTGGGCAAAAAGGTTGTGTGTATACATATGCTTGGGGGTCTGTGTGGCTTTCGGGCACACTGCCTTTATAAGCCTAGTAACAACCCGATACCGGCAAAAAAAGAAAAGAAGGTCTGTTCCACATTGGTCTAGCTTGAAACCAATGGTCTCCTCCTGTAATCAGTATGAGGTCCAGCGAAGAAAGAACAAAAACTTGCAGGCGTGGGCAAAGGTCAATGAACTACCAGCGTAGAGGAACGGACCTATTTGGACATGCGTTCCAAGTGCACCCTCAACCGCCCAGGCCCTTAGTAACCTTTTAAATCCACCCCCTTCATCAATCTACCTTCCATCCCTTTCCACACATTTCTCTACTCTTTACTTACGGGTTTCCATTGACAAACAGGGTTTAACAACAAAGTATGCTTGGTTTTTGTTTTTATTTCACCGAAAACGAAGAGATAGGTGTAGAAGAAGTGGCAGTAGCGGAAGTATTGAATTGTTAAAAAGCTGGAATCAACGCTCCCGCAATTTTTCTTTTCACAAGATCGCCGTTAACATGCGAGTTCTCCATGTTTATTTACTCTGAAGGCAATTTCGTCAATGCAGAAATAATGATGGATCCCTCTTTTCCGGAGCCGTTACCGTTGCAGTTTCGTATATATATTTAAACTGTTGCGAACTTATTTAAAAAAAAAAGTGAAATAAAGCAGTTGCATTATTTTAAATCGCAACACAGGTAAAATCACGACTTTTACAATTGTCATTATTACTACAAACAACCTAACAGTAATACGACTTGTATTTGTATCTGCGAACCCCCTAAATAATGAAAATTGCAGTCCATAAACAATGAATTGTTTACGTAAATAATGCATTATTTAGCGATATCTTCTAAATAATACATTATTTAGCAAATTCTGCAACCTAATGCATTTTATAGGTAAATAAATAATGATTTATAAACATTTATAAATAATACATTATTTCACACAATCTCCTAAATAATGCATTATATAAGTACAGAATTCCTTATTTAGCAACAATGCCTTATTTAACTTTATCATGATTTATTTATCTAATACATTGTTTAGGTAAATAATAAGTTATTTACCGACAAAATATATTATTTAGAGAAATCTTACATTGTTGATAAACAAATGATTATGTAGGAAATATGCTTCTAAATAAAGATTAGTTAGCTGACAGTGCTGAAAATAAATAATTTAGAAAAGGAATTCCATAGATGTGTATTTTAAAAGGAATAGGAATGGTATTGTAACTTCACCGAAAATAAATCCAGACATAAATGTATGTGTTTTATTGTTACTGTATATTTCTAATATAGCGCCTTCCAGCTCAAGTGCTGCTCAAAGCCATGGCGGATACAGGATCTGTCTCAAACCGCCCGAGGCGCCAACTTGCAGCTTTTGGGCGCATCGAAATAATAAATAGGTAAATAAATAAAGAAGTTTTAAAAAAGGAATCTCTTACGATAATAAATATAAAATCTATTACAATAAGTAAATAGATAAATACATACGTAACCTTTTACGTTAGATACATCTATATCATGTGTTCATAGACTTCAAGAAGGCGTTTGACCGAGTCTGGCATGCAGCTCTACGGGCAACAATGAAAGTGTACAACATCAGCCCTAAAATTATTGAAGTCATCAAAAGCCTGTATGACAAGGCTACCAGTGCAGTCCTCCACAACAGCGCCATTGGGAACTGGTTCAGAACAACAATCGGTGTGCGTCAAGGATGCCTACTCTCTCCAACACTCTTCAACATCTTCCTCCTAGAGCGCATCATGTCAGATGCTCTTGCAGATCATGAAGGCACAGTCAGCATAGGGGGTAGAGCAATCTCTAATCTTCGTTTTGCGGATGACATTGATGGATTGGCTGGAGAGGAACAAGAACTTGAACAGCTGGTACAGAGGCTTGACACCACCTCCAGAGCTTATGGAATGGAAATAAGTGCAGAGAAGACCAAAATGATGACCAACAACACCAATGGCATCAACACGGACATCAAAGTCCAAGGCCAATCCCTCAACACAGTGCATAGCTTCAAATATTTAGGAGCCATTGTATCAGACAATGGGTCCCGACAGGAAGTCCTCTCCAAGATCGCACAAACAACTGCTGCCCTGACAAGGCTGAAGCCCATTTGGAAAGACAGGACCATCAGTCTACATTCCAAAGTAAGACTGCTGCGCTCCCTTGTCATTTCCATCTTCCTATATGCTTGCGAAGCATGGACCCTCACAGCAGATCTCCAACGAAGAATACAAAGCATGGAGATGAGGTGCTACAGAAGACTTCTGGGCATTTCCTATACCCAACACATCACCAACGACGAAGTCCGACAGACCATCACACAAGCCATTGGACAACACGATGACCTGCTAACAGTGGTGAAGAAACGGAAACTCTGATGGTATGGCCACGTCACCAGATCATCAGGCCTTGCAAAATATTATTATTATTATTATTATTATTATTATTATTATTATTATTATTATTATTATTATTATTATTATTATTATTATTATTATTATTATTATAGATGCTATTTAGGCGTTATTTCAGTAAATCCCCAACTAGGCTGAAAGTTCGGCGATCTTTATCAACATACACGCTCACATACACAACAAACAAGCATCTATTATTCAAACATGTGGTGTTGGTGTAAAGGCAGAGAGATTGCGATTACAAGACGAAAAAGAAATCAAATTTGTTTAACAAAGTTTTTTTAAATTTTTAATTTAATTTAATTTCTTATTTTTTACAGATCTATTGCATCTAATACCATGTTTGAGAGAAGGGAGGGGAGAAAAACCATCAACGTACATTTCCTTTGTCCAGGTACCGTCAAGGTATTTTATACCCATTTAACATACACCAATACCCCCTCTCTCTCCAACCCCAAACTCTATTATCACCCTATCTATCTTCTCTCTCCCCCTCCCTCCCCGTCTCTCTCTCTCTCTCTCTCTCTCTCTCTCTCTCTCTCTCTCTCTCTCTCTCTCTCTCTCTCTCTCTCTCTCTCTGTCCTCATTCCTCGTTTTCTGTGGTGGGGACGTCATGCTCGTTTCGTGCCCACATATCCACGGGTTGCTGCCCAATAGGGCGATGGCGATGGTATGATGGCCGGTGCGCGGCTTGTAGTTTTGACCTATCTTAACCTTTCCCTGGAGGTCAACCTTAAGGTCACATCCGCAGGAAAAGTAAGTCCTAGACGTCCTTGAAGAAGGAGGAGAATGAATCGGAGAAGAAGAAGAAGAAGAAGTAGAAGTAGTTGATGATGATAATGATGATGATGATGATGTCGTTGTCGCTGCTGCGGCTGCTGCCGCTGCTGATATTAAGGATGAATGACAACAAATTGAAAGAGCAACGTAAGACGGAAAAAGATGTAAAGACAGAAAGAGCGACAAGATGGTGATGAGGAGACCACGAACAAATAAAGATTCAGAAGAAGACGGCGACTAGGAGAAAGAAGAGTGTGAGAAAGAAGACGCAAGGCTAATGAAATGAAGGAGAAATAAGTACAGCATGTGTGAATGGGATTGATGGGAACAGATATAATAACAAAACCAGGACAACGAAGGAGAAAGAAGAAGAAGAAGAAGCAGGAGCAGAAGAAGAAGACGAAGAAGAAGACGAAGAAGACGGAGAAGAAGATAAATAAAAGTAGCAGAAAACGGATCACGAAGAAGAAGAAGAAGAAGAAGAAGAAGAAGAAGAAGAAGAAGAGTATACACACTATGATAATAGACGATTTATTATCTCTCTCTTGCAAACTTGGGCATGTTCACACTCGCTGAAAGCTCATTGTCTTGCTCACGCGCGCGCACACATGCAGAAGAAGAAGAAGAAAAAACAGAAACACAAGGAGAAGGAGGAGGAGATAGAAGAAAGAAAGAGATTGCTATATATAGCGCACTTACAAACTCAGAGAGCTTCTCAAGGCATTGGCCACTCATATCCAGCAATTACGCAATAGTTTGCTGAAGTCAGGATTCCAACCCACGTCGCCCAAGACGCACTTAAACAAGTCGTGCGCTCTGACCACTGAGCAATCCCTGTGGAAGAAAAATAGGAAAGGAGGATGAAGAACACCAACAAGAGCTAGAGGAGCAAACGCAAGGATACAGAGGAGGAAGCGGAGAAGGAAGAGTAAAAAAAAAGCAGACGGGCTGACGGTTAATAGAAAACTGAGAAGATGGGGGGGAAACTATAGACTGCAATATCCCGAATGTTTTCTGAACGTGCTTCGACTTGGAATGTGGTGGAGTCATGACAGTCACTCGGCTCGTAGTAACGCTCGTACGCGACCAAAACCTTTGTGAATTTTATCCATTTGCCCTCTTAATAAGGCCTCGCTATACCCTGAAAGTCATCCCAATAGCCCGACAGTCATCCCTATACTCCCAACGTGCTAGATCCTATACCCTCCACAGTACTAAATGAAATTGGTTGAGATCCCCAAGCTGCAACACGCAAAACAGTGATCGATGATGAGTTGGAAACTTTTAGGTGTTTTTAAAAAAAAACATTGACCTCTGTTTCAATTGTTCTTATTGTCGTCGTGGTCGTTATCATCATCATCACAATCATCATCATCATCATCATCATCATCATCATCATCATCATCATCATCATCATCATCATCATCATCATCATCATGTTCTTCTGCTTCTACTCTGCATTGTATTGCTTGACCTAGTCGGATCAGTTGTTTGAGCGCGTGGTGCGTATCAGCTTCTTACATGTGGGGGTGCTATACTGTAACAACAATGGATTCCTTCTTCTTCTTCTTCTTCTTCTTCTTCTTCTTCTTCTTCTTCTTCTTCTTCTTCTTCTTCTTCTTGCCCTTAAAGCGGACATTTTATATGGGATTGTTGTCCGCTTAATAACAATCATGCATTGGTTCTCTCCCCTACCCCTACCCTCTCTCTCTGTCTGTCTGTCTTTCTCTCTTCCTTCTCCACATCCTCTGTCTGTCTGTCTTTCTCTTCCTTCTCCTCATCCCCCCCCTTTCTCTCTCTGTCTCTCCCTCCCCCTTTCCCTCCCTTCCCAATACAATACGATATCCCCGTGAGGGTGCCTGGGGTTTCTGTATAAATAGTATTCCCACTTTTTGTAAATGTAGTGCTACAGAGTAGGAATCAGAACGAACAAATGAGAAAGACAGCGACATTGGGAATTTATACAATACTGTACTATACTATCTTCTTCTTCACTAGTCCAGTCACCTACCTCTTTTTTTTCTTGAAAACTCTTCCAAAACTCCTCATTTGTTTATGAAGTCTGTTGATTAGCTTGGTAATATTGGACGCTTTCTGTCAGACGGTCACTAGGGCTTCCTATGATATTATTATTTAGCAATGTAGGCATTTTATATGTATGTGTTTTGTTGATATTTTATAATGGTGTTTATATTCTCTTTTGTTTTTTATAAACGTGGGTTCGATAAATTAGAGTACAGCCTCAGCGTCCACTGCGTGGGATGCCTTTATTGTACAGTGACCGGCTGGTGGAGTGCCTTCAGTGTTACCACTAGGGTTGTTTCAGCAGATCTTTTATACGGACCAGGGGTGAGTCCTCTTTCAACCAAGCTGTGGTCCTAATTTTGTGGTCCTGATTCGGCTCTTTGCAGTGCGCTGGACCCATGTAAGCAATGCATAATTAACTAACAATAAGATTCGATACAACTTTATTGTTCGATATAAAACAACAGAAAATTAAGTTGCTTTTCTCTGTATCTCATCCCCTCCCACTTCTTTTTCTCTTTCCCATTCCATTTCTCTCTCTCTCTCTCTCTCTCTGCTTGTCCCAATTATTCCCATTGCCATTCTGTTTTTCATTCTTCTCCCTCCTCCCCCACTTCTCTATCTTTTCCCCTCCATCCCTCCCTCTCTTTATCTCTCTGCCGCCCCCTTTCCTCTGTCTATCTGTCTGTCTATCTGTCTGTATGTGTCTCTCTCTCTCTCTCTCTCTCTCTCTCTCTCTCTCTCTCTCTCTCTCTCTCTCTCTCTCTCTCTCTCTCGTGTCCTCTCTCTGCTTGTCCCAATCATTCCTATTGCTTCTGTTTCTCTCTCTCTCTCTCTCTCTCTCTCTCTCTCTCTCTCTCTCTCTCTCTCTCTCTCTCTCCCTCTCTTTCCCCCCCTCTCTCTCTCTCAGCTTGACGCAATCCTTCCCAACCCATACACCGGCCCCGTATTCCGTGACCTATTTCCCCATAGGCCTGACGTGAGTGTTTTGTTTTCATTTCCCCAAATCCAGTCACGCTGGTCCATTATTTGGCTTTCCTGCCGTGCGCTTGTTTGTCTATCGCTCTCAATCAAGTTAGCCATTAATTGAATGCAAATGATTTTACTCTCAAGCCATCCTCCAGCATTACCTCCCCTTCTCCCTACCAGCATCACCACCACTACTACAAATCATTCTCACCGATCTAGAACCCATCCCTACCAAATAAAACAAATGATGTAAAATTAAAATAAAATGTCCTGTTATTCTCTCTCTGTCTCTGTTTTTGTCTCCGTGACACCTTCTCTCTCTCTCTCTCTCTCTCTCTCTCTCTCTCTCTCTCTCTCTCTCTCTCTCTCTCTCTCTCTCTCTCTCTCCTCTCACTCTCTCTCTTTCTCTCTCTCTCTCGGTGTCTGTCTCTTTTACTCTCTCTCTCTCTCTCTCTCTCTCTCTCTCTCTCTCTCTCTCTCTCTCTTTCTCTTTCTCTTTTTCTCTCTCTCTCTCTCTCTCTCTCTCTCTCTCTCTCTCTCTCTCTCTCTCTCTCTCTCTCTCTCTCTCATGATGTAAATGTTAATGTGTAGGTAGGCCTATGAATGTGAATGTGGTGCGTGTGTGAGTGGTGTGTGTGTGTGTGTGTGTGTGTGTGTGTCTTTTCTTTAATTGTTAGGGGAAAGCAGAGTATGCGCCCGCACACGTACCCCGAGCATGTGGAAACATGGATTCTTCAGTGTATGGATGCACGGCTTTCGGCGAGAAGGCCCGAAGTTCTCTGCTTCCCGTCTGTTTTGGACGTGTGTGTTCCAAACTTCCGTTTGCTGAATGGCGTACATGTTTATGACCCTGTTGACATGTCCGCCAAACGTCGCCTCAGGGTAGTTGCTGCTGTTTCGCCGTAAACTAAAAGAAATAAGTCAAAAACAACGATAGATTAAATATATACACTACTGAAGTTACGAATGCATCATGAAAATGTCCATGATATGAAATGACTACAATCTAGATCTATTTATTTACTCAATGAGTGAATGACACGTCAATGGCTGTCTCTCCGATAGCGGCTATTTGCACTGTCCAAAACATCAGGTTTCACATTTCAAAAATCGATGAAGAACATTAGATCAGGTACTTACACTTTTTGTCTTCGTTAGTACATAGAAATTTAGAAAGGAAAAAGTATCTACATGCCTCAACAAGGTCATCTAATTGGTCCATGGTTCCATGAGGCAGACATAAGACTTTCCGCAACCGGAAGTATCGAACACAAGGGCAAAACCACGTGAATTGGCTGCGAACTCCCTTAGTCATAGAAAGAAGGGGATGTGTTTCCATAGTTTGTATTTCCATGGTGGAAATCAATGCTGTTCACTCTCTCTCCCTCTCCCTCTCTCTCTCTCTTCCTCCCTCTCCCTCCCTCTCCCTCTCTTCAATTACGTCAGCCCTATTTCAGGAATGAAGAAGAGGCCAGCGCGAACGATCAAATATTTTGCAATCGCGGAAAACATTTTAGAGCGAGAGGAAAATGGAAGAGGACCCGAGACAATGGCGCTCACTGGGATAATAGGGATCTTTCGAAAGCGGGTGAAAGTGAAAGTGAATGTGAATCGGGACTACTTATTGTTGTGACGTCAGCAATTTATGTGACGCTTTAACTTCCCGTGGTGAAAGGTCACGAAGTCTGCCTACCACAAGGAATAAAACTTCGTGGAAAACCTGATTTCCACGAACTAATGTTAGTGAGTACATTTTGGTTATTAAATCGTTTGTAAAATGTCCAAAAATGATTTGAATTTGTATATGGTACATTACTCAACCATTTTAGAAGGAATAATGGGGATCTAAACTCGGTCTCAGACTTAAAACGTATTTTCAAACGAGCTACTGAAAAGCCGTCATGGCTGTCTAGAATCTATCTATTCTGTATCACCAATCAGCAGTCCAAAAACTGTTTTATGTGACAAAAATGAAACTCGAAGCTAGAATGTAAAAATCTTCAATGTTAGAGCACTAATCCATCTTTAAAGTTCAACCTAATCGTTACATTCGTGTCAAATCATGATTTGTTAGAAGAAGTCTTACGTAGGCATAATAGTGCTCTGCCTCTGGGCCTGCCCTGTGTGTGCTCAATAAAATCACAACGAAACTAGGTGCTGGAATCGAAAGCGCACAGAAACACGTTCGTTTCGTTTCGTAACGCGGCGTAAGAATCTCCCGGCGTGCCTCTCGTTGGACGAAACGAACACACAATCACTTTCACTTTTACCCGTTCCGAAAGACCCCTAATAAGAGAGAGAACGCGTGAAAATGGACAAACAGTGGGCACTCATCAAACCGAGCTTTGAGGGCGGGAATCACACACCGCGTAGCAGGGATTCGCCGACGCTAACGTTCGCCTCTCCGCTTGTGAGATGTAACCTACTGTTATCAGTCCTCTTCTACGCTGAGAGAGTGAGATATTATGGGGCTGTGATGGTAACTGGAATGGAGGGGTATGCAGGTTAGGGGGTCGGGCAGGGATGGTTGGGTTGGGGGGTTGTAGCGAGGGGACAGAGAGAATATTACTTTGATGGGGACATTGAATTGAATTTTGCGGCGAAGTCCAATCTATATATATAAATTGCTTAGCCGGAAGTCCTTCTACGCCTCTACTATAAAGTTTGTCCGGTATGGACGCTGATCTGGGCAGGTGCTGGCCGCTGCGGATCGGCCTGCTGTGTGCTCAAAACCAGCGAAATCGTTATAGCCGACATTTCCTTACCGAACGTTTAACCGTTTCTGAGATAAATAAATAAACAAAATGTCCACAAACTGCAATAGCCTCATTCCGCGCGCTTCCATTAAAAATCAAATTGAGGTTTCAGCATGTTTTCCCATATAGACCAAAAAATTGATGGTCTTTCTTGGAAGCCCTACTTAGTAAAACATTCGCCTACCGTTCAGGGCGACCCAAGTTCAAACCTCACGCGGGCCATATTATTTTTTTTTACACTACAATATGGATATTTTTCTTTTTAATTTAGGCTTTTTACCTTTAATTTATTATTATTATTATTATTATTATTATTATTATTATTATTATTATTATTATTATTATTATTATTATTATTATTACTATTATTATTATTATTATTTATAAACTAATAATAATAATAAATTATTATTATTATTATTATTATTATTATTATTATTATTATTATTATTATTATTATATCTTATATCAAATTTTCTTTTAAAACCTTGGTGTTTTTTATGATTTCTATTTGTATTATTCTATATTCAATATTATTATTATTATTATTATTATTATTATTATTATTATTATTATTTATAAACTAATAATAATTATTATTATTATAATAACAATTATAATATCTTATATCAAATTTTATTTTAAAACCTTGGTGTTTTTTCTGATTTCTATTTGTATTATTCTATATTCAATATTATTATTATTATTATTATTATTATTATTATTATTATTATTATTATTATTATTATTATTATTATTATTATTACCAAGGATCGGGATGGGGTGGTACGTGTAGGTAAAAGGGGGCTACGGGTAGGTTTAAAGGGGCATGGGTAGGCATAACAGAGATACGGGTATATATCTTATAAGGGGGTATGGTGATGGTCGATTCCTTTCATCCATACCTGCGAAATGATCAACGGGGAAGTATCAAGGAGGGTACAGGTATGAACCAAGGGGGTATGGAAGGTATCAAGGGGGTATGGGGAGGTATCAAGGGGGTATGATGAGGCATCATGGGGGAAGGGATGGGGAGATATCATGGGGTGGGGGGGGGTTGGTGAGGTATCAAGGGGGATATGGGGAGGTATCATCGTCCAAATGAAACTCGCAGACAAAAGTTCTCTCTGTCTACATTTTAAACAGCATCATGTGTACCCTGGCTTGCCAGGGTACAAAAACCACTAGTAAGAGATATCGGGGAAACGATATGGGAGATAACCTAAAACTGCAAAAACAAAGACGAACACTAATGTTATGTATCTTTAGAAAAACCTGCCGACGAGGATAGTTATTATTATGAATTTCATACTATATTTTTGGTTACTATGATTATTATCGAATATATTTTTTAAAAAATATATAATTATTATGATTATTGGCCACAAGTTTAACGTCATGTGCATGGACTGTATACGTTATACGTTTTACTGAGTAATGAAGGTGCTTCTGTTGCTGCTGCTGATGATGATGAAGATGCTGCTGCTGCTGCTGCTGATAACGGCCGACACAGTGTTTATTTCCCTTCTTCTTTTATTTCTTTTAATCACTTTATTTTTTTTCCCTTCTCTTTCTTTCTTTTTTCCTTGCTCTTTTTTTTAAAAAATTATTTTTCCTTTCTTTCTTTTTTCTTTTTCCTCTTGCTGTTGTTGTTTTTCTTCTTGTTCTTCTTGATTTTGTTGTTGTTGTTGTTGTTGTTGTTGTTGTTGTTGTTGTTGTTGTTCTTCTTCTTCTTCTTCTTCTTCTTTTGATTCTTCTTCTTCTTTTATTTTCTTTCTTAATTTTCTTCCCTTCTATTTTTTTTTCTGTTTTTCTGTCTATCAGTCTTTCTGTATTTCTTTCTTACCTCCTCCCTCCTCCTTCTCCTCCTCCTTCTTCTTCTGCTGCTGCTACTTCTTCTTCTTCTTGTGCATCCTTTTACATCAGGGTCATCGACAAAAAGCCATTTCATTTGAGGAAGCCGCGATTCTGAAAAAACGGAAGAAGTAAAATGAGTGTCCAGGGAACACGAAAAGGAAATGAAAACGAACAACCGTTTGGGGGCCAGGCCCCTGTTGGGTGCATTTGAGCACAAAAGATCACCAACAGTCTTGGAAGGCGCCCCACAGTTCAAATCAGCTTAAGACCTCTCAAACTGATGTATCGAGTCGTCTCTTCTGTAGCGTGTACAGCTATGTAAATGTACACGATTCCAAAAAAACGAGGAACAACTTCTGCGTGTTAATCTCTTGAGACGAGCCCAGACGGAACACACAATGCTACGAAGTCTTGAAAGGTGCTTCACCGACTGGTAGATCTTAAGTAACCGTAATGCCATGGAAAAAAAATGGGAAGAAGCTTCTATGCTTTTGGCTGGGAGTCAATTTAGCTGAAGCACAAAAACGCTACCAAGCCTTGAAAGGCGCTTCTTTCCGTGTTACAACTTTGGTCATTCGTAATAATAGTCCTTGTGAGTCAACAAATAACATGGGAAGCAACTTCTACGGTTTAATTATTTGAAGGCAAGACGGAACACAAACACACACACACACACACACATACACACACACACACACACACACCTACACACACACACACACACACACACACACACCCATACACGCATACGTACACACACAACAACAACAACACAAACGCTAGCAGACCTTAATAGGTGCTGGCTACGAGTATGTTTTTCGAAGCGGCTTCTGTGGTGGATGACCAGTTTGAGCCATTCATTTTGCAATTCGCCTATCATCGTTCACGGCATTTCCCTGGTGGTCGGTTCCATTTCCACGCAAAAGACACGGGAAATTTAAACAATCGAATAGGACGAAACAGGCCTGCTTCTTTGACGGTCCTATGGTCCAAAGGTCTTGTCAACAACGTTGTTTCTGCATTCGATTTTATTCAGGCATTCTGTACACGGTTGGGAATGGACGACGTTTAACGTCTCCACTCACCCTTGAAGGAAAAGAGGAGTAAGGGCCTCAATCGACATGAACCACCAGAGCAATCATACTGCGAAATAATTATGGACTGTAAAAAAAAGACCTCTTGATCTTGCCTACTACTGGATTCGAACTCGTTCAGTTGTGAGCCAGCTATAAGGCGAATTCCCTAACACTGAGCTACGGCGGTAGGCTCAAAAAATTATTGTTAAATCAAAATAGAAATAGGTCTACACTATAATGATTATACCCAAAGCCAATCGTGGAACCACGGATGCATCGGACTGTCAGATTTCCGGAGAGTGTTTGGGATTCGGTGGGTGGGACGGGGGGAGGGGGACGTCTAAATGGAAAGACAGAGGATTATATGACGATGCTGGCTACCAGACAAATAAAAGACAGCAAACTGTAGTGTAGCCCATAGTGTAGCCCATAGTGAAGCCCATAGTGTAACCCATAGTGAAGCCCATAGTGTAACCCCATTGACCCTTACAAAACACGCACACGTATTCACCCACGTGTCCACCGACTCACAGGCAGACAGACAGACTGACACACACACACACAGACACACACATTCAGACACAGACGCACGCCCCCCACTCCCCACCTACCACCCCCGCACGCACAAATTCACACACACACACAAATGCACATACACACGCCCCCAAACTCACACAGCCACACACACATTTTAACAATTTATTCAGAAATTATGACAAAGCAATATATTACAACACATCGTCTTCTGATAATAATGAAATGTAAGCATTGAAACCCACAAGCGCAAGAAAACATGAACAATGGAAACTCACAACCAACCAATCAATATTGGCACACAGCCACACTGTACAGCTGGGACTTGGCACTGTAAGCACGAACGGCAACCACGTTCAGTCCTGATACTACCCTTATTTCCTAGGTTCCCTATTATCACAACCACGGTTCTACATGAAAATCCCAGTGCACTTAATTTGAAGGCAGAGTTGCATATATTTATCAAACTTGGATGTGCAGCATCGAAAGGTACTGCAACCTCTACCAAAAACACTTCCCGGCTAAACTGATTGATGACACGCACACCCACACACACACACACACACGCACAAACAGTTGAACACGGTCTAAGAAATGAATAAACAAACAAATAAATACATTTAAAACACTTCAGTACTTCAGCTAGAAAACAAACAAACAAACAAACAAACAAACAAACAAGCAAACAAACAAAGAGACGCCTTATTATGTCTTCAAGACAGAAAGCAAGAACATACTGCATGTATGGGTGAGATCTGGGTTAACAACCTGTTACGCGAAGAACGTACAACTCTTGAACTGCATTACGTGGAGTGTCAGGGCCGGATCTAGGGGGGGGGGGGGTTACCTGGGTTCCGGAACCCCCCCTCCAAACTAAAAAAAAAAAATAATTTTGTTTTATGCAAAGAAGTTTAATTTTTTTTAAATTGTTTTAAAAACATTGCAGTTTTTATTCACTTTTGGTCCAAGGTACAAATAGTTATTTATAGACAATTCAACGGAAATCCATTTCAAGGGATCCGTTGAAACGTCCAAAGCGTTTTCCCGTTGAAACGACCAAGTAACCCAACCCCTAAGCCTAAATTAGTAAATGCAGCCATATTTTCCTGTTCTGTCCGCAAGCCTCTTCCAGCACCTTCACATTGATACTGCCCTAATCCCCCAAAAACGACTTTTTAGAAATATTAATTAAGATGCTAAGTTGATAATTATGAACTATAATTCGTTGCCTGGTTTGGTGAAGTCAGCAAAATGGCAAATGCTTTGACAACTGATGTTATTGTTCCTCGTCAAGCATCCCGACAGACTCTCCGTGACAACCAACCTGCGGCCACTCTAGAAGAATATTTCAAGATTAGCATTGCCATTCCTTTCTTGGAACACCTGTCAACCGAATTGGACTCGAGGTTCAAAAATGCTGACCTAGCAAGTTGATGGTCTCTGTCTGGTGCCAAGCACTTTAATAGACAACCAGGATGGTTTCATGCAGGTTCCAGAAGGGGTGAAGACACTGGCAATGTTGTGAGAGTTTGACCTACCAGACAACGCTACCCTTGATGCAGAATACCAACGGTGGGTTTGCAAATGGCGAAGTGCTGCTGAGAATGCGACAGCTATCATCCCATCCACGGCATCAGAAGCACTGAAACATTGTGACGGGGATTTTTATCCCAACCTGTTCATCATGCTAAAGAACCTTTGCACCCTGCCTGTCACTACTGCCGAGTGTGAGCGTTCAAACAGTCAGTTGCGCAACCTGAAAACTACCTGCGCTCTACAATGGGGCAACAGAGGCTCAATAGACTTGCTTTACCGAAAGTGCACAGGGATGTTGATATTGACTTCAAAGAGGCAGTGAACTGTTTTGCCAGAAGATACAATTCACAAATGGTACTAATGCCGGAGAACCTAGTGCAGCAAGACTGAAAGTGAAAGCAGGGCGGTGATGTTCATAAACTACAAGGTAAAGCTTTATACCGTTAGCGATCGACAAAAAGTAGTGAATAATAATAGTATACAAAACATCTCTGCTGATAAATAAATGTTTGTGTGTGTGTGTGTTGTTGTTGTTTTTTTTAAAGAGAGGTGCAGAGGATACTTTTTGTACCTCAGAGTTTGTCAGTTCAACTGTTAAAAAAGCTCAAAGTCCCAGACCATCACAAATGGCTTTTTAAAGGTTCAGATTGCACCAGATTGCACCATTTTGGATCCTTGAAAAAAAAATTCCGGGGGGGCATGCCCCCGGACCCCACCTAGAAGGCTCGGCGCTTCGCGCCTTCGCTGAACCTGTAACCCCCCCTTCGACTTTCCCCAGGTCCGGCCCTGAGTGTAGGGATGGGGGGTGTGTGCCCGCAGTGGCATGACGGTTACGGCACACGGTGAAACTGTTTCGTTAAAGCCCGGTAACTAACTTGGATCGGAACGGCGAGTACTTGGATGCATGCAACCACTGAAAGCTGCCAGTCCACCCAGTTGTAAATGGGTAACCTGCGCGTCCCCGTTTTGCACCCTGGGGATAGTAAAGCAGCAAAGGAGAGGACATGGTAGGTCCATAAATAAATAAGAATTCCCCTGTCTCCACTGTTACTCAACAGACAGCCACACTTGCATTTATTTATATAGTTATTATTATTATTATTATTATTATTATTATTATTATTATTATTATTATTATTATTATTATTATTATTATTAATTTATTTTTTATTTTTTGTGCAACAAGCAAACTCAAGAAGGAAATCCATTCAGCAAACCATCTCTCCTATTCCCGCTGACGGCCTGGAGTATAAAAATAAAATAAAATAAAAATCACCATGAGACACTGCGCCCCTACTCCTTCGGATGAGAGTATAAACCGAGGTCTAGTCTGTGCACGCGCTCATCTCATGGCACGGATTTTAAAGATCCTGACGCTCATGTCCTGGACGTGTGAGTGCCGGCTACACAAATACACCCAGCACGCACTAGGTCCCTTCTCCCCATCCCCGGTCGTCCAGGATTGTGCTCAGTCGTTTGGGCGTCAGACTATGAGCCCAAAGGTTGCAAGGGGGCGCCTCGGGCGGCTTAAGTTGAATCCAATATCGGCTAGCGCCTTGAGCCGCTCTTCAACTGGGAAGCGCTATACAAATAAATTCCACTCTCCTCTCCCCACTCCCCCACCCATTTTAAAACAATTTTAAGCCACACATTACAGGCGCATCCGATTGTAAGACGAATTGGTCGAAGCCACCATGTAGTTCGACTGTAAAGTGCAAGTAAGCATCGTCGGATCTCATCTACGCTGCATGATACCTACTTACAGGTACATGCATCCACACAGCGTAATTGAATCTCTCCGAGTACCTAGCTCTACCAAGTTGTAGGCGAGCGTAAGCTTAGTCTCAGCAACGCAGTATGGCATACCTAACCACCAGTTTTTTTGTAATGTGTTGTTGGTCGTTCGTTTGGTTAAAATAGTCACGCAACTAGAAGTCGAGCCAATGACCTCCTCGTGACCGCACTCCACAACGGCCTATTTCCCATCATGCAGCTCGAGAGACGAAGGCAGAGTCGTCGAAAGTAAAGTGTCCGTTTTTAGTCAACACTCGAGCCTTTGTTTTTATAACTGGCGCCATCGTTGATGCGCAGCTCAGTCGAGTTCAACTAAAGGTCAGCAACGGTGAAATCCGTATATATTATTATATTATACTTAACGTTAATATCAAAATACATAAGAAAAGAAATGAAACAATCTCTCTCTCTCTCTCTCTCTCTCTCTCTCTCTCTCTCTCTCTCTCTCATAAAACACTTTTAAAACGACATGTTATCCACTCAATTTGAATTGCCAAATTTTCGGTTTTAATAACCTTCTTCAGGGCATTATATATATATATATATATATATATATATATATATATATATATATATATATATATATATATATATATATATATATATATATATATATATATATATATATATAGGAGCCTAATATAATATTGACTGTTGTATTGTTTGTTTAATAAAAGGACAAAGTTCCCAAGTTCCATTAACCAAGAAAGTTAATAATTATTCTGCCTTCAAAGGTGGGCAAAAAGTGCCACCTACTGGCTTTCAATTCCATGTTCTTAAGGAGCTCAAAAAGCAGTACAATAATTATTGCATTCATAAAGTCTAGTTCTCCTGACGCGTTTCGTCCTTTAGCAAAGGTCTAATCAGAGGATGTTTGGCCTTGAATGCTTAGACTTCACTGAGTACAGTCTATATGTACTGCATGGGTAGTCACAAACACACCCGTTGAAAAGTTTATATTAGGAAGAAGCCAGTCAGAAAATGAACACACTCCAGCTGCGACAGCCGACTCAAAGAATGACTTTGAAAAAGGTTTTTAAATAATTGTAAAATGTATAATAAATTCTCTCAAAATGTCTAGCACAGTAAAGCAACCATTAAAAAGCAATGAATAAAATAAGTCAAAGAGGAAAGTGGCTTTCAAAATCTGCAAAGGTAATAATTATCCTGCTCTCAAATGTGCACCAAAAAATGCAACTATTACATGTGTTTCTACAGGAGCTTCAGGAGCTCAATGCAGTACAATTACATTCATAAAACCTGGATCTCCTGACGTGTTTCGAAGGTCTCATCAGAGAAGATTTGGTCTTCCACCCTAATACTAATTGTGGATTATAGTCACCCGACACCAAAGTATATAGGAGACTATTGATTACATTATTCTGACATTAGCGAACCAGTTGAAATGAATGAATGAACATTGAGGTTTCACGTCTACACCCACCATTGGCGATATGGCAGACGGGGATAACCATCCCATGGAAAGAGTGGTAGGGACCTGAATCAACACTGAACCACCAAAGCAATCATGCTGCTAAAATGGAAAGTGAAAATGGCCACATTTTATATCGCCCACCACGGGATTCGAACCTGGGTCATCGGTGTGCCAGGCGAACTCTCTACCAATTGAGCTACGGCGGTGGGCCCAAACCAGTAGTTATGTTATGTTATGTTATGTTATGTTATGTTATGTTATGTTATGTTATGTTATGTTATGTTATGGTAGATTAACGTCCCCGGACACATCAGCGTATAGGGGACTGAGAATCAATGAGTGTTGTTGTTGTTGTTGTTTGTAGATTATAGTCACACGACACTTTCGCATATAGGTGACTCCTGGACCGATTTATACTGACACCAGCGGGCCAGTTGTTGGTAAAGGTCAATGAGTGTTGTTTGTAGATTATAGTCAGACGACACTTTCGCATATAGGTGACTACTGTACCGATTTATACTGACACCAGCGGGCCAGTTTAAGGTCAATGAGTGAGGTTGGTTGGTTGGTAGTTAGATTTTCTGTCCCCAGACACAGTGGCATATAGGGGACGATATTAAGAAGTCATGATTAAAATTTCAGGACCACATTTATTAAAAACATTATGTACATTATAATTTAGGCTCTCTATAATAACTCATAAAAGAGTAAGCGGACAAATAAGTTAAAAGGGAGCATTAAAATACTGGTTAATATACACTAGGACGATGATTCACATGAATCAAGGAAGGTGAGTTTGGACCAATAAAACAAAGTTCTTCATCAACCAGTCGCAGCTGGGGATGTCTAAGAGGGACTCCGGCCTCGTTAATGATAAGCATAAGATCAAATGTATAGGTTGGGAAGAATAGACACCCCGGTACATAACAATATAACTTAAAACTTCTGTTAACTCAATGAGTGTGTGTGTGTGTGTATCAGTTTATAGTCCCCTCTCTTCCCGATAAGGATTTTCATCAATGAGTGTTTGTTTGTTTGTAGATTATAGTCACACGACACTTTCGCATATAGGTGACTACTGGACCGATTTATACTGACACCAGCGGGCCAGTTGTTGGTAAAGGGGAAAATAATATGATCACACGTTGGCCAATCCGGGATTCGAACCAGCGACCTTTCGGTTACTAGCAAGACGCTCTTACCAACTGAGCTACCCGGCCCCACTCAATGAGTGTGTGTATCAGTTTATAGTCCCCTCTCTTCCCGATAAGGATTTTCAGATGAGTGAACACTAAGCGCAGTCTATAGGTACTGCATGGGTACTCACAAAGACACTCGGTGAGAAGTTCACATTAGGAAGAAGCCAGTCGCAAATTGAAAACACCCCCCAGTTGCTATGGCCGACCGAGATAATGACTTTGAAAAAAAGTTTTCAAATAATTGTAAAATTTATAATTAATTCTCTCAAAATGGCTAGCACCGTACAGTAGCCGTTAAGGAGCAATGAATAAAACAAGCCAAGGGAGGCAAGTTCCTTAACAAAATCAAGAAAAGGTAATTTTCCTGCTTTCAATTGGGGAAAACGAGTGCGACATACGGGCTTTCAATTCTACTGTCGCACTTTTTTTCCCCCATCTTATAAATTATATACATCAACTAAGAATTAAAGATTGCTTGAAAAGCATAAATCAGGGTCCCATTGTTTGGCCAAAGAGCGGCAGCTGCAGTGAAGTGTCACTTATAGGTCAAAACCAGGGAGAGAGAGAGAGAGAGAGAGAGAGAGAGGTGGTGTTTGTGTGTGTGTGTGTTCGTGTGTGTGTGTGTATTCGTGTGTGTATGTGTGTTCGTGTGTGGGTGTGTATTCGTGTGTGTGTGTGTGTGTGTTTGTGTGTGGGTGTTAGTGTTAGTGTGTGTGTGTGTGTGTCTGGATGTATGTGTGCTAGATGTCAGTGGTTAGGAAAGGCTAGTAATGTGTATTTATTTATGTATTTTAACATTGTTAGATAGTGCATTTTTCCGGTTTAAGGGCTGCTCAAGGCGCTATACATTAAACCTACTTGATGATGATGATGATGATGATGATGTTGTTGTTGATAATGATAATGATGATGATAATTAATAATAATAATAATAATAATAATAATAATAATAATAATAATAATAATAATAATAATAATAATAATAATAACAATAATAATAGTCCCACCGCCGTAGCTCAATTGGTAGAGCGTTCGCCTGGCACACCGATGACCCAGGTTCGAATCCCGTGGTGGGCGATATAAAATGTGGCCATTTTCACTGTCCGTTTTAGCAGTATGATTGCTCTGGTGGTTCAGTGTTGATTTAGGTCCCCACCCCTCTTTCCCTGGGATGGTTATCCCCGTCTGCCATATCGCCAATGGTGGGTGTAGACGTTAAACTTCAATGTTCCTAATAATAATAATAATAATAATAATAATAATAATAATAATAATAATAAAATTATTATTATTATTATTATTATTATTATTATTATTATTATTATTATTACTTGGACCTGTTCCACCACCCCTTGGGGTCATGAGCAATCTTGCCACTGTAGATTGTTCTAACCTATAAAAGGAAAAGTGAAAGCCCCAGTTGAAAACCTGTCTTGCCTTTGTAGGCATGACTGATTCACTGCGGCAACAGTACCCCCGTTGGAGTGCCGGGGGTTTCAGTATAAATAGTATCCCCACTTTCTGGAAATTTAGTGCTTTAAATTCCCACTGTCGCTGTCTTCCTCATTTGCTCTTTCCCATTCCTGATCTGTCCTATCACTCTGCTATACTATCTTCTTCTTCGCTAGATCAATGAACTACCTTTTTTCTTGAAAAGTCTTCCTGGACAAGACTCCTTGTTTGTGTATGAGGTCTGTTGGATCAGCTTGGGAGTGTTGGACGCTTTCTGCCGGGTGGTCACTAGGGCTTCCTATGATGTTATTATTTAGCACTATAGGCATTTTATATGTATGTGTTTTGTTGATGATTTATAATGATGTTTGTATTCTATTTTGTTTTTGTAACCGGGGGTTCGAGTAGTTGGGGTAAAGCCTCAGCCGTCCCCTGCGTGGGATGTCTTTATTGTAAAGTGACTGGCCGGTGGAGGGCATTCAATTTTCCCACTAGGGTTGTTTCGGCAGATCTTTTATGCGGATTGGGGGTTGTCCGGTCCTGATTTGGCTCGGAAGAGTCCGCTGGACCTAAAGCAACAATCAATCAATCAATCAATCAACCTGTTCCACCGCCGTAGCTCAGCGATGGACTAGCCCACCTGTGACCCAAGTTCGATTCCCGTGGTGGACTACAGTAGGAGAGGCCATATTCACTGTCCATATCTTAGCAGTATGACTGCTCTTGTGGTTCAGTGTTGATTTAGGTCCATCTTTGCTCATCTTCCCTTTGATAGTTAGTTTTCGTCTGCCGTATCACAAATGGCTGGTGTTGGCGTAAAACTTCATACTATTCATTAATAATAAGGATATTTATATAGCGCTCTTTCCTAATGACAACAGTTCAAAGCGCAGTTCTCACGCATTTATACGTAACGTTAGCATCAAAATACAAAGGAAAAGAAGTGATACAAAAGCGAGACATTAATAAATTATGAAAAGACATAACACAAACATTAAAAAGTAAAATTTAAAAGAGGAGAGAGAAAGAGAGAGAGATGGGAGGTGGGGGGTGGGAGAGCAGCTAAGGAGTGAGGGGGTTGGGGGCGTACGGTGTGGGGGTGGTGGTCTGAATCAGAAGAGAAAGAATGATGATGGTGATGGGAGGCGAGACCAGACTTTTTTTTTTAATAAAAGAGATGAGTTTTTAAGTTGGACTTCAAAGTGGCTATGTTCGGAGAGCTGCGGAGAGAGGGAGAGAGAGAGAGAGAGAGAGAGAGAGAGAGGGAGAGAGAGAGAGAGAGTTCCAAGTTGAAGGACCAAGCACTGAGAAGGATCGACAACATGCAGAGGAGAGTTTGTAGTGGGGTATTTGTTGCATGAGGGTGTCAGAGGAAGAACGAAGATTCCTAGATGGCTTGTAGAAGTGAATGTTCTGGGTGAGGTATGAAGGAGCTAGTCCATGGACGCACTTGTAACAGAAAGTACAGATTTTGTAGGTAATCCTCTGAGATACAGGAAGCCAGTGGAGAGAATGTTGGAGGGGTGAGATATGATCAGATTTTTTTTATTTTGAGAAGCAGACGAGCAGCTGAGTTCTGAACACGTTGGAGCAGATGAAGAGAAGAGGAGAAAAGACCAGCCAGAAGAGAATTACAGTAGTCCAAGCGTGACAGAACAAGAGAGGACACGAGTTTGGTTGTAGCGTCAGTGGTCAGATGCTTGCTGGCAAGGCCTATTCTACGGAGTTGAAAGTTGCATGTTCATTCATTCTACTTGGATAGTCGCGGAGAATTAATAAAGAATAGTTTGGCAGCACACTTGTGCGTTGTACTTGCACAGACCACAGTGGGCACAGGCTGTATCTTACGCGTTGCTACTTGCTTGAGTGCACGCAGAGAGAGAGAGAGAGAGAGAGAGAGAGAGAGAGAGAGAGAGAGAGGGAGAGAGAGAGAGAGACAGAGAGAGAGAGAGAGAGAGAGACAGAGACAGAGACAGAGACAGAGACAGAAAGACAGAGATCAAGTAGAGAGCGAGAAGAAAGAGAGAGAGAGACTGAGAAGAAAGAAAGAAAGAGAGAGAGAGAGAGAGAGAGAGAGAGAGAGAGAGAGAGAGAGAGAGAGAGAGAGATGAGCATAATCCTCGCATTGCTGGCACTCAGAAAAGAGAGGTCGAAGCCACCTGTCTGCTTAAGACGCAAAGTTTATTATAGTGAACACATTTCAGGCACTTTCTTGTTTCCACTGTAGTTGTTTCCAGCCTAATAAAAACAACAAAACACCACAGAAACAAAAACAAGACATTTCTTTCCATTTAAACGATACACCGTCAGGAAAACACCACCCACTGCGCTTCCGGGAATCCACTCACTCTCCTGTGCGCCTCCGAGGATCCACATACTCTTTGCACCTTCGGGGATCCGCTCACCATTTGCGTCTCCCGGGATCCACTGACCCGCTTCGCTTTCGGGGAATCCACCCATTCTGTCGCGAAAGCAGTGGTTAGCAGTGAGTGGTCATTTGAGGTCAATGGAAACTGACCCGCCGTGACCTAGATTTTAGTGGAAGGGGCGAGCAAAGGCGTTGAATAACAAGCGTTACGGTAGGGTAGGAGACAAGACGAGCCCGGCTGACCTCTGGCTAGCTCGCCAAGGCCGTCATAGTATGGCGGCCTACTAGCGCCAAAACTTGATAATTACAATTATCATGTGATAATTGCAAATATCATGGGATAATTACAATTATCAAGAGATAATTACAATTATCATTGAACAATTACAAATATGTTCGTGTGATCATGTTTAATTTTCAGTTTTGGCTCTATCAATCCGCCGGGAAATGCGCCAAAACTGAAAATTGTAATTATCACATAATAATTAAAATTTTCACTTGATAATTATAATTTTCACGTGATCATGCTTAATTCTGGTAAGGCGGTTTACTAGCGTCAAAACCTGCCAAACTTGCATGTATCTGAGAATGAGAGTACCATACACATTTTGTTGGAATTGTGATGGTGTGAGACACTTCTGGAACCTTTTTGATCGCTGGATTAAACAGACATGTGAAAATGCACATAATTCGGCAATATCAGAAAGTTTGGTAGTATTCGGAATTGATACGAATGTGAACGCGGATCCTATATTTGATTTGATTTTATTACTGGCCAAACAATATCTTTATGGGTGTAGAGGTGGCAATGTTAAACCCAGTTTAGGGATATTTACACTTAAATTGGAATGGAGATGTAATACTGAGAGATATAATGCTAAATTGATTCAGAAAGAATTTGGATTTGATGATGCATGGTTTTATTATAAGCAGTTGATGTAAAAATGAATGTAAATACGAATCTCTCTCTCTCTCTCTCTCTCTCTCTCCTCTCTCTCTCTCTCTCTCTCTCTCTCTCTCTTTCGTTCTCTAGTTCTATTACCTTATTTTGTTATTTATATACTTTTTAGTTGATGGAGTGTTGCATTGAAAAAGGAAAATAATTGTAAAAAACCGAAAAGTCTGTATTTATTTTTTAGAACTATTTCACCGGTCTTATATAACGTTTTTCCAGCTCATTAGCTACTCAAGGCAATGGGCGATACAGGACCTAACTCAAGCTGCCAAAGGTGCTAACCTGCAGCCTTTGGGCGCGTAGTCTGACGCTCGGACGACTGAGCACAATCCTGGGCGACCAGGAATGGGGAGAAGGGACCTAGTGTGTGCTGGGTTTATTTGTATAGCAGCACTCACCCGTCTAGGACATGAGCGTCAGGATCTTTAAAGTCCGTGCGATGGGATGCGCGCGTGCACAGACTAGACCTCGGTTTATACTCTCATCCGAAGGAGTAATGAGTTTTGTTTCAGACTGTGCGAGTCTTGAGGCTTGTCTTTTGGCTGTTGACGTGTGTACCTCTCCAGGGGAATTCCTTTCCATTTTTGTTTTGTGGGTTCAGGATCGAGCTTTTAATGTTTCAAATGACTTTTAGGCCAATTAAAAATACAGGGTGCCATTTGTTAAGTAATGTTCTCCCTTTCTTCTGCCCTCACCGCCACCTCATGTCCCCCTTTCACCATCCCCCTTCTTCACAGTGGCGTTTGGAATTGTGCGGAAGTTGTTCTTCCGATGAAAATAAATAGAGGTCTATCCTATTCTATCTTGTAACTCGGAGGTCGTAGGGGTGCCACAGATGATCGTTTAACCAGCGTACTCCATCTTTCCCTGTCCTCAGCAACCCTAATGGTTTCGCTCAGTGTCAAACCAGTCCATTCTCGAATGTTGTCCTCCCACCTCTTTTTTCGGTCTCCCTCTTCTTTTTACCTCCTTGCACTGTGCCTTGCAGGATGGTCTTTGCAAGACATGATGATCCGGTGACGTGGCCAAACCATCGGAGTTTCCGTTTTTAGAACACTGCGAGCAGGTCATCGCGTTGTCCAATGGCTTGTGTGATGGTCTGTCGGACTTCGTGCTGGGTATAGGAATTGCCCAGAAGTCTTCTGTCGCACCTCATCCCCATGCTTTGAGGTAAACAACTTTTAAATAATGTTTCCATCTCCGTCCGTCTGTCTATCTCTCTCTGTCTGCCTGAGGGAGTGTGTGTTTTGTGTGAGTGTGTGTGTGCGCGCGTGTGTGTATATATAATAATAATAATAATAATAATAATAATAATAATAATAATAATAATAATAATAATAATAATAATAACGGACTTTTATATAGCGGGTACTCCAGCCTATGACCAGACTCACCACGCTTTACATAGTCATTACATATAAATACATGCACTCGATGAAACATCACTTTTGCTACAATACACCAAAAGACGGGACAGTAAAGGTACAGACTATTTACAACTATGTACATAAATTACAAAAAAGATAAAAATATACTATTTACAGCTATGTACACAAATGACAAAAAAGACAGAAAATAGAATAGCAAAAACCTATTCACAGCTATCTATATGCCTGGTTAGGCCCAGGAAGAAAAACAGTATAAATATTTACAGCCGTTTATACTGATCAGACATAGACAAAAGATGAGAGAATGGCAGCGGGATACAAATCAATCTGAATAATGCAGTTTGAAGAGGTGGGTTTTGAGGGCCTTTTTGAATGCTTGTGTTGATTGTATGTTGCGGATATGGGAGGGAAGGGAATTCCACTGCTTAGGTGCGGAGTAAGCGAATGCACGTTGGCCGTATGTCCGTATATGTGTGTGTGTCTCCCTCCTTCTGTCTTTCTCTCTCCCACACTTACACAAACTATAGTAATAAATAGAACTATCATCTATGACAGACAGAAACACACAAACAAATAATCTGTTTCCTCTGACTGAGAAAAGCACATAAACCATCCACACCATCCACACACACGTAGACAGCCAGACGTAGAGACAAACAGACAGACATAACCAGACACAGAGACAGAGCAAGACAGACAGACAGACAGATCAATGCCCAGGGTTGAAGCAAAGTGAACCTCTGGCTCCAGGGTCGGGGAAAGGGGGCAATGTCGAGGACATACAGCCGCGGGCGAGGGAGAAGGGTGCGCGGAATACAAAAGAGAACCCCCAACCTGCCCCAGAGAGGAACAAGAGGGGGTACTGGGGGTTAGGGTGGAGAGCAGACGCATCGACGACGCGAGGGGGAAGGGAAGGTGGAGGTAGGAGGAGGGGAAGGAGGACTGGCTGACATCATTATCAGTTTTAAAGGAAACTGGATATGCCATGACGTGCCGCGTCGCTCTTATCTAGAAAGCTGCCTATCAAGTCACCCTCTGCCCCACCACTCTATGTAAATGCTCGTGTTCGCTGCCTCCCTTCATCCCGGGACACACTCTTCACCGGCCGTTTCTTCGGACTCCTCTCTCTCTCTCTCCCTTTTTTCACCCTCTCTCTCTCTCCCTTTTTTCACCCCCACCCTCATACTTCCCTCTAACATCTCCTTCGTCCTTGCCAAACCCTGAGCTACCGTTTACAAGACTGTAAATCACCTTGACCTTCAACCTGTAAGGCAGCGTGCTACTGCCACCTTTCACGGGGAAAACTTTATTGGGAACTCTCAGTTAGTAGTTTCCTTTTCTACACGTAAATGAGAAATCCCATAGTGACATCTTATCCCCAGTTGGCGACTCACGTTTTATTTACCGATTGTCAACAACCGAAATAACTCTTTTGGCTATCATTCGCTTGCGTGGCTCCGCTTATTTGTTGTTTTTTCTTCTTCCTAAAAGCAAGAAACGGAAACTCCGATGGTATGGCCACGTCACCAGATCATCAGGCCTTGCAAAGACCATTCTGCAAGGCACAGTGCAAGGAGGTAGAAGAAGGGGGAGACCGAAAAAGAGGTGGGAGGACAACATTCGAGAATGGACTGGTTTGACACTGAGCGAAGCCATGAGGGCTGCTGAGGACAGAGAAAGATGGAGTATGCTGGTTAAACGATCATCTGTGGTGCCCCTACGACCTTCGGGTTATGGGACAGGATAGGATAGGATAGAAAAGCACCATCTGCAGCATCAGCAGCAAAACAACAACAACAACAAAAACAACAACAAAAACAACAACAAAAACAACAAGGACAATGATATTGTTACGCTAACAAGACCAACCTTCTGAATAATGTTGTTCCGCTGAAGAAAATCATCTTCGTCTTTGGACTACCTCATTCCGATTTGCCGTGTTCGAAGCTTTCTTTCTGTTCTTTTTAATCACAGGGGCACTAACCAACTAGAATGGATCCGCGATAGCAAAACGAAAGTGGCTCCTGGATAGTATATCGGTAGCAGTAGTAGCGTACAGCCCATGTAGCATAGATTGAAGGGTGGGATCAAAGGAATCGGCCGCTCAAACAGATTTATTCCCAACCCGAGGTACCAACGAACCTATACTAATTATCTTCATCTACATAGAAAAATACAGTCCTATTACTGGGAAGGCACTGATATACAGTAAGTCCTCGGGTTACGCCGGTCTCGACTTACGTTGTTTCGTGGTTACGACGCTCCTCCCCATAAAAATATAATAAATACTATTACGTGTCGTTCCGTCTTACGCGGTTTAGCGTCGTAAGCGACGTACACAAACGGGAGCTAGTTTCTGGCGAGCGGCGGAAGAATACGCTTTGTTGTTGTTATACGGCGTGGAAGACGGCGTGGAAGACGGCGTCGCTTCCTACGCTGGCGTCGCTTCATACGCTCAGTCACTGTACATACGCCATTTTGGTTGTTTACGCCGTCTATCTCTCTCACGTGTTTAATTGTTTTTTTGCCATTGGTTATGGCTCCCAAACGTAAGTCAGACTTTTCTGATGGTAGTGCATCAAAGAAAAGTGTTCCGACTTACGTTCCGGCTTACGATGAAATCGGGCTACGACGCGTCCAACGAACGGATCAACGTCGTAACTCCAGGACGCACTGTAGTCATATTAAATGACATGCGGAACTTTCACCTATCATAGACCTAAATCGTTTCGATCTAAAAGGAAGAGTACATGGTCGTTCTCACGCAGTTTGAGAATAAACCGTCTCAGCGTTTTGATTCCTTTCGCCAAATGCCGCAGTCTAACCCAACTCTTCCTATTTATAATACAAATGGCTGAGCGTTAACTAACAGCTGCGCGACGGAGGACTCCCCTTTTAGTTGGCTATCGCGGATCCATTCTAACCGGTTAAGGCTGTAGTGGATTTTCTACAGGGTAAAAGATTCGACGCGGAAACAGGACGTACTGGACCTGCGTTGAATGAACTTTGACGCTTAATGTCTACACCCACAATATGTGTGATACAGCAGACGAGGATTAACCTTCCCCGGATAAGAGGAAGTAGGGACTTTTAAATCCACACTTTACCACCAGAGCTATCATACTGTTAAGACGGACAGTAAAAGTGGCCACTTTTATCATTAAAGCACAACGGGATTCGACAGACCATCACACAAGCCATTGGACAACACGATGACCCGCTCGCAGAAGAAACGGAAACTCCGATGGTATGACCTCGTCACCAAAGCATGCAAACACCGTACTACGAGGCACGGCGCGAGGAGGCAGAAGAAGAGGGAGACAGATAAAAGAGGTGGGAGGGCAACATTCGACAATGGACCAGGTTTGACGCTGTACGAAGCCATTAGGGTTGCTGAGGACAGAGAAAGATGGAGTAGGCTGGTTAAACGATCATCTGGGGTGCCCAAACGACCTTTGAGTTACGGGATAGGATAGGATAGGACCACGGGATTCGAACCAGGGTCATCGGTGTGCCAGGCGAACGCTCTACCACTGAGCTACGGGAGGTGGGACACCAGTCATAAACATGCACTTCAAAGGGACCCACTTTCAACAAGCCCCCCACCACAGATCCTTTTAACATTCACAGTGAGATTTGCTCTACTGAACAAAAAGCTTACAACAACAACAACAAAAACTCTTGACAAAGTATCGTTATTTTTTATAAATTAATAATTTTCTTAGTTGTTGTGCCTATTAATAGCAAACGACAGACAACTTATGTTTTTAATAGCTAAAAATAGCATCTCCCAAAGCCGCTAAGAGATGGAACCTGTAAAAAAAATTGATCCCAAGGTTTTGGTTTTAGGTTGATGAAATAGACCCTACCCTACGCTACCCTACCCTACCCTACCCTACCTAGACGCACTCTTCAAGCCACGTGGTTCATTCAGAAACAGGGTCACAGGGCTATAGTATCGATGATGTACCGTTAGAAAATGGGGAAATCATTCCATTTCAGAATCAAAATGGACGATTCAAATTTAGCGGTTGCTTTGAGCAAGAAAAGTCCACGTTGTGTAAGGTAATAATGCGAATTTTAGGGTAAACTCGTTGTCGTCGAGTTGGAGACTTTTAAGCAACAGACAGACCGAAGTGGCGAAAGCTCTTCGCGACAACATTCCCCAATTTGTTCCCAACAGACTGACAGGCTGAGGGACTAGATAAAGAGAGATAAAAGGCAGGGCAGGGCGACGAAACACATGTTTCATCCTCTTTGGGGTTCCGGGGTTTTCAGTATAAATAGTATCCCCACTTTGTGGAAATGTAGTGCTTTAAATTACCCCTGTTTCTGTCATTCTCGTTTGTTCGTTCTCGTTCCTAATCTGTTCTATTGATCTACTGTGTTCTTCGCTAGGCCAGTAACCTACCTTTTGTTCTTGAAAACTCTCCCAAAACTTCTCATTTGTGTATGGGGTCTGTTGGGTCAGCTTGGAGATATCGACGATTTCTACCAAATGGTTACTAAGGTTTTCTATTGAGCAATTTAGGCATTTTATATGTATGTAATATTTTATAATGATGTTTATATTTTACTTTGTTTTGGTAAACTCTTCCCAAAAAAGGTAACCTTCAGGAGTGTGAAAATTACCGGACCATCAGCCTCATCAGCCATCCCGGCAAGGTCCTCCTCAAAATAATACTCAACAGGTTGAAACCCCAAGCTGAACAGATCATAGCTGAAGAACAAGCAGGATTCAGGGCAGGGCGAAGTACCACTGAGCAGATTTTCAACCTCAGAATAATCTGTGAGAAATACCTACAGCACCAACAACATCTATATCATGTGTTCATAGACTTCAAGAAGGCATATGACCGAGTCTGGCATGCAGCTCTATGGGCAACAATGAAAGTGTACAACATCAGCCCTAAAATTATTGAAGTCATCAAAAGCCTGTATGACAAGGCCATACCTGTCAAGTGCTACGGATTTTTGCGTAGCGCTACGCATTTTAAACATTTTCCCATTGCTACGGCGTATCACAAAGCTGCTACGCAATTTTTCAAAAGTGACCATAATATTTTTTAACCAAGAAGTTTTCGCGCGAAAGTAGTCTGTTCCGGTCGAGTCCGGTTTAAAGACACTTAGTAAAAGCACCGCACTTCCGCAACACATGTTCGTTCAGGTATAGGATCGGGATATTCAAAAGTAGGTCCTTTACCGCCGATAAAATGTTTTATACAGATGTAGGTGTGCTTTTTAACGTTTTTTCACCGTGAAGGCATTTGCTCCTGTAGTCGGCTGACCGCACGCTTTCACCCATTCTTTTCACTTTTCCAAGTTGACATTCGGTTGTGGAAAGTAAATAAAGTCAACTCCTTGCATGTGAGGTTTATGTTTTCGCCGTGAATAGCTTTTGCAAATACCATAACAACAATTTTTGTTCACCATCGCTGCTGCAAACTTCGTACTTTGGTATAGGGTTCGGCAAAACACAGGAAAAATGCCCCATCCTGGAGACCGGAAATCGTGACCTCGGAGGCCAAGGTGAAGGACATAATTTTATAGGGGGTCATTTGTAAATCAATTAATTAAAGTAATAACCAATACCAGTCCATGGTAATTTCGTGGAAAAAATCTTTGGAGCAATAGAAGAAAAAAAAAAACAACTTGCAAACAACCTACAGAAAAGGTGAAGGCAAATAGCAACTATTTATGAAGGAAAAAAAAAGGTTAGAATTTGTCCTCGATAGGAAAAATGATTAGAAAAGATTAAATTCCATTCAAATGTATTTCCAGACACCCCACCCTTATCCCACATACAGACTCATTTGCAAATCTATAAATTACTTCTTTTTTTTTTTTAAAATTATTGTAACAAAGTGTTGTGCATTAACAAGATTTTACAATAAATTTGTAAACACATTGGATGTGTGTGTTTATATTGGATGCAGAAATTTCCAGTTTTGTGGCGAATCGCGTGATTCACATTAGTGCTACACCAAACCTCCATTTGCTATGGTTTTTCTGTTAAATTGCTACACCACAATCCGAAAACCCCTTGACAGGTATGCAAGGCTACCAGTGCAGTCCTCCACAACAGCGCCATCGGGAACTGGTTCAGAACAACAATCGGTGTGCGTCAAGGATGCCTACTCTCTCCAACACTCTTCAACATCTTCCTAGAGCGCATCATGTCAGATGCTCTTGCAGACCATTAAGGCACAGTCAGCATAGGGGGTAGAGCAATCTCCAATCTTCGTTTTGCAGATGACATTGATGGATTGGCTGGAGAGGAACAAGAACTTGAACAGCTGGTACAGAGGCTTGACACCACCTCCAGAGCCTATGGAATGGAAATAAGTGCAGAGAAGACCAAAATGATGACCAACAACACCAATGGCATCAATACGGATATCAAAGTCCAAAGCCAATCCCTCAACACAGTGCATAGCTTCAAATATTTAGGAGCCATTGTATCAGACAATGGGTCCCGACAGGAAGTCCTCTCCAGGATCGCACAAACAACTGCTGCCCTGACAAGGTTGAAGCCCATTTGGAAAGACATGACCATCAGTCTACATTCCAAAGTAAGACTGCTGCGCTCCCTTTGTCATGAATTGGCTAGTTTTAACTCTGCCCAGTGACTATTTAGCCATGTGTAGTACTTGTAACTTTAGAAGTTAGACTATAACACAGCAGCAATTAAATTACACAGCAGACCACACACCGCGAGCCCGACCCACGCTAGCGCAGTGAGTCAGCACTTGAGCTTTGAATCGGACCGTTTTAACCAATCAGAGCAGGCTCAGTGGGTAGAGCAGTTTGAATGTGTCAGAGCCTAACACAGTTTGAATCAGTCGTGTGTGAGACGAGGAAGAAGTAACATCTCCTTAGCTAGCAGAGAACTATCTTCACTCATAGACCAGGAAGCAGGACTTAGAAATCTTAGAATTCTCTCAAGTCACAACGGGCCTGAACTTGTCAAACAGGTAAATGAACACCCTTCTGTTTCATCGTGATATATTTATATTATTGTTGAAATTATGTTTGAAGAATTTGCTATGCATAAATGTGAATTGTTAATCCGAATTTGCCGTACCACGTGGAAGAGCCGACCACGAGCCGAAACACGACCGGTTGCGCCGCCATGTTGTATCCCGTACGGAACCACTGTTGTTTAACTTATATGTATGTTTGCAGACCAGTGGCTGTACCACTGAATGTTTATATTATTATTAATTCTGTATGTGTATAGTTAGACACGATTGATATTTATGTATGTATAGGAATTTAGAGTGAAATTACAGCGGACCCCGGAAGTAGCAGAATGTTCGTCGCTTATGTATAGAGATGTGGAGCTATCACTGAGGGCTACTTGGCTTTCAGTGAGACGCTCTGCACAAACCGATTATTCAGGGTTGTGCAGAATTTCGTCTCTTATATTACAGACGAGCAGGCGAGCTATCCCGAGCTATCCTGTGCACCCCACTCCACAGAAACGACTAGTTGGTTGAGGAGACTCTGCCGCACAAGCCGGAAAGAGCTACCTTGCAAAACTCCCTGTCAGACCCCACAGCGTGGCAAGGGAACCCAACTACACAACGACACAGGTGGACCAGAAGCTACCTCACAGAAGGACTTCGAACCCCCACTCATGAGTTAAGTGCATAACACGAAGGTGCACTTAAACTGATCATAACAGGACCACAGTAGTCCAACTCTTCAGAAACTGTAAAACGGACCACAGTAGTCCAAATCTACATGAAATATTATAGCAAAGTGCCCGAGGAAGAAAAAACAGCTGCCTAGACTATCAGCGATCGAACTATTAGCAGTGACTGAGACTTTTTAAGTTAGATTAGTACTTAGAGAATCTTGTATAGAGTAGAAGAAATAAATGTGTGAGTTTAACTGTTATCAAGTGGCTGGACTACATATGATTCATAGCCGTGTGAAAGCTAGTGTGACAGTAATCTTTTACCATTTTTCTATCTATTTCTGTACCCCAACCTTAACACAGAACGAGCTAAACAAATAAATTTATTAAAGTAATTCATAGGGTGACTTACTAGCAGTTCCCACCGAATAAACGTGAGGGTCCATAATTCCATTGTGCAGAGCCCATAAACCCCACGTGACACCCTTGTCATCTCCATCTTCCTATATGCTTGCGAAGCATGGACCCTCACAGCAGATCTCCAACGAAGAATACAAAGCATGGAGATGAGGTGCTACAGAAGACTTCTGGGCATTTCCTATACCCAACACATCACCAACGACGAAGTCCGACAGACCATCACACAAGCCATTGGACAACACGATGACCTGCTAACAGTGGTGAAGAAACGGAAACTCCGATGGTATGGCCACGTCACCAGATCATCAGGCCTTGCAAAGACTATTCTGCAAGGCACAGTGCAAGGAGGTAGAAGAAGAGGGAGACCGAAAAAGAGGTGGGAGGACAACATTCGAGAATGGACTGGTTTGTCACTGAGCGAAGCCATCAGGGCTGCTGAGGACAGAGAAAGATGGAGTACGCTGGTTAAACGATCATCTGTGGTGCCCATACGACCTTCGGGTTACGGGACAGGATAGAATAGGATAGGTTTCGATAAATTAGAGTATAGCCTCGCCGCAGCGTCCTCTGCATGGAATGCCGTTTTGGTAAAGTGATCGGTTGGTGGAGTGCTTGCAGTGTTATCATTAAGGTTGTTTCAGCAGATCTTTTACACGGATAAGAGGTGAGTCCTCTTTAAACCAAGTTGGCGTCCTGATTCGGCTCTTTGCAGTCCGCTGGACCCTATAAAACAATGAATAACTAAGTGGAAACACATTTTTCAGAGTCTATAGTGTTCAGCCTGTAAATAAACAGAAAAAAAAACAATCTCTCACGATCATGCTAAATAACAGGGACAACAATGGCGAAAAAATGAGAATAGAGAAAGAAAGTTGGGGTGGAGCGAGTGTGAGAATGTGTCGGGTAGAGGAGGGGTGAGGGAGAGGTGTATTGTGGGAATGGATCCGTTAGTATGGTGAACATGTGTTGGAGTGTGAACTTACTCCGAGGTCACGACTTCAACTCCCCGAAACTCCTCTGTGCAAACAAATACCACGCTGTTTGTGTGCGCGCCTGGTGGTAGCGCTATATATGTGAGAGGAAGCGCGTGGATGCGTATGTAAAACCAGAACACGCACCTATTTTAATATTCCATAGGCTTGCTGCTGCCGTTGGGATTTTTGTTAGTTGGTGTGTGTGTGTGTGCGTGTGGGTGTGTGTGTGGTGGGTGTCCGTGTGGTGGGTGTCGTGTGTGTGTGTTTGTGTGTGTATGCTATAATTTCGGACCGCGAGAATCAGTTTGAGAAAATGGAATTTGGTTGGCGGGTAGGGAGGGGTAAGACTGCTGCGCTCCCTTGTCATCTCCATCTTCCTATACGCTTGCGAAACATGGACCCTCACCGCAGATCTACAACGAAGAATACAAAGAATGGAGATGAGGTGCTACAGAAGACTTCTGGGCATTTCCTATACCCAGCACATCACCAACGACGAAGTCCGACAGACCATCACGCAAGCCATTGGACAACACGATGACTTGCTCACAGTGGTGAAAAAACGGAAACTCCGATGGTATGGCCACGTCACCAGAGCATCAGGTCTTGCAAAGACCATCCTGCAAGGTACAGTGCAAGGAGGTAGAAGAAGAGGGAGACCGAAAAAGAGGTGGGAGGACAAGATTCGAGAATGGACTGGTTTGACACTGAGCGAAACAATCCGGGTTGCTGAGGACAGAGAAAGATGGAGTACGCTGGTTAAACGGTCATCTGTGGTGCCCCTACGATCTCCGAGTTACGGGATATGATAGGATAGGGATAGTAGAGAGGGGATGTGTGTGCGTGTGTACGCGCGACTTAACCTGGCATTTGTGTGAAGTTCCAGCTACATCAAAACACCCAGGAGTGCGCGGCTGTGGCTTCGTGCTTGATGGCTACGAGTTCCAATCCTGCGTAATCCGGGAGGAAAGAACAGATTGGGGCAGGAAGCGCCAAAACGAAAGAAACACTTGAAAATATACAGACTGGGCTTTTCTTCTTCCTCAAATATATATCTTCCAAGTTTGTGACTTCAACATCTGGAGAGAGAGAGAGAGAGAGAGAGAGAGAGAGAGAGAGAGAGAGAGAGAGAGAGAGAGAGAGAGAGAGAGAGAGAAAAGGAGCCTTTTTGTATAGCTCGACGCATCCAGTCTATTCACACTTAAGCATGTGGCTTTGAATAGGAACAGGCTGCCGTTAATATTATTTGAGCGTACAGGGCTGCAGCTTACAAAAGGACAACTCTGGCCCACCCCACATTGACCCCACAGTTCATGAAAAGCTCGTTCCCCTGCTGGGCCACTTGTCCTTTCTACTATTTTGTCTTTCTTGCGCTCTTTGTGTGGAAAGGGAAGCCAGGAAAAAACAGGGTGGGAGAAGAAGGAGGGGGGGGGGGGGTTGTTTAGCTTGTTCACGCAGTTGGTTAGTCGTCGGTTTCATCCATTGCGGAAAATCCCGGGGACGAACTTATGAGACTTTAGGGAAAAGACTTGTCAGTTCACCGAGAGTTGTGTTGTTATTTGATTTTTTCCCCCCGGGTACTCCGGTTTCCTTTCTCCCTTCAATAACGGTATTGGAGGCAGTCCATCTAAAAATGTCACCTGTAAAATTCGAGTTCCTTTCCGTATTTTCGTAGGCACTTGCCATTACACTGAACGTTTCAGCGACCAATCAATCAATCTTTAATTTAATGTCTGTTCACACAGTTAGGTGATATTAGACATTGAAAATGTGACTTTTAAAACACTTTAACTATTTCAAAACATAATTTCAAAACTAACAGTCTATAAAAGTCTACCAACAGGAGATTTAGGTTAGCAATGACTTTCACAACGTCTGTAACATTTGGATGATATAGAACCATGTCTACAGAATGTCCATATTCTTGCTATGCTATGTCCATTTACTTTAAAAATGTCTTACATTTCAGCGACGAATGAGTGTTTGTTGCTTTTTTGGGGGGGAATGTCTGTAGCATGTGAACGTGTGTGCTGGTTACAGATCGCCGCGCTTTGAGTCTGATTCAGGAATAAGGCGCGTATAGCATTTATTAGTAATAGTTGAAGGAGGAGGAGGAGCAGCAGTAGTAATAATAGTAGTAGCAGTGGTAGAAATAGTAGCAGAAATAGTAGGACTCTTTCAGAAGAGAGTATGAATCTGTGCACGCACGCATTCCTTCGCATTGACTTTACAGATCTTGACTCTCATGTCCTAGACGGGTGAGTGCCGGCTACATAAATACATCCATCGCGCACTAGGTCCCTCCTCCCTATCCCCGGTCATCCAGGATTGTGCTCAGGCGTCTGGGCGTCAGACTATGCGCCCAAAGGTTGCAGGTGGGCGCCTCGGGCGGCTTGAGTTAGATCAGGTCTCGACCAACGCCTTGAGCAGCTCTTGAGTTGGAAAAGCGCAGGGCATGGCACGCTGAAAGTGAACCCTCGATAGCACAGCGGTAGATAGCGGACCTATGTATCATAGAGATCGACCGCTTTACGACCGACGATCCACTCTCCACGTGAAATGCCCCTGTGGGTGGAGTGAGGATTGAGGAAGAAGTGAGAGGCGTCTTCCACCTAGGGTGCGATTTTTTTTGGCTTTTTCAAATTTTTTTTCCAGACGATCCCTAGGGTCGGGCCAAAAAATTAGGGTCGGTCGGGATACCGCAAACAGACTTTTTTTTTCTTTTTTGGCCTTATATGTGTTTGAAATAAATGTACAGGGTGGTTTAAAACTAGCTCCCTATTAAAAATGGCGTATCACTTGTGAATGTATGACCTCCTCTGTCTGAACACAACATGCACTGTGATCCTCAAGAGGGGAGAATTTAACGGACGATCTTATTCCATTTCACAATGAAAGAGAGCAACCTGATACTCTTTGTCTTACGTCTTCTCGTGCCTTATGTTAGCTGAGCTTACACGCGCAGTAAGGAAGAATGGACTTTTGGACGGAATATTGGGAAACTAGGTTTGTACCCCCTTCCACCCTTCACCACCACCACCCCACAAACGTCATTAAGGGCGATTTAAACAAAAAACAATATGAAGGTGTGGGCACATTACAGGAATAACCACCATCGGTATTACAAAAATAAAGACCAAATCTTATTCAGATACATTCTTCAAACGCTTAAATGCAAAACACAGATAAAGAGCTGATTTCTTAACACTGTCATACTTTGAGAGAGAGAGAGAGAGAGAGAGAGAGAGAGAGAGAGAGAGAGAGAGAGAGAGTTTGTGTGTGTGAGTGTGGGTGTGACTATGGGGTGTGTGCGAGTGTGTGTTTGTGTGTGTATGTGTGTGTATGACTGCGTGAGCGTGCATCTGTGTGCGTATTGTATCTAGACGACGGGGGGTAAACCAGTGTCTTTAGCCTCTAGACGAACGTTAGCTATATAAAAAAAAATACTGCACTATTATTAAGTTTCTTAAAATTGTGAAACTAGATCGTTGACTTTTTGTACCTGATCATATCATATTATTTTAATTACTTTGGACAGTTCCCCAACCTTATAAATATGTCATGTACATTATTGTATAAAAGTCATCATTTACTTTAGGCGTCTGGTCCTGATTTGGCTCGGAAGAGTCCGCTGGACCTACAGCAATAATCATGTAATGTAACTTTAGGCGTAAATACAATATAATTATCACGACAACAAGCTATAAGGGTTTCTCTAATGGTCTGTCTTCACAGAAACAAGGTTCCATGCACTTCTTGAATAGTACGTACCCCCACTTCAAAGCGATAGTGGACAACCAAAATCTTAAATAAAAGGAATAAAATTTATTGAAAACAGGCATACAATTGCATTATAACAAATTGTACAACTCATGATAACCTCCATTTCACATATTATCGTAGTTAGTTAGATTTGTGTCCCCGGACACATGGAGCGTATAGGGGTATTATCGTATGTTTGGCCCAGGTGTGATAAAGCCACTACAGCCCACTCTTTCAGTGCACTCGCACGTATAATGTTTCTGAGTAAGGGAGGTGAGAGAGAGAGAGAGAGAGAGAGAGAGAGAGAGAGAGAGAGAGAGAGAGAGAGAGAGAACATTGGTGACAAAGAGGGTCAGTGATGAGTCGCTCTAACCCTCTGGCTGACCTCACAAGACAAACACAGCCCCAAAGCAGCCAGCAGGCAGCGCCGCGTTTCACACATCCAAGCAGCTGTTATCGCACTATTGGGGACCCAGCAGATAAAACTCGCTAGCTTTTCTTTTTCTTTTTCTTTTGAAGTGCAGCGTGATATCGCTCCGTTCCGAGCGTCAGGCCGGGAAAAATCGTTCGTTTTTTTTCTTCGGCAACGGAAATCGCCAACGGAAATCGGCAACGGAAGTGCAGCGCTAACGTATCCCAACTAGGCCCTCGATCTTGGCAAATTCAAATCGCTCCAGTTCTGGAAAATTCAAATGCTTCCTCAGCACGTCATTGAAAGTGCAGCACCAAAGATCCATGCATGCGGGCCACTGCTTCATGCTAGGGCTTCGGGAAAACTTGCCTGTTTGTTTGTTTTTGTTTTGTGTTTTTAAAGCGAAACACAGTAGCAAAAGTTCAGAGCTGATTCATCTAAGATCTGTACCTGCAGACAGCTAACGCCGTCACTGTATGCTGGAAACCCTATGACAGTTGTGTTACTCTATGAGTCTTTTGTGTTACGATTGAGACGAGCCCGTAAGTTCCGAACGTTTTCTGTTGCAAAGCATGCAATAATAGCGTAACATTTAACTTTGATTCGACGCTGGGCAACAGCTTTGCATAATGTTGATGATTCTCGTCAGTCGATATTGTTGTAGCAGCGTTGAGATTTTTCTGGAATTACTTGTTTATTATCGATCGAATGTTCCAGGTCTTTCTGGCGATAGATAGTCGAATCTTGTAAATTTATAAACATTCTATGACTCAAGACAGTGCGTAGTTCCGGTGACGAGTTTTATTTTGATTGGTTTTATTGCGTCATTCTGGAATGTTCTAAGCTTTACAGGATTGCAAACAGGCTATATAAGTAACGCACTTTCTGTTTGCAAAAAGTGATTTTAGGAAAGCGATCTTGTATGCAGTGGTTGGTGTTTACTGGATAAAGTCGGAAAACTTTATACGACCACTTCTGTCTTGTTGCGGAGTGAACAGGCTGCGTGGATAAACGATTCGAGTTACACATATCAAGATTCGGGGCTGAATCGACTCTTGATAATTCATGTAACACTATGATGAGTTGGATTGTAACTTCTAACAAAGGGTTTGAGCGGAATACGTGTGTAGAGAATCTGTAATCTGCTGTGTTGTATCTCAGTCGAACCTTTTTACTTATCTTCCCATAATGAAATCAAATACTTTTTGAAAACTTTCAAACGTGCATTTAATAAAACTGGCCGCCAGTACTCACTAGTTTTCCTGTCCGTGGCAAGCTGGATCGAAACCCAGACCTCTCTCTACAATACGGGCCCGCTGTTTTTTCCGATTGCGCTATCGAGCCTCAACCCTCAAAAAGGAGGCTCTACAAACTCCCTTTGGTCTCCTGGAGTCCTCGCGCGTTTGGATGGCTTTTTGGGTTCTGTTGACCAAGAACTTGTGCAAATCGACAGAAAAGCGCGACCACGCTGTCCAACACAAAGACACGGAGAGAGCCTGACCACAATGCCGAAATAATGAACTCGGGCTTGATCGGGGCCAGTCAGCACAAGCAAGGATCTAGGAAAGACCGAGGACAGAGGGAAACTCGGCTTGGCTTCGCATCTTTTAGCCTCCCATGGTCTTTGTGCTGTGCACGACTTCTTTGAGCAGCTGCTTGCTACTAAAAAAAAGTGCGCTGTTTCAGGAGGGTCGTATTGAATTCAGATACAGTTATTTGATTATTCTCAATAGGCGCCAAAACAAATTCTTCTATGTAATAACATTTGAAGCGAATTAAAAAAAAATCTGTCTTATGTGAAGAAAAAACCCAGAGGAAATGATTATAAGATTCTTTATACATAAATGTATTTCGGTAAAATCTTCTTCAGGCTTTACATAAAACAACTGAAATCAAAGGCTGCGGGTGGGCGTCTCGGGCAGTTTGAGTTAGATCCTGTATCGGCCAGCGCCTTGATCCTTAGGCTAAGGCGCCTTACAAATGACGAACATTATTATTATTATTATAAATCCAAATCCCAATAGCACAAACTACAGCACAAATCATCATCATCATCATCATCATCATCATCATCATCATCATCATCATCATCATCATCATCATCATCTACATCACAAATCATCATCATCATCATCATCATGATACTGGATGCTATACACGCCTTATCCCTAAATCAGACTCAAAACGGGTAATTGTAGATAGACTGCATCTAATACCATTATTGGAGCACTAATCATACATCGCTTACCCCCGTTAGGGTGCCGGGGGTTTCAGTATAAATAGTATCACCACTTTCTGGAAATTTAGTGCTTTAAATTCCCACTGTCGCTGTCTTTCTCATTTGCTCTTTCTCATTCCTGCTCTGTTCTATCAATCTGCTATACTATCTTCTTCTTCGCTAGACCAGTCACCTACCTTTTTTCTTGAAAACTCTTCCGGGACAAGACTCCTTATTTGTGTATGAGGTCTGTTGGATCAGCTTGGGACGCTTTCTGCCAGGTGATCACTAGGGTTTCCTATGATGTTATTATTTAGCAATGTAGGCATTTTATATGTATGTGTTTTGTTGATAATTTATAATGATGTTTGTATTCTATTTTTGTTTTTGTAAACGGGGGTTCGATAAATTAGAGTACAGCATCAGCGTCCCCTGCGTGGGATGTCTTTATTGTAAAGTGACTGGCTGGTGGAGAGCTTTCAGTTTTACCACTAGGGTTGTTTCGGCATATCTTTTATGCGGATCAGGGGTTGTCCGGTCCTGATTTGGCTCGGAAGAGTCCGCTGGACCTAAAGCAATAATCATGTAATGTAATGTCATGTAATACATCACTTTCGATACAAAATGAAACAAATGTCTCATTGTGTATATATATCTATATCTATCTATCTATGTAGAGAGAGAGAGAGAGAGAGGTAGAGAGAGAGAGAGAGAGAGAGAGAGAGAGAGACAGAGAGAGAGAGAGACAGAGAGAGAGAGAGTGAGATTCTACAATTTGGCTCGTTCTGATTCCCTACTATTTCAAAGTATTTTCAGATAAGCCTGGACCCGGATTAACAGCAATAATGAGACTTATTTTACGATTATTCACAAACCGCCAACTAGTTCTTTTCAAACATCCAAGCGAATCCTTTGCACCTCGTCCGTCGGTCCTCATTTTTTATTTTAATGTTTTTGAGGGTTGTTGTTGTTTTGGGCGGGGGAGAAGGACCTATGTGCATGCTGGGTGTGTTCTTGTCACCGGCACTCACCCGTCTAGGACATGAGCGTCAAGATCTTTAAAGTCCGTTATGATGGAATGTATGCGACACAGACTAGACCTCGGTTTATACTCTCATCCGAAGGAGTAGGAAACTGGAGTAAAGTGTCTTTCCCAAGGACACAACACAATGCCCCGGCCTGGGCTCGCTATCTGTGTGTGGTGCGTGTTTGGGTCTGTCTGCACACTCAAATATGAGTTTGTGTGTGTGTGTGTGTGTGTGTGTGTTATATTATCGATAAATATTATCCACCATACACACATTCACATCCACAAGCAGAGACAATAGAGACACAAGTAAGCCATCTCAATATAAAAAAAAAGTGGATAATGTAGGCTTATATTTAAATTTTATTTCAATTTTTTACAATTTTTCATCTTGGCCTCCGCAGACGGCAGTTTCATTTAATCTCCAAAAACCCCTTGGTCAGTTATCCGACGTCTGCCCAAAAGCCGCCTGGACGAGGTGATGATGAGTTGTGGTCAACGAAACAATCTTGATCCTCGCCAGCTACTCTATCGTCATTATTTGTTTGGTCTGGGACAGAGTGTGTGTTGGAAGCTGTTGTCAAGGTTCCGAGCTGCAAAGGGGTGGCTATCTCTGAAACTCAATTTTTATCCTTTCGGATGAGAGTATAAACTGAGGTCTAGCACGCACACGCGCGCGTTCCTTTGCAACGGACTTTAAAGATCCTGACGCTCATGTATTAGACGTGGGAGTGCCGGCTACGCAAATAAGCCCAGCCTGCGTTAAGTTTCCATTCTCCCTCTCCTCCGGTCGCCCAGGATGGTGCTCAGTTGCCGAGGCGTCAGACGATGTCCCCAAGTTCTGCAAGTGGGAGCCTCCGGCGTCATGTTTAAGGCAGTGCCTTGAGCAGCTCTTGAACAGAAAAGCGCTACATAAGAATGATTCAATAAATAAATAAAATATAATTTCTGGTTTTCTGTGGTTTGTATGGAAGTATTTATTATTTTTTTAAAATTGTCATTGAGGAATGACTGTAGTCAAAATCACCTTTTTTTCCCTTATATTATCTTATTGTATAAATATAATATTACATTATCACAGAATTCTCGCTTTGGAGACTATTGTATTTTTGTACGTGTTCAAAACATCAACTCACTTGTATTTTCACAGATTTTCAGCGCTTTGAGCTGAATGTCTTTAAAAGTATCGCTCTATATGATAGCTATTATTATTGTTATTATAATTATTATTTTATTAGACTAGAGTTAAAAATTTCTTAAAATTAAAACGAAAACCGTCTGCAAACTTTGGCCAGCCAAAGTTACATTTGGTTGCCGTCACTGTTGAAAGCCGGAGTGAAATGACTTAACAGTATAGGTTTACTTATTTGCACCATCTGAAGACGGGTCACTTGGCACAGCAATTATTTAATTAAAATGTCGTCTGCAAATGTTTCAAGAGAGAGAGAGAGAGAGAGAGAGAGAGAGAGAGAGAGAGAGAGAGAGAGAGAGAGAGAGAGAGAGAGGTGAGGTGTGTGGAAAGGACAGAGAAAGACAGATAGACAGACAGAGAGAGATGTAATGAAAACGGGGTGGGTGCGACAGAGAGAGGTGAAGGATGTGGAGGACAGAACGAACGAACGAACTTTATTTAGTGAAGGCACTGGCCCTTAGAAAAGGGTTACAATACAATACAATAATGGAAAACAATAAAAGCAAACTATTATCAAACGTCCAAGGTCATGGCGACGATGACACCCATCCGCGTGTCGTGTTCTGAAAATGAGTATACCTATCATAATTACGACAACTTAATATTTACATACAATGCTCTATAAAATATGGTCGATATTCACAACTTTCCGGCACCTCTCATAAAAACTCGTGGGTATCGCCATTATAAATTAAAACGAGGTTAGCATGAAACCAAGTTCCGGTCTAGCTTGTTTTGCTTTTATCAAAGCTTGATGCGTGACTTTTAAATATGGCAAATTGCCGAAAACGACGATTGTTAGAGCCCGAAAATGAGTGGAATAAGTATAAAAACGGTGGAGGAAGTACATGCTCAGTGAAAGAATGCAAAAAACAATCGTAGAGGCCTGTATTTGTGGCGACTTCGGAGGTGCGTCGATCATCGACAGAAAGTGAAATAGGGCCTGAAGACTCTTGTAGTTTTCCATAGCTTCGCCGTCGCAACCTTCACAAAACACGAAGTAACTGACTATGTTAGGCTAGCGTTGTGGCCAAGTGGGCTAGGGCGGGACTAACTTGCCTTGTCCACAAGCCAGAAACCAATGGCGCCTGACAGGTGTGGGTTCGAGCCAGCATCTGGGCGTTATGTTTTTCCGAATATTTTTCAAAAATTCACAAATAATGTTAGGTAGGTAGGGTTTAGGCGCGCCACTGGCGATAGAAAGGGATAATAAACTGCAGCAAAAAAAAAAAAAATATGTGAGGGTACGATACAGGTGGCCAGTGACACATGTTATTATTCTTGAATATTTGGAAATAACTCACTAAAACACGCGGAGAAAAAAACCGGAAGTATGTTTCATTGAGGGGATTCCCGTTGGTGCATAGGATAGCAGAAAAGTGTGAATACGTTTGCCTTTGACGCAATGCGTAGAAAACATAATAGGCCAATTTGCGAATCTGCTCGGTGGATCCATTGCGTTATACCGCCGTGTAATGTTCGCTAATGCCGAGTAAGTATTTCATCCTAATATCTCTGTACAAACGACAGTGATGAATAAAATGAGCTTCATCTTCAGTTTCATTACATGTGATGCACAAAATATTAACAATGTTATAAATAGATCTCTTAAAAGATGACCCATTAATAGGTAATACACCGATGCGAAGTTTAACAAGACCGTCTCTAAAGCATCTGATGTCCCAAAAATCAAAAAATTCTTCACATATAAAATCTGACTTGAATAAACTGTATACTCTATAAATATCTTTCTCTCTCACTGAGCAGTAATGTTCCATTCTTGTACATACTGGTCCATCATTCCCTGTTTCAACATTGAAACAAAAGCCCATTCACATCCTACGCCCTGGCTAATCCACGCATATCCAAAGCCTAATTTAAACAAAGTGTGTTTTACTAGTGTTGCCCAGCATGTTTTGCCTCTATCGTCCATACTTAACAGCATGTAATAAGCCTGTTTTGGTAGTCTTGATCCATCCATTTGCAGTAACTTTAACCAGCATTTGATGCATCGAACTGCACTATTGATATACAAGGGGTATCTCCCCAGTTCCCCATATGCAAATCTGTTTGGTACTTTCAGAGGTACTCTAAGAAAACGCTTGCAAGCTAATGTGTGGACTTTTTCAATATTGTCCAGTCTATTCAGGCCCCACATTTAAGAGGCGTACATCAAAACTGGCTGCACGTGTGGAGGACAGAATTTCCCTATAAAAAAGGGACAATAAGGTAAAATATTTTTTTTAAATAATAAAAAATAAGAATTAAGCATTGTCACGTGGGGTTTATGGGCTCTGCACAATGGAATTATGGACCCTCACGTTTATTCGGTGGGAACTGCTAGTAAGTCACCCTATGAATTACTTTAATAAATTTATTTGTTTAGCTCGTTCTGTGTTAAGGTTGGGGTACAGAAATAGATAGAAAAATGGTAAAAGATTACTGTCACACTAGCTTTCACACGGCTATGAATCATATGTAGTCCAGCCACTTGATAACAGTTAAAATCACACATTTATTTCTTCTACTCTATACAAGGTTCTCTAAGTACTAATCTAACTTAAAAAGTCTCAGTTACTGCTAATAGTTCGATCGCTGATAGTCTAGGCAGCTATTATATCTTCCTCGGGCACTTGCTATTACTTTGCATGTAGATTTGGACTACTGTGGTCCGTTATACAGTTTCTGAAGAGTTGGACTACTGTGGTCCTGTTCGATCAGTTTAAGTGCACCTTTGTTTTTGCACTTAACTGCTAGATGGTGCGTGCGAAGTCCTTCTGTGAGGTAGCTTCTGGTCCACCTGTGTCATTGTGTAGTTGGGTTCCCTTGCCACGCTGTGGGGTCTGACAGGGTGTTTTTCAGGGTAGCTCTTTCCGACTTGTGCGGTAGAGGTTACTCAGCCAACTCGTCGTTTCTGTGGAGTGGGGCTCACAGGATAGCTCGCCTGCTCGTCTGTAATATAAGAGACGAAATTCTGCACAACCCTGAATAATCGGTTTGTGCAGAGCGTCTCACTGAAAGCCAAAGTAGCCCTCAGTGATAGCTCCACATCTCTATACATAAGCGACGAACATTCTGCTACTTCCGGGGTCCACTGGAATCTCACTCTAAATTCCTATACATACATAAATATAAATCGTGTCTAACTATACACATACAGAATTAATAATAATATAAACATTCAGTGGTACAGCCACTGGTCTGCAAACATACATATAAGTTAAACAACAGTGGTTCCGTACGGGATACAACATGGCGGCGCAACCGGTCGTGTTTCGCCACGTGTTCGGCTTTTCCACATGGTCACGCAAATTCGGATTAACAATTCACATTTATGCATAGCAAATTCCACAAACATAATTTCAACAATAATATAAATATATCACGATGAAACAGAAGGGTGTTCATTTACCTGTTTGACAAGTTCAGGCCCGTGATGACTTAATAGAACTCTAAGATTCTAAAGTCTTGCTTCCTGGTCTATGAGTGAAGAGATTTCTCTAGCTATCTATGTAGATGTTCACTCTTCCTCGTCTCACACACGACTGATTAAAACTGTGTTAGGATTTGACACAGTCAAAACTGCTCTACCCGCTTAGCCTGCTTCTGATTGGTTAAAACGGTCAGATTCAAAGCTCAAGTGCTGACTCGCTGCGCTGTGTGTGGCTGGCTCGCAGTGTGTACTTTAATTGCTGCTGTGTACTATACTGACTCTCTACTGTTACAAAGACTACACAAGGCTAAATAGTAATAGGCAGAGTTAAAACTAGCCAGTTCATGACAAGCATGATCACGTAAAAAGTGTAGTTATGAAGTGAAAATGTTAATTATTGTGTATTAATTACAATTGTCGGTTTTGAAGCATTTCCAGGTGTATTGTTAGAGCCCAAACTGAAGATTAAACATGATTACGCGAAGATAGTCATAATTTTGCAATGATAATTGTAATCATCCCTTGATAATTGTAATTATTCCATGATATGTGTAATTATCTTATGATATTTGTAATTATCAGGTTTTGGCGCTAGCAGGCCGTCATATGATAGCGCATGTTTGATTTCCTCTGAAAAAATATTTATGCCGGACTTACAATCAGAAGCGAGAGTGTGACGTCACGAGTGCGTTGTATAAATGCAATTTATTATTATTATTATTATTATTATTATTATTATTATTATTATTATTATTATTATTATTATTATTATTATTATTATTTTATCCATGTAAATTACACAGAGCATGTGTTATTTATCATTATCACTGATACCTGTAACTGAAGGTTTTGACGCTAGTAAGCCGCCTTAGCCAGAAATAAGCATGATCACTTAAAAAGTGTAATTATCAAGTGAAAATTGAAATTATTAGGTGATAATTTCAATTTTCGGTTTGAGCACATTTCCAGCCAGGCTGATTGCTAGAGCCAAAACTGAAAATTAAACAGGATCACGCCAAGATAAATTATTTCTAATTTTTCTAGGACAATTGTAATTATCCATTGATACTTATAATTATTCCATGATACTTGTAATTATCCCATGATATTTGTAATTATAAGGTTTTGGCGCTAGTAGGCCGTCATAGAGTGTTGGACCATTAAAAAAAAACTGCCTTATTTATTTATTGTTATTTATATATTTATTTTACTTTTTTATTTATTTTTCCACTTCTTTCCTTTGTGTGTGCGTGTGTGTGTGTATGTGTGCGCGTGTTTGTGTGTTTGTGTGTGCGTTGTAGCTGTTGTTGCTGTGGTTTTGTGTGTGTGTGTATTCCCAGACTTATCTTGTCATTCTGTTTCACCAGTTACTAAAAATATTGTGCGATGTATCTAAAAACTGGCTTAGCCACGTTTGAAACCGATTTCTTTGTTTCCAGATAGTTCTGCAAAGCACGGTGCAAGGAGGCAGACGAGGAGGGAGACAGAAAAAGAGGTTGGAGGACAACATTCGAGAATGGACTGGCTTAACACTGAGCGAAGCCATGAGGGTTGCTGAGGACAGAGAAAGATGGAGTACGCTGGTTAAACAACGATCATCTGTGGTGCCCCAAAGACCTTCGAGTCACGGGATAGGATTGGATAGGATAGGATAGGATAGGATAGGATAGGATAGGATAGGATAGGAAAGGAAATGATAGGATCCTTATCCTACCATGTTTTGCTTCGTTAGGGTAAAGCCGAATCGGACTACCACCCCAAAAATGAATACTTTTGAAAATGCGTATTTTTTGGCAATGCGTACGAGTATCTAGGGAATACATGCGTACGAGTGTTTAGGGAATACATGCGTACGAATGTCTAGGGAATACATGCGTACGAGTGTCTAGGGAAAACACTTGTTTTTGTTTTGCTATTACAATACTGACGTGTTTTATACGACTTATTTCGCCATCCCAGGACACATTTGGCAAAAAGGCGAGCGCCGCTAGGGTTCTTGAGGCTGCTCGTTCATGTCTGAACTTAATTAGTAGAAGATCGTGTTACAAAGATCACTTTAGAGTGACACAGGCGACTGTCTAATGGGAATCGATGAAGCTAATTAGGGTTGCCATATAAGTCAGTTTGAGAACATTTCAACAAAATAGATTTTTTTGGTAGTACGCCTATATACTGGTTTTCCGTGCCTCTGCGAGTGTGTGTGCGCGCGCTCAAGATGTACGCTCACGCACACACACACACCACACATGCATGTCGCCACCTCTTTCCTCCCATTAGCATCCACTCTTTGCAATCCCATCACTGCATCAATTAGTATCGTCGGTTGTACGCAATATATTTGTCTGTGACCACGTACTGACGTTTTTCTTGACTGACGTAAGTGTAGAATATGGTCATAAATACTGTTTACAAGAACTGTAAACCGAACTACCGGTATACTGCCGTTGTGTCGCCATCTCTCGCTATTGTATACCGGTCTGTAAGGTATACCGGTTCGGGTCGGTAAATTTGGGAACTCAACGAAAGGACCCTAAGTTAAGCCTATATTGTTTTTAAAAAAGGATTTGTTTGTTTGTTGTTGTTGTGTTTTTTGGAAGAATCTGGTGGAAAAATACACATCCTCTGGTTAATGGCTTTTCATTTCATCGATGGTTTCTCCGGGTACTTCGGTTTCCTTTCTCTCTTCAATAATGGTATTTGGATGCAATTTCAAAAATGATTTTTTTTCCTCCCGTCTTCTATAATAGCGACCTAATCAGATCGCCGCGCTTTGACTTCGATTGAAGAAAGCGCGTGTGATAGCGTCTTATGTCATTATTATTATTTTTTTTAAAATTAATTTTATTCTTTCCGTGCAGACGGCTTCTGTATAAATAGTATCCCCGCTTTCTGGAAATTTAGCGATTTAAATTCCCACTATCGCTGTCTTTCTCATTTTGTTCTTTCTCATTCCTACTCTGTTCTATCAATCTACTATACTATCTTCTTCTTCGCTAGACCAGTCACCTACGTTTTTTTTCTTGAAACTCTTCCGGGAACAAAACTCTTCATTTTTATGTGAGGTCTGTTGGATCAGCTTGGGAATATTGGACGCTTTCGGTCATTTTTATTTTTTGGCTGCAGTTTATTATTCTTTATCAGGAAACTCTGGGCCGCCTCCCCCGGGGAAGGCGTAGTCGCAGCCCAAACCCTACCTACCTAACATTATTTGTGAATTTTTGAAATTTTTGCTGGGGGAGCAAACCGGAGTACCCGGAGAAAACCCCAGAGACGTTGCCCGAGTCGAAAGTAAATAATATTCGGAGAAACATAACGCCCAGATGCTGGATCGAACCCACACCTGTCAGGCGCCATTGATTTCTGGCTTGTGGACAAGTCAATTTAGTCCCGCCTTAGCCCACTTGGCCACAACGCTCGCTTCCTGGTCTCTAGGGCTTCCTATATTATTATTATTTAGCAATGTAGGCATTTTATATGTATGTGTTTTGTTGTTATTGTATAATGATGTTTATATTCTATTTTGTTTTTGTAAACGGGGTTCCATAAATTAGAGCATAGCCTCAGCCTCCCCTTCGTGGGATGCCTTTATTATACAGTGACCGGCTGTTGGAGTGCCTTCAGTGTTACCAATGGGGTTGTTTCATCAGATCTTTTATGCGGATCAAGGGACCGGTGAGTCCTCTTTCAGCCAAGTTGTGGTCCTAATTTTGTGGTCGTGATTCGGCTCTTTGCAGTCAGCTGGACCCTTTAAGCAATAACAAACTAACTAACTAACTTAATAATTTTATTCACAAGGAGCAGTATTCCGCGTGGCTGTAAATGGCAGCCAGTATATCAATACCATATGCATCCGGTTCGAGCGTAAAAATGTGGAAATATAATACCAGTTTACCGGTTGATGCTGTAGCTGTCTTAACAATGGCAATTAAGTCGCCTGGCAAGTTTGGGGATCCTACGCTTAGTCCATGTATACAGGCCCATCCCTAAACGTCCTCCATCTAAACCGCGATCGGTGAAGGAGAAAATTCGCACTCTGCTTTAGAGACGGCTACAGTTCACAGGTAGGAGGTGGTTACGTCTACGGACTTTGACAGAAGCAGGAAAAAAAAACCAGTGAAATATAGCCCCCAAAACAATTAAAATTCAATACAATAAAATAAAATATAATATATACAAGTATAAATATAAACAAAATAAAATAAAGTACAAATAAAATAAAATGTCATTAAATACAATAAAATATATGGCTAAGTATAACTTTAAAATAATAAAACACAATAACATGAATAAATAAATGTGAAAAAATTAATTTAATTAAATTCCCCCACCCAACCTATCCCTCAAAATAAAAATAAAAAAAGAAAGAAAGAAATGAAATGAAACAAAGGAATAAAATATATAAAATGAAATAAAAAGATATAAATAAAATAATAATAATTTTTTTAAAAAAGCACAATGTTAAAAATTATATGTATTTAAAAATATAAAAAGCATAAATAAATATAAAATAACACAAATAAATACGTAAGTAAATTCTACTCCTTTCACAGGTATGATGGCGAAGCACCTTCTGTTCCTGCTGACGTGCCTGCTTTGCGTACTCTGTGGCCAAGTTGTGGTGTGCGACTCAGGGGATCTCCCGCTCATCTCCACAGCTGGAGGAGGTGTCGGGGTCGACTCCCATGCCAGCGGACCAACCTGGAACTTCACAGATGACACTGATCATGACAAAGAGTTTGACGACGCCAGCAAGGCCTATTATGGAGCCCTAGGAAAACTGACTAACGCCACGGTGGATAATATCCTGGAGTTGGTCTTGATGCAAGGTAATCTTATCCAAGCCCTGAACAACAAAATAGCTGCGAAATACAAAGATGAAGACTTGCAGAAAGGTAAGACGTACACTATCTTGGCACATTTAGATCTATTTTTACAATTTTTAATAAATTCGAGCCCTACATCAAAATACGAAAAAGCCCACACCTTCTAAATTGATTAATTGACGCCAACAGATGACTAAAATATGTATTCATAAAAAAAAAATATTTTAAGTTGGTGGTGGGTGGATTAAGAGCCTTATCATCTCGATGGAAAAGAAAGTAAAAACAAACAAATTTTGTGTGTGTATTGGTCTTATATAGCGTTTTTTCCAACTCAAGGAAAGCTCAAGGCGCTGGTCGATACAGGATTTACCTTAAGCCGAGGCGCTCACTTTGTGTTTCCCGATATTTGCCAAATTTGAATTTAAACGACTTGTTCGAGCGTTCTGAAAGGGCGTCTGCTATATACAAATGACTGAGCTTCGGGGGTTTCAGTATAAATAGTATCCCCACTTTCTGGAAATTTAGTGCTTTAAATTCCCACTGTCGCTGTCTTTCTCATTTGCTCTTTCTCATTCCTGCTCTGTCCTATCAATCTGCTATACTATCTTCTTCTTCGCTAGATCAGTGACCTACCTTTTTTCTTGAAAACTCTTCCTGGACAAGACTCCTTGTTTGTGTATGGGGTCTGTTGGATCAGCTTGGGCATGTTGGACGCTTTCTGCCGGGTGGTCACTAGGGCTTCCTATGATGTTATTATTTAGCAATATAGGCATTTTATATGTATGTGTTTTGTTGATAATTTATAATGATGTTTGTATTCTATTTTGTTTTTGTAACCGGGGGTTTGATTATTTGGGGTAAAGCCTCAGCCGTCCCCTGCGTGGGATGTCTTTATTGTAAAGTGACTGGCCGGTGGAGGGCGTTCAATTTTCCCACTAGGGTTGTTTCAGCAGATCTTTTATGCGGATCGGGGGTTGTCCGGTCCTGATTTGGCTTGGAAGAGTCCGCTGGACCTAAAGCAACAATCAATCAATCAATCAATCAACCTTCGCGCACACGATTAAACACAATGTAGAGCACACACACACACACGCACACACACACACACTGACAGCATAAGCTTCAACATGTCGCTGTGGGTATGTAGGGAAACAAAGTGAATGCATGATTGGACGTTGTTGTTGTTATTGTGATTGGCCTATACGAAGAAAGAAGAAGAACATTGAGGTTTAACGTCCACACCCACCATTGGCGATATGGCAGACCAGGGAAAGAGGGGTAGGGACCTGAATCAACACTGTGAACCTCCAAAGCTATCATACTGCTAAAATGGACAGTAAAAATGGCCACATTTTATATCGCCCACCACGATGGCCTATACCTTCCAAGTGATTTGACTGAAGTTTCGAACACAGCATGTTGTTTTGTGATCGGAGAGTTTTCGCCTCAATAACGTGTAAACGCCCTCTGAGCCATAGTTGGATAAAATGAGTATTTTATTTCCGGCAGAATGAGAATAGGGCTAAATCCTATGCTCATTGATGACAATCCTTGCAGGTTGTGCGATTGCTCCTCGATCTAATCTTGCGCTAAATCGAAGGAGATGATCACACTCTATGCAGGCTGTTGGTTCACCAGAAAATTTCCCCCGTGGGGGTGCCGGGGGTTTCAGTAGTTTAAATGGTATCCCCGCTTTCTGAAAATGTAGTGCTTTAAATTCCCGCTGTTCTTTCTCATTCCTACTCTGTTCTATCAATCTATCGTCTGGATTTTTTGTGGAGACCAAGCGTGTTTGCCAGTATCAGATTGTTGTATCTGGCAAACTCCAACAGTCCCAGACCCCTGTCATTTGTCTTGTTGTTGCAGTGGGGTCCCAGTTGTGGTGCGCATCTTAGCCATCCTTGGCATTCCAATCGCCTTGCACTACGACTATGTCCTTTTTCGGCACTTGGTCAAGGACAGCCTGTATATTTTCATAGAAATCCTCCACTTCGGTGTCGTCATAGTGTGATGTTGGGGCATAGGCCTGGATGATGGTAATTTTGAAAGGGGCTGCTCTCAGACGGATGGTAATGAGCCTACTGGAGACTGGGCGGCAACCCATGACAGTGGCTAGAATGTTCTTGTGGACCAAGAATCAAACACCATGTTCGTTCCTGTCATCTCTCCCGCTGAAATAAAGCTTGTGGCCTTTGTCGGTCGTTGTTTCACCTAGGCCTTTCAAGCGCAGTTCGCTGATACTTTAAATGTTCCATCGATAGTGGTCCAGCTCGTGGGCCAGTTCTTCTCATTTTCCATCCGCAGTTAGGTCCCGACATTCCAGGTTCCTATGACGATGTTGTTTCTCCTGCGGATCTTGCTAAGTTATCCATCAGTAGCATACTTATTACCTCCGTCCTGGTAGCCAAATTGAATTTTTATATATCAACAAAAGCAAAAGTACTTATTAATTATGCATTATAACATAAAAATGTCATTCGCGTGTCCTCAAACCGTGTTTACTTCATTGCTAGTATTGATGCATTGTGCAGTTGCGTTCGAGGCGTACTTCACTGAGGGAGGGTCTTTCCAAATCAGCCTGGATGCACCAATCGCCTTCAGTCACGTGGCCCTGAACGTTGGCAACGCGTACGACAACTTCACCGGCATCTTCACCGCGCCGATAGCAGGCGTCTATCTGTTCATCCTCAGCACCAAGAAGGACGCTCACAACGGTCTCCACATGGTCCTCGGGATCTACGTCAACGACCGACTGGAAAGACAGGTATCGGCCTTCGCTTTTAACATTGACTAGCCTAGGGAAGTGACGGCATAACAATTTCAATGTCATTGACCAACTTTTTGGGGGGCGGGTCGGGGGAAGGAAGGGGGGAAGGAAGGGGGCGGGGGATGGTGGAGGTGAAAAAGGATAATTATGATGATCTATGACTATGATTCTTTGACCCAGCTAGACCTGACCCAACTCAAAGTCACACCAAGTTGAGACACTGAATATGCCGTGAAGATTGGGGTTCAGCACATCCAGTTCCTGCTACTACTACTACTACTACTTGAATGCTAAGCGAGCACAGAGATAGAGAGAGAGAGAGAGAGAGAGAGAGAGAGAGAGAGAGAGAGAGAGAGAGAGAGAGAGAGAGAGAGAGAGAGAGAGAGAGAGACGAGAGAGAGAGTTAAAGAGAAAGAGGGAGAGAGAGCCAGAGACACGGGCAGACAGACAGACAGACAGACGCAGAATGTGTGCCAAACATGCGAACAGCGATTCGAATTTCTCAGACTTTACTTTTTAGTTTAGTCAGTCATTGTTTATAGGGTCCAGCGGACTGCCACGAGCCAAAATAAGGACCACAACTTGGTTGAAAGAGGACTCACCCCTGATCCGTATAAAAGATCTGCTAAAACAACCCTAGTGGTAACATTGAAGGCACTCCTCCACCAGTCGGTCACTTTACAATAAAGGCATCCCATGCAAGGGACGCTGAGGCTGTACTATCATTAAGCTCTTTGCTATAATTTATCTTATCCCCGTTTACAAAAACAAAATAAATATAAACATCATTAAAATAAAATATAAACATCATTATAAAATATTACATACATATATATGTAAAAGGTCTAAATTGCTAAATAATAATATCATAGAAAACTCTAGTGACCATTTGGCTGAAAGCCTCAATATCCCCAAACTGACCCAACGATCCCATACATAAATGAGGAGTTTTGGGAGAGTTTTCAAGAAAAAAGGTAGGTGACTGGTCTAGCGAAGAAGATAGTAGATTGGTAGAACAGATTATGAACGAGAAAAGGTCAGTGGAGGTTCAAAAAGTTTTTGAATCTCCACAAACCTTTTCAGGAACCTTTCAATGATTAAGTCAGACCTTAATGGCTGCGGGGTGAAAGGCCGTCTATTTTTAGGACTGACGAAGCCAGAATGACTGATGAATGAATGCGGTTGTAGTACTACAGCAGGCCTATATGGTAAGGCGCGTCGGGGCCGGGTAGCTCAGTTGGTTAGAGCGTCTTGCTAGTAACCGAAAGGTCGCTGGTTCGAATCCCGGATTGGTCAACGTGTGATCATATTATTTTCCCCTTTACCAACAACTGGCCCGCTGGTGTCAGTATAAATCGGTCCAGTAGTCACCTATATGCGAACGTGTCGTGTGACTATAATCTACAAACAACATAAGGCGCGTGTGTGTAGATAGTGGTGTTGTAAACAGTGCATAGATGGATGTATTACTCCTTGTATGTTCTTTACCCAGCTATGTTTTATGTTTTCCTATTATTTCCTCACACACCACTCATACTCACACATAACACACACAGATTCGCCCACACACCCACAAGAATGTCGGAAAGATGTAAATGATAAAAGAATTAAAAGCAAGAACAAAATCCTAAGTTTTAAAGTAAACAAATTTGTTAATCTCACTTCCAGGGGCCAGAGACTTGGAAAATACAATTACAATTAACAAGTAGTACTATTACACTTATTCTACAGCCATTCAATATTCCCCATACACTCAAAATGTCAATATCAAGCCTACTCCTACTTGTACTGCCCTAACCTACTCCTATAATTGAAGATGCTCTAAACATATACTGTAAGTCCTCTGGTTACGCCGGTCTCGACTTACGTTGTTTCGTGGTTACGACGCTCCTCCCCATAAAAATATAATAAATAATATTACGCGTCGTTCCGTCTTACGCGGTTTAGCGGCGTAAGCGACGTAAACAAACGGGAGCTAGTTTCTGGCGAGCGGCGGAAGAATACGCTTTGTTGTGGTTATACGGCCAGGAAAACGGCGTCGCTTCATAGGCTCAGCTATTGTACATACGCCATTTTGGTTGTTAACGCCGTCTATCTCTCTCACGTGTTTTATCGTTTTTTGACCTTGGTTATGGCTCCCAAACGTAAGTCAGACTCTTCTGATGGTAGTGCATCAAAGAAAAGAAAGGCCATCACCATGGAAGTTAAAATGGACATTATAATATTAATACTTTTTTGTGTCATTAATAGTTTTTACAGTACAGTATATAGCACTGTACGTACAGTACAGGTATTTTTCTTTATGTTCCAACTTATGTTCCGACTTAGAATGAAATCGGGTTACGACGCGTCCAACGAACGGATCAACGTCGTAACTCGAGGATATAGATATACATGGGGTGCTCGAGTTATGACGTATATTTCCACCACTGCAATCGGAGCAACATACAACATCCATAAATAACTACATTTATCTTTTACAAATACACCATAGTTAAAATAAACATTCTAAATCTGAAAAGACTAATCTAATAAAATGCAAATTTAAAATAAACAACAAATTACATCACTAGCAACATTCTACATTTCACAGCATTAGTAAAAACACTGTTAAAAATAAACCATTCGCCGGTTACATTATCATCCAATATCAGCACAATATTGCTTATCAATCGAATCACCCCATACGGTATTAAAGCATCATTGCATTACAAGAATGAACATTTCTTTAACTTTTTATACTATTCTTATTACTCAAATATTAACACAAAACTGTACACTTACATTTTTCCCCGAGACGAATTTACAACACGTGCTTCTCACTGAAGTTAAGCGGAAATAGCGGAAATGTCAAAACCGAAAATACCTATCCCGCACCGCAATCTCCAAAATTTAAAATATATTTATTTTAAAATAATAATAATAATAATAATAATAATAATAATAATAATAATAATAATAATAATAATAATAATAATAATAATAATAATGTTCGTCATTTGTAAGGCGCCTTAGCCTAAGGATAAAGGCGCGCAAGGGGTTGGGGGAATGGGAAGACAAGACAGACAAAACTGGACAAAAGATACATAATATACATATGTACAAAATACAGTTGAACAACTATGAAAAACACAAGCACGCACACCTGCTTACACTCTCTTGTAAATGATTAATTGAAATATTCCCTAAAAAGGTATGTTTTCAACTGTGATTTAAAAGAGGAAATGGAGGAAGAATGTCTAATCTTGTATGGAAGGAAATTCCAGAGTTGAGGACCAAAGACAGGTAGAGAGCGGTAACCATGCGATTGTCTGTTGAAGCGGTTCTGGCTAAGAAGACGTGTGTCAGCAGATGATCGCAGAGCTCGAGAAGGGGTGTATATGGATAAAATATCAGAAGTATAAGCAGGAGCTGTGCCTGTAAAAACAGAGAAACAAAGGCAAGCTATCTTGTATTTTATGCGTTCAGCAACTGGTAGCCAATGGAGTCTGTGTAGCAAAGGAGTAATGTGTTCACGGAGGTTTGAACGGAAAATGATGCGTACAGCAAAGTTTTGAACTTTCTGTAGGGGATCAATTGCAGATTGGGGTAAGCCAGCCAAGAGTGAATTGCAGTAATCCAATCTAGATAGGATGCATGATGTAACTAAGGTTTTAGTTGCTTCAGCAGTAAGATAGCGACGGATGGAACTTATTCTCTTTAGTTCATAGAAACACTGTCTACAAACTTTACAAATGTGTTCTTTCATGTCAAGAGAAGAATCAAAAATGACTCCAAGATTCCTGGCACTCTCAGAAAAAGGTATGCTACTGGAACAAACAGTGACAGCTGATGGCAGATCAGAGGAGGAACATGAGCCAGAGAACAGAAGAGTTTCGGTCTTGTCGTCATTTAACTTAAGTCTATTCTGCCGTGATTTGACAAAACCGAGTAAGTCCACCTAAGGTCGAAAATGAGTTTTTTGCGCCATCAAACTTGCAAGAGAATGACGCATCTTACCTGTAAAAATCAAATCCGAACTATGTTTAGATTTGGAGATATCATAGAGTTAAGTCCTTGTTAAAAAAAAGTTTAAGTGGGGGAATAAACTGATAAAACCAAGCAAGTCCCCTGCGATTTTGTTTCGGCGATCCTCTGGCTGATGCTCGAGTTGGCATGATGACGTCATTTTCTACAATAATCTGACAAAGAAAAGTAAGTCCTCCCGACCAATGAGAAAGCGCCTTAAGATAAAGTGGACCAGTGAGAATCCATGTTATTGCTGCTGTGCAATATTATTTTCCTGTGAAAAGGATGACGAAATTTCGGTCAGCAAAGGACGTGTTCGGCTTTTTGAAAAAGAGTTTTCTTCATGTACTTTCCTGCCCTCCATGAAGGATCCTGTAGATCTTCCGCCTACGCGGCAACTTCCACGAGGTGTGGAAATAAACAAACAAACTATCCTTTCCTATCCTATCCTATCCTGTCCCGTAACCCTGAGGTCGTAGGGGCACCACAGATGATCGTTTAACCAGCATACTCCATCTCTCTCTGTCCTCAGAAGCCCTGATGGCTTCGCTCAGTGTCAAACTAGTCCATTCTCGAATGTTGTCCTCCCACCTCTTTTTCGGTCTCCCTCTTCTTCTACATCATTGCACTGTGCCTTGCAGAATAGTCTTTGCAAGGCCTGATGATCTGGTGACGTGGCCATACCATCGGAGTTTCCGTTTCTTCACCACTGTGAGCAGGTCATCGTGTTGTCAAATGGCTTGTGTGATGGTCTGTCGGACTTCGTCGTTGGTGATGTGTTGGGTATAGGAAATGCCCAGAAGTCTTCTGTAGCACCTCATCTCCATGCTTTGTATTCTTCGTTGTAGATCTGCTGTGAGGGTCCATGCTTCGCAAGCATATAGGAAGATGGAGATGACAAGGGAGCGCAGCAGTCTTACTTTGGAATGTAGAATGATGGTCCTGTCTTTCCAAATGGCTTCAACCTTGTCAGGGCAGCAGTTGTTTGTGCGATCTTGGAGAGGACTTCCTGTCGGGACCCATTGTATGATACAATGGCTCCTAAATATTTGAAGCTATGCACTGTGTTGAGGGATTGGCCTTGGACTTTGATGTCCATGTTGATGCCATTGGTGTTGTTGGTCATCATTTCGGTCTTCTCTGCACTTATTTCAATTCCACAAGCTTTGGAGGTGGTGTCAAGCCTCTGTACCAGCTGTTCAAGTTCTTGTTCCTCTCCAGCCAATCCATCAATGTCATCCGCAAAACAAAGACTGGAGATTGCTCTACCCCCTATGCTGACTGTGCCTTCGTGATCTGCAAGAGCACCAGACATGATTCGCTCTAGGAAGATGTTGAAGGGTGTTGGAGAGAGTAGGCATCCTTGACGCACACCGATTGTTGTTCTGAACCAGTTCCCGATGGCGCTGTTGTGGAGGACTGCACTGGTAGCCTTGTCATACAGGTTTTTGATGACTTCAATAATTTTAGGTCTGATGTTGTACGCTTTCATTGTTGCCCATAGAGCTGCATGCCAGACTCGGTCAAACGTTTTCTTGAAGTCTATGAACACATGATATAGATGTTGTTGGTGCTGTAGGTATTTCTCACAGATTATTCTGAGTTTGAAAATCTGTTCAGTGGTACTTCGCCCTGCCCTGAATCCTGCTTGTTCTTGAGCTATGATTTGTTCAGCTTGGGGTTTCAACCTTTTGAGTAATATTTTCAGGAGGACCTTGCTGGGATGGATGCTGAGGCTGACGGTGCGGTAATTTTCACACTCCTGAAGGTTACCTTTTTTGGGAAGAGTGATGACAAGCGACTGGGCCCATGGTATAGGCCACTCTCCACTCTGCCAGATCTTGTTACAGATAATGGTGAGGGCATCAATCATCGCTTCTCCTCCTGCTTGTAGCAGTTCCGCGGGTATGTTGTCCACTCCCGCTGACTTCCCTTTCTTTAGCGATTGCACTGCTGCCTCAACTTCTTCCCGGAGAATTGGGAGGATTTCTTCTTCAATGTTCTCGAGGGACATGCTAGAACTGATGGGTCTCCATTTGGTGTATGGTTGTAAAGGTCAGAGCAGTACTCTGTCCATCTGTCAAAGACTTCTTGTTCTTCTGTAAGGCATAAGCCAGACTTGCTTTGGATCGTGGAGACTTTGGGCTGTTTGAAACTTGTCAGCCGCTTTACAGTCTGGTAGGCCTTCTTGCTGTTGTTCTTGTTCAGACTGTTCTTTATTTCCTGGCATTGATCTTCTATCCAGTTATCCCTTTGCTGTGCGCATGCCTTTTCGGATGTCATTGTTGATTTTTCGGTAGACATCAGCTCCCTGTGAGGTGTTCTTTTTCTTTCTTTTTTTTAATCTCTCTTCGTTTATCACACATATCCAAAAGTTCAGGTGTGATCCACGGCTTCTTCTTTGGTCGGTGCTTGCCAAGGATCTCAGTGGCGGCATCTGTCACAGCTGAGTTGAAAGTGGTGGTCATGGTGTTGACATCTACTTCACCAGCCCCCAAAATGAGCAGTGGTGCAAATTTCCCTTCAATTGTGGCCTGAAATAGTTCTGCCACCTCCGGGTCTTGCAGTTTGTCCAGGTCGAACTTCAGTCTAGTGCAGTATTTACTCTCTTCAAGTGGAGCCGGAAAGACATCATCAAGAGATCGTGGTCACTTCCGATGTCTGCTCCTGGAAAAGTGCGTGTCCTGCCAATGTTGATGCTTGATCTGAAGCGTTTCTTGACCATGATGTAGTCTATTTGGTTGTGATTCTCCCCCCCTGGGACTGTGCCATGTCCATCGTCTGGAGTTTTTGTGGAGACCAAGCGTGTTTGCCAGTACCAGATTGTTGTATCTGGCAAACTCCAAGAATCTCAGACCCCTGTCATTTGTCTCGTTGTTGCAGTGGGGTCCACATGTATCTCCCCAGTTGTGGTGCGCATCTTGGCCAACCTTGGAATTCCAGTCGCCTTGCACTATGACTATGTCCTTCTTCGGCACTTGGTCAAGGACCGCCTGTAGATTTTCATAAAAATCCTCCACTTCGCTGTCGTCATAGTCTGATGTTGGGGCATAGGTCTGGATGATGGTGATGTTGAAAGGGGCTGCTCTCAAGCGGATGGTAATGAGTCTACTGGGCGGCAACCCATGACAGTGGCTAGAATGTTCTTGTGGACCAAGAATCCAAACGCCGTGTTCGTGCCTGTCATCTCTACCGCTGAAATAGAGCTTGTGGCCTTTGTCTGTCGTTGTTTCACCTAGGCCTTTCCAGTGCAGTTCGCTAATGCCTAGAACGTTCCATCGATAGCGGTCCAACTCGTGGGCCAGTTCTTCTAATTTTCCTTCCGCAGTTAGGGTCCTGACATTCCAGGTTCCTATGTCGATGTTGTTTCTCGTGCGGATCTTGCTAAATTGTCCATCAGCAGCATACTTAACACCTCCGTCCTGGTGGCCAACGGAAGGCGCGGTCCTTGAGCCGGGCGACGACCTATCCGGTATGGAATTAGTGGATAGTGTCATCATGCATGTAGTGTGTCTTGGGCAAAAAAGGACCTGGCGATGCCCAATCCTCTCCAGGCTGTTGGGCACAGCCGAAATCCACGAATACAGTGTGGCTCGCCTTGGCCCCGAGCACGTGGTCGTTGAACCTGTAGCAACGTGAGGTTCCTCGCCCTGGCCGGTGACTTCTGTGTAGAAGACTTTCGCCCAGTGATGCCGTGCTAACATTACCCCTGTTAGTCGCCTCTTACGACATGCCGGGAAACATTGGGCCTATTCTATTCAGTGCCCGAACCCACAAACAAACAGCAACAAATATATTACAGACACACAACAAGGGCAACAAAATACAAGACATACACGTGGTGTAAAGGCAGGAAGATCGCTACAATAGGAAACTGAAAGGAAAATAGTTTTGTATTTTTAAAATTAAATTGGCTGCATCTAATATTATTTTGAAGGGAGAGCAAAAAACAGTGAAGAATGGCTAAAAACAATAAACAGGCACACATATACACTCACTGTAACTGCCGCACCCACATCTTACAAAACCCAACTTATGTGACTCATCTCGTCAGACTTTTTAACAAAGAAACGAAACGGCCTATGGGACTTAATTGGTTTGGTGAATTTTGAAAACAAGGATTTACTTAATAATAAACTGACAAAACCAAGCGGATTTGACTTACTTGGTTTTGTGAATTTTTTTAACAAGGATTTAATTCAATAATAAACTGACAAAACCATGCGGGTGACTTGCTTGGTTTTGTCATGTTCTCAACAAAGATCTATCTCAAGAATAATCTGACAAAACAAAGCAAGTCCACAAATAGTCTTAAAACATCAAATCTATCAAACATTTCTTTAACATTCAAGGTATGCGGCAGGGATAGCTCAGTGGTCAGAGCGCACGATTTGTGTGAGTGCGTCTTGGGCGACGTGGGTTCGAATCCTGACTTCAGCAAACTATTTTGTGATTGCTGGATATTACGGGCCAGCGCCTTGAGAAGCTCTCTGAGCTTGTAAGTGCGCTATATAAGAGAAATCTCTTTCTTTCTTTCTTTTATGCACTCTTAAATCGAGGAATTGCATTATAATATGCCCTTAAACTTCCAGAAACGATCGCGTAATATAGCGCAACACAAAACGTCGATTTTCTCGAAAGTAGGTTTTGTGGACTTGCTCGGTTTTGTCAGTTCACGGCAGTATTGTCTGTCATCCACTGTTTGATGCCAGTCGTGCAGTCTTGAAATGATTGAGTCAAGGTGTCGATGTCAGCAGGATCGCAAGTGCCTTCAAGTTGTGTGTCATCTGCAAAAAGAAAATGGTCGACGGGATGTTGTTGAATGACAGAAGACAAGGGAGAAGTATAGAGAACAAACAAGACAAAAACACAAAACAACAGAACGGAAAAAATAAACATATTATTTATAACTATAACATAATGTTGTAAAAAAAAAAAAATTCCTACTGGAGCACGCACGATGTTTTAACTTTTTCCAAGGGGCACAACTCCAGATTGTTATTATAAAACTAAAAAAGTTATTTCTGTCCTTTAATTGTTGAAAACGTCCTTCTTCTACTTTTGTTCTTATCAATGTGTGTGTGTGTTTAGGTGCGGAGGTATAAGCCTTAAAAAAAAGAGTTTTCCAGCCACCCACTTTTTTCTAAGTACGCAGGAGTGCTCTTTTAGTGCATGGGAGTGCAGTTGTAGTGCATGAGAGTGTTTTTAGTAAACAGGAGTGCTCTATCCGGGACGGAGAAAATACAGTGAATTTTCGAAGAATTTTTTAACAATATTCGACCTACTTCGTCGCCTATAGGAGACGAACTGGGTCAACTTTTTAGAAAAGGGTTCGGGTAAGGGCTAGTTGCAGAGCTATCCCTAACCCTTGCCCTAACCCTTTTCTGTCAAAAATCACTTTCCGATTCCTACATTCTTAGTAAAACCCATACTTGATGTTTTACATACTTGTGTGTGCGTGTGTGTGTGTGTTTGTGGTACTTGTGCTATTGCGTGTACAAGTTCTCAGCTTTGCGGGTGAGGTGTGTTGGATGATATTTACAAGGTGTGAGCATAGTGAAGTCAATATTTGTGTATTCCTAATATAGTTTTAAACTGTGATCCCGTGCCTGTTGTGATTACTTTTGAGGTAATTGTATTGTATTGTATTGTATTGTATTGTATCGTATTGCATTGCATTGCAATGCATTGTATAGTACTGTGTTGTACTGCATTGCATTGTGTTATATTTTATTATATTGGATTGCATTGTGGTGCAGACGGACGTCGCGTACAAGACAACGACTGCGCTGCTGGCCAGCTTAAAGGTGGGCGACACGGTGACCGTCAAGCACTACCAGGGCGACACGGAGCTGGACAAATGGTGGGACACGTGTTTCACCGGCATCTTCCTCTTCCCGCTTAATTAAATGAAGCCTGCAGCTGACGACGGACGACCCATGCCATTTTCTTATAGAAGCCCCATTGAGCAACTGATGACTACCCCCCAGCCATGTTCTGATAGAAGCCCAATTGAACAACTGATGACTACCCCCCAGCCATGTTCTGATAGAAGCCCAATTGAACAACTGATGACTACCCCCCAGCCATGTTGTGATAGAAGCGAGCGACTGATGGTTACCTCCACGATTTTATGATAGAGCTCCGCAACTGATGTTTACCCCTGCCCTTTTAAGAATTAATGTTCAGTGATCGTGCGAATAAAGACGTTAAAGTAAAAAAAAAAAAAAAAGAAAGCAAGAAAGAAAGAAAGAAAATAAATCGGTGACTATCACAGAGGATCTTTCAAGCCCAGGTTGGAATTTGCCTTATAAATTTGCTTTATCTGTTGGCCTTTGGCGCGTAATGTTGTCTTTGTTGTTGTTGTTGGTGGTGGTGGTGTTGTTGTTTTGAAAATTGTTACCAAAAACACACTAAGCTTTCTTGTAATCTGCTGCAAGGCAACTGACATATATGCAGCTCGTTACATAAATTGCACACACAAACGCATTCGGACGGGGGGAGAGAGAGAGAGAGAGAGAGAGAGAGAGAGAGAGAGAGAGAGAGAGAGAGAGAGAGAGAGAGAGAGAGAGAGCAACTAAGCCGACCAGGCCAAACCGTAGAAGAAGAAGAAGAAGAAGAACATGATGATGTTGATGATGATGATGATGATGATGATGATGATGATGATGATGATGATGATGATGATGATAACTAAGATGATGGTGATGAGGATCAAGTCTATCATCCTAAGCCAGACATGCTCAGCCCTCGACCTCTGGAACGAACACGAGCTCGGGCGGACTTCTTCCGACGGAGCAATCTTAATTCACCTAGGAATCGAGATGAATTAGAGACCTCCACTTTTTTGGTTGTCTTTTTTACTCCCCGCCATTCCTTTGATGGAGAAAAGAGCAGAAAAAGACTAACGAGACGACCACAACCTTCCTTTGGGAAAACGTCCCTTCCAACATTTTCTTCTTCCCTGTGGAACCCATTCCATATTTCTGACAGAAAGGCACCGGAGGGACTGGGTCGGATTACAAGATCTGGGGCTTGGCTGCAAACCGCTGAGCAGAGATCCTGAGAGGCTGTTGCGTCTGACCGATGTCTCTTTGCTTTGACGTCATTGGCCGAGAAATATTTACCTTAACCCCATCCCTACCCCCCAACCCCTTTCACCCTTTCTCTCTCTCTCTCTTTTCTCTCTCTCTCTCTCTCTCTCTCTTTCTCTCTCCCTCTCCCCCTCTCTCCCTCTCTCTCTCCCTCTCTCTCTCCCTCTCTCTCTCTCATGCTCTGTCTACAAGTTTTAAATTCTAAATTGAGGATGTGCGCTTGATTTTCTGTTGAAAATGGAATTATACACAAATATACAAAATTTGTATATTTGTGTATAATTCCATTTTAATATGTATTATTATTAGTATGAATGTGAGGGTGAATGATGCAAGAACAGATGTTAAGATTAGGCATATAGCCTAAATCCACATCCTCGTGTATATATGGAATGGAAATAAGGGCAGAGAAGACCAAAATGATGACCAACAACACCAATGGCATCAACATGGACATCAAAGTCTAGGCCAATCCCTCAACACAGCTTCAAATATTTAGGAGCCATTGTATCAGACAATGAGTCCCGACGGGAAGTCCTCTCCAGGATCGCACAAACAACTGCTGCCCTGGCGAGGTTGAAGCCAATTTGGAAAGACCAGACCATCAGCCTACATAAGACTGCTGCGCTCCTTGTCATCTCCATCTTCCTATATGCTTGCGAAACATGGACCCTCACAGCAGATCTACAACGAAGAATACAAAGCATGGAGATGAGGTGCTACAAATTATTTTGTTAATTATTTTGTTTGTTCTGCATTGTTTATTAAGAACTAGCTGTCAGACAGGTCCAAAGGACCTAATGCTATTATCCTGTTAAAGGTTTCGACTTCGACTTCGACTTCTCTCCGATTTCCTTACAATAATTTAATACTTTAAATTTCTGTTTTAAAAATGTTGGTTATGCATCTACTGAGCAATCGTGTCTTATTGACATCATGAGATCTGATCCCGTTTTGATGTTAACGGTAAACATTGAATAATAATAACCTGTGCGTGTCTACACGCAGTTAGTTGACTAATAATGTTATTGTACTTTTGCATGCAAAACAATCAAGTGATCTTACACCCACATGTACACACTCGTTCGCTCGCGTTCACACACACACCCACACACACGCACATACACATACACACACGCACACATAAACACGCACATATACCCACACGCAGACATACACACACACACACACACATGTAGAGAGGTTAGGAAGGTCGGAGATGTTCAAACCAAAGACAGTAAAAGAGGAACAATCGAATTTAACGAGAGGGAATTAATGGGATTTTTGAAAGGAATCGGGCGTGTAAATCATGAGAGAGAGAGAGAGAGAGAGAGAGAGAGAGAGAGAGAGAGAGAGGTCGAAGTCTAAACCTTTAATAGAATGATATAAGGTCCTCTGGACTTGTCTTAAGCTAGTCCTTCATAAATAAATACAGAACAAAAAAAAACAACTACATAAATAAAACATAAAATAAATGTGAAATTAACATATAACTTTGACATCAAACAATTGAGAATATAAAAGTATACCTATACACATAGACTCCCCTCCCCTCACCCCCCCCCCCTTTTCCCAGCCCCCCGACTCTTTACCCAAACATCTATATATACACATAAACTTAAACATGTGTACACAACGTATTTTCAAAACTGCCGCAGGGGAGATGAAAGAAGGTGCACAGTTACAGAAGAGGGTGAAGTGGGTAGGAGGGAGGAGGTGGGGCAGGGGTGGGGTGGCGTAAGACGGAAAACGAGAGAGAGAGAGAGAGAGAGAGAGAGAGAGAGAGAGAGAGAGAGAGAGAGAGAGAGAGAGCGCAACAGCAGTATCGTTTTAAAACTGGGTTGGTGGGGTTGTACAGCTGGTAAAAAGCGCTGGGCGTGAGCTGGTTCAAATCTGGGGTGTCCCACCCATCAGAGGACAAAAGAACTGTCCCTTTTTCTGTCAAACCACGTGCTGTCTGGGCGGACAGACTGAAGTCCCCATACCGCTGTCCGATTATTCTTCAACAATGAGTCGGCTCTCAGAAGAACATCGCTCGCCTTTTCTCCACAAATGGTACCATTTCCTGCGCTCAGTTACACTACCAACGCCTTTCTCCATAGGTTTCCTGTCCACTCTTGAAGTGGCCACACCCTTAATAGTTGTTCTTTTGAGTTTTCTTTATTTCCATACCGTTTCTTTTCCCTTTATATATATATATCAGGGGCGGATTATGGCGTTGAAAAGGGGGGGGTTCCAGGTCACTTTAAATAACTAAAGGAGATTAGTAATGCACCGTATTGACAGGAGTCAAAGAAAAACTGTTGACCCGTTGACTAGTGAGTACATGAAAATGATTATCCTACGGTTTCCAGTTAATCAGCAAAGCTGCAAGAGGGGATGATGTATCTGTCGCCATTCGGGTCTTGAATTTCCTTGCAAATGCGTCTACTATGGCCATTGCGTCCACAAGTTTCCTGTGGAGTCTCATCAGTGCCAGACCATTCAAGCGCTCTTTTGTCATGGTTGACCTCAGGCTGGTTTTTAGGAGTTTGAGCCCACTGATCGACCTCTCACACTCAGCAGTGGTGACGGGAAGCGTTGCAAGCAGTCGAAGTATGACATGGAGGTTAGGGAAGAAGTTTATGTTGCAGTGCAGTAGAGAGGCAGCAACTGTTGAAGGGCATGGTTGTGATGTCTGTCCTTTCCACTTGACGCACCAGCGGTGGAACTCTGCTGGAACTTTTAGAGGATCCGGCAGGTCAGATGCCCACATGTCTGCCAGACATGTAATGCCCTCAGGAACCTTGCATGCATTCTCAACACCAGCAGCTAGGTCTGCGACGAGCAGTAGTCCATCTTGGACTAACTCAGTATTTTTAAAGCAACTGCTGAATTCGGACAGTAGGTGGTCCAAGAAAAGCGCTGCTATGCTGCGTCTGAAGTACTGTTCTGGTGTGTCTGCTGGCTGATTTTGTCTGAGTGTCTGTCCATATGCTGTCCTCGGCATTGTCACATTTTCATGGACACTTTCTGCAAGCTCCACTGCCTGAGTAAAAGACGTCATCCAGGTTGCCTCGAAGATCAGCAAGAGCACTGGCTGTCCCTTCAATAGCAGCATCTGCTTCGACGATGTCCCGTGTTTTCTTCTGCAGGTTCACTGAGAGAGGTTTAAGGTTTCTGAGACAGTTTCTTGTAACCACAAAAGACACCATGAAAGCACTGCTTGTGGTTGCTGCTCTTAGTCCTCGGCACTTAGAGTGTCACTGTCCCAGTCCTCGCTTTTGTTCTCCATGTCACCCAAGCAACGGTACACGTATGTGAACAAGTTAGTCATGGTTTCAAACGCATTGTGCGTTTCAATCCATCGGGTCCGACATAAGTCTACAAGGTTTCGCTTGTTGGTGATGTCACAAGCTTCCAAGATTTGCTCCAAGTAGCAATGACTTTTGGGAGACAAAGAAGAGTGAGAGTTCCTTCATTGTCCAGAACATGTTGTGGATGCTCTGCACACCACATGCTTTTACGATGCACAAATTGAGGCAATGTGCGTCACAATGAAAGTAAATAGCCTTTTAATTCAGCTGAGTAATCCTAGCCTGTACCCCTTTGAATTTGGCAGCTATGTTTGAACCCCCATCATACCCCTGATCTCTGATGTCTTGAACGTGCAGACCCGATTCTTCAAGGCAATCAAGGATATTTTCTGTGAGTGCTTCACCTGTGATTCGTTCACAATGAACAAAAGTTAGAAACTCTTCCCGTATGACCTGGGACCAGTCCACAAAGCGCAAGAAAATCGCAAGCTGCTTCCAGTTGGCTGTGTCACATACTTCATCAGCAAGGAGAAAAAAATGTTTTGCCTTTTTGACTTCTGCCAGCAAGTGTCCCTGATATAGTCACCAATCAACTCTATGATGTTGTTTTGAGTGGTCTTGCTGATGCATGTAGCATGACCTGTGCCTTCTGGTCCTGATTTGGCTCGGAAGAGTCCGCTAAACCTAAAGCAATAACCATGTAATGTAATGTATGACCTGTGCCAGATTGAGAGGATTCTAAATGTTGCTGAAGAACTGTATCACCAGATTCGATGCGAAAGCGGATGAGAGCGTTAAAGTTGCTGCGATTTCTTCACCCAGGACAAATTTAGACTTTGCATGGCTCGTTTTACCACTGGCACATTCTTGTTCAAGGTTTAGAGAGAGAGATAAAGCTGGTTTTTTTTGTGTTTTTTTACAGCCGAGGGGGGGTTTCCGTGCAACTAGGAAACCCCCCATAATCCGCCCCTGTATATATATATATATATATATATATATATATATATATATATATATATATATATATATATATATATATATATATATATATATATATATATATATATATATATATATATATATATTGGGTGGGGAGAGCTCATGTATTTCACTTATCTGTTTTTCATTTATGCGTGTTCTCTTTCTCTTCCTTAATCGTCGTCGTCATCGTCATTATCATCATCATCACCATCATCACCATCATCATCACAATCATCATCACCATCATCAACATTACCATCATCAAAATCATAATCATCACCATCATCATAATCATCACCATAATCACCATCACATCATCATCATCATCATAATCATCACCATCATCCTCATCAGGGTAACGTTACAAAGAGATACCCAGTAAGCACTATAGTAGATCCGTTCTTCCTCCAGTCCTCGGTCTCTCAGGAATGTGCTCAGTTGTCTGGGCGGCAGACGATGTTCCTAAGGCAGCGAGTTGGCGCCACCGGCAGCTTGTGTTTAGAGCCTGTATCGGCCAACGCCTTGAGCAGCTTTTGAGCTGGAAAAGCGCTACATGACCACGCTTGTTGCCTTGAGCACATCTTGAGCTGGAAAAGCGCTAGATTTATATACCAAATAAATAATATAAAAAGAATAAAATAACTGTAAAAAAAATAAAAAATAAACGAGCTTGCATCTGTACAGTTTAATTACATACGAAGATTAGAAACAAACACGCCCCCCTCCCCCTCCCCCCCCCCGCCCACACACCCACACGCACGCACTCTCATACGCATATACACACGCGCACGCACACACAAACGCGCGCGCGTGCCCAAATAGTGACGTGACCATGATGACGTCACTGAATATGCATAAATTTGCGTCAGCTCTAAGGTAGGTATCTTTTACTACCGCCCAAGTTGTTGTTTTTTTAATCCGTCGATTGGTTTCAGAGACAAGCGCGCACGGACGGATGCACAGACAATGCCAAGAACAATAGCTTCGCTCGGGAACTTATCAATAAAATAAAAGTTTGGGATACCAGTCCACGAACCGATGGACACGAGTATAAAATAGATAAACAATGCCCTTAATATGCTTACACTATACACTATACACTATTATAGTATAAGCATATTAAGAATGACAGATGTCAACAATACAGTATTAGGCCTAAGTATTACAGAATGATGTAGACAACACTTTGCTAGAACAAGTTTCTGCATCAAGCCTCGGTGCATGCTTTGAAGTGTAGTTCCGTTGACTTGCCTTTACTAGGTGTTTCCACTTGGGAGCTGACCTCAATTGGGATTACCTACCATAACAAACAATTTAACCATGAATATGATAACAGAAGAAGAGGAAGAAGAAGACGAAGAAGAAGAAGAAAAAGAAAAAATAGTAGTATATAGTAGGCAGTATATAGTATGTGTATAGGCATATTAGGCATTGCAAATATAGACAAGACAGTACTAAGCATTTCTGATGTAGACAATACAGTATTAGGCATTACAGAAGTAGACAATACAGTATTAGACATCACAGATTTAGACAATACAGTTGTAAGCATTACAGATGTAGACAATACAGCATTAGGCATTACAGATTTAGACAATACAGTATTAGGCATTACAGGTTTGAACAATAAAGGACCAGGCATTACAAGTTTAGGCATTAAAGTATTAGGCATTACAACTGTACAAAAAAAAAGAAAGATATTACTCTTATATAGCGCGTTTATAAGCTCAGAGAGCTTCTCAAAGCGCTGGCCACTACTATCCAGCAATCACAAAATAGTTTGCTGAAGTCAGGATTCGAACCCACGTCGCCCGAGACGCGCGTACACAAGTCGAGCGCTCTGACGACTGAGCTATCTGTACACAATAAATTGAATTGAACATTGAGGTTTAACGTCTACACCCACCATTGGCGATATGGCAGACGGGGATAACCATCCCAGGGAAAGAGGGTTAGGGACCTGAATCAATAATAATAATAATAATAATAATAATAATAATAATAATAATAATAATAATAATAATAATAATAATAGTAATAATACATAATAATAGTAATAATAATAATAATAATAGTAATAATAATAATAATAATAATAATAATAATAATAATAATAATAATAATAATGTTCGTCATTTGTAAGGCGCCTTAGCCTAAGGATCAAGGCGCTGGCCGATACAGGATCTAACTCAATCCGCCCGAGACGCCCACCCGCAGCCTTTGGGCGCATGGTCAGACGCCCGGACAACTGAACCATCAGAGCAATCATAATGCTAAAATGGATAGTGAAAATGGCCACATTTTATATCGCCCACCACGGGATTCGAACCTGGGTCATCGGTGTGCCAGGCGAACGCTCTACCACTTGAGCTACGGCGGTGGGACAAAAACATAATAAAGGAATGGGCAATACATGGTTAGGCATTACAGTATCATGCATGACAGTTGTAGACAATAAAGGATTACGCAGTACAGGTTCAGACAATACAAAACATGAGCATTACAGCTGATGTGGACAATTAAAATGATTAGGCATTACAGATTGAAACAGTACAGCATTAGGCGTTACAGGTTTTAGCCATCATCGTCCTGCTCGGTCTTAGTTACTCTGGATTGCTTTAGTCTGCCACAGACACTCCGCATGGCCTGCCTGATTAGGAACATAGGTCGCCGGGTCGATGTCGCGGCGCGCGGCGGGCAGCCGGTTGAAACTCCGGTCACGACTATCAAGTGTTGAAATTAATAATTGCAAAAAAAGGATTGCCTTGGGGTGAGTTCAGCCGCGTGCTTTCCTGTACATCGTAACTTAACTGTTTAGTGGCAAAATGAAATATAGCGAGGTCAATGTCTTATTGCAATTTGTGCCATTCATAATTACCAATATAGGTTGGCTGAAAAGTAACTCCGTATCGACATTTACTTATAACGGTTGTAAATAGCGTCGCAGTTGCTTGATACAACATGCACTGTGATCATTACAGTGGTGGAACTGCATTGCTGATCGCTAATTTCATTTGGCAGCCGCGAGGGCAGTCCATGATAAATGACCTCGGCGCCTGACGCTGCGTGAATGAACTCAACTGATCTAAGAAGACCTAAGGAAAAGACGTTGGATCAAAGTGGCAGTCGACAGGCCTTGAAAGATTGCTAGCTCTCTCGTCAATGTGAGATCAAATCAAGGGACAGCCATTAAATTCCATCACTGAGAATTACGAAACGTTTTTGTTTCCAGAAAATGCCAGTGCTATTGACCACAGTTATTGGCCATTTTAATAAAGAGTTACTTTTCAACCACTGTAAAGGCTGAACTAATTATAATATTATGATGATGCATTCTGTGTTTATATTACTGCGCATTTGACTCTCTCTCTCTCTCTCTCTCTCTCTCTCTCTCTCTCTCTCTGCCTGTCTGTCTCTCTCTGTTTCTGCCTGTCTCCCTCTCTCTTTCTTTGTCTGTCTCTCTCTCTCTTTTTCTCTTTCCCTCTCTTTCTCTCAGCCCCCTCCCCCCCCACTCTCTCTCTCTCTTTGAAGTCAACAAGTCAAGTCAACCAATCTTTATTACCACAAAGAAGAATCCATACAGCGCATTTCATCTGGGGAAATAAAACAATGGAGGGTTTTAATCCTATCCTATCCTATCCTGTCCCATAACCCGAAGGTCGTAGGGGCACCACAGATGATCGTTTAACCAGCATACTCCATCTTTCTCTGTCCTCAACAGCCCTGATGGCTTCGCTCAGTGTCAAACCAGTCCATTCTCGAATGTTGTCCTCCCACCTCTTTTTCGGTCTCCCCCTTCTTCTACCTCCTTGCACTGTGCCTTGCAGAATGGTCTTTGCAAGGCCTGATGATCTGGTGACGTGGCCATACCATCGGAGTTTCCGTTTCTTCACCACTGTGAGCAGGTCATCGTGTTGTCCAATGGCTTGTGTGATGGTCTGTCGGACTTCGTCGTTGGTGATGTGTTGGGTATAGGAAATGCACAGAAGTCTTCTGTAGCACCTCATCTCCATGCTTTGTATTCTTCGTTGGAGATCTGCTGTGAGGGTCCATGCTTCGCAAGCATATAGGAAGATGGAGATGGCCAGAGAGCGCAGCAGTCTTACTTTGGAATGTAGACTGATGGTTCTGTCTTTCCAAATGGGCTTCAACCTTGTCAGGGCAGCAGTTGTTTGTGCGATCCTGGAGAGGACTTCCTGTCGAGACCCATTGTCTGACACAATGGCTCCTAAATATTTGAAGCTGTGCACTGTGTTGAGGGATTGGCCTTGTACTTTGATGTCCGTGTTGATGCCATTGGTGTTGTTGGTCATCATTTTGGTCTTCTCTGCACTTATTTCCATTCCATAAGCTCTGGAGGTGGTGTCAAGCCTCTGTACAAGCTGTTCAAGTTCTTGTTCCTCTCCAGCCAATCCATCAATATCATCCGCAAAACGAAGATTGGAGATTGCTCTGCCCCCTATGCTGACTGTGCCTTCGTGATCTGCAAGAGCATCTGACATGATGCGCTCTAGGAAGATGTTGAAGAGTGTTGGAGAGAGTAGGCATCCTTGACGCACACCGATTGTTGTTCTGAACCAGTTCCCGATGACGCTGTTATGGAGGACTGCACTGGTAGCCTTGTCATACAGGCTTTTGATGACTTCTATAATTTTAGGGCTGATGTTGTACACTTTCATGGTTGCCCATAGAGCTGCATGCCAGACTCGGTCAAATGCCTTTTTGAAGTCTATGAACACATGATATAGATGTTGTTGGTGCTGTAGGTATTTCTCCCAGATTATTCTGAGGTTGAAAATCTGTTCAGTGGTACTTCGCCCTGCCATAAATCCTGCTTGTTCTTCAGCTATGATTTGTTCAGCTTGTGGTTTCAACCTGTTGAGTATTATTTTCAGGAGGACCTTGCTGGGATGGCTGATGAGGCTGATGGTGCGGTAATTTTCACACTCCTGAAGGTTACCTTTTTTGGGAAGAGTGATGACAAGCGACTGGGTCCTTGGTGTAGGCCATTCCCCACTCTGCCAGATCTTGTTACAGATAATGGTGAGAGCATCAGTCATCGCTTCTCCTCCTGCTTGTAGCAGTTCCGCTGGTATGTTGTCCACTCCCGCTGACTTCCCTTTCTTCAGCGATTGCACTGCTGCCTCAACTTCTTCCCGGAGAATTGGGAGGATTTCTTCTTCTTCTCTGCTCTCGGGACATGCTAGAACTGATGAGTCTCCATTTGGTGTATGGTTGTAAAGGTCAGAGCAGTACTCTGTCCATCTGTCCAAGACTTCTTGTTCTTCTGTAAGGCAAATGCCAGACTTGCTTTGGATAGTGGAGACTTTGGGCTGTTTAACACTTGTCAGCCGCTTCACAGTCTGGTAGGCCTTCTTGCTGTTGTTCTTGTTCAGATTGTTCTCTATTTCCTGGCATTGATCTTCTATCCAGTTCTCCTTTGCTGTGCGCATGCCTTTTCGGATGTCATTGTTGATTTTTCGGTAGACATCAGCTCCCTGTGAGGTGTTCTTTTTCTTTTTTAACTCTCTTCGTTTATCACACAGATCCAAAAGTTCAGGTGTGATCCACGGCTTCTTCTTTGGTCGGTGCTTGCCAAGGATCTCAGTGGCGGCATCTGTTACAGCTGAGTTGAAGGTATTGGTCATGGTGTTGACATCTACTTCGCCTGCCCCCAAAATAAGCAGTGGTTCAAATTTCCCTCCAATTGTGGCCTGAAATATTTTTGCCACCTCCGGGTCTTGCAGTTTGTCCAGGTCGAACTTCAGCCTAGTGCACTTTGCTGTATTTACTCTCTTCAAATGGAGCCGGAAAGACATCATCACGAGATCGTGGTCACTTCCAATGTCTGCTCCTGGAAAAGTGCGTGTCCTGCCAATGTTGATGCTTGATCTGAAGCGTTTCTTGACCATGATGTAGTCGATCTGGTTGTGATGTTCCCCGCCGGGACTGTGCCATGTCCATCGTCTGGATTTTTTGTGGAGACCAAGCGTGTTTGCCAGTACCAGATTGTTGTATCTAGCAAACTCCAATAGCCTCAGACCCCTGTCATTTGTCTCGTTGTTGCAGTGGGGTCCGCATGTGTCTCCCCAGTTGTGGTGCGCATCTTGGCCAACCTTGGCATTCCAGTCGCCTTGCACTATGACTATGTCCTTCTTCGGCACTTGGTCAAGGACCGCCTGTATATTTTCATAAAAATCCTCCACTTCGCTGTCTTCATAGTCTGATGTTGGGGCATAGGCCTAGATGATGGTAATGTTGAAAGGGGTTGCTCTCAGACGGATGGTAATGAGTCTACTGGAGACTGGGCGGCAACCCATGACAGTGGCTAGAATGTTCTTGTGGACCAAGAATCCAACGCCGTGTTCGTGCCTGTCATCTCTACCGCTGAAATAGAGCTTGTGGCCTTTGTCAGTCGTTGTTTCACCTAGGCCTTTCCAGCGCAGTTCGCAGGGTTTTAAAACAAATATAAATGATACATAATATCACTACATATTCAGTACCGAAAATACATTTTCCCAACAATTATACATTCATACTTTCTACTTTACTCTTAAAATCTGCACACTCACACACACACACACACACACACACACACACACACATACACAGTTCTCTCACACTACTAACGCACATACACCCGCATAACACATTAAAAAAAATTTCATTTGACGGACAGACCCATTCATAACGTGTATAGACAATTAAGATAACTTTTCCACTTATTATAATATTTTGAGGGTATGAACATTAATATATTATCTATATTATAATACGCTAACGGCCCGGAGTGTAATGTTCCGTATCTCCTCCGATGTTACGAAACTCTGTGAGCTGGGCTTTGGAATGAAGGTGGACGATGAACTTGAAACGCTAATCCGCTATTGTGGTACGTCGAAATTTAACTTAAATTTGGAGTTTGAGTTGTTGTTTTTTTTTCTTCTGAAAATTGGGTTTTCACGGAATCGCACGAAGTATTCCGAGCCTGACAGGAATTCGGTCGCGTCAGTCACGTGACTCCTGTCTCCTTCAAACGATGACAGCGGATTAACACATGAATTATGAGTGAATGAAATCTCTTGTAATCATTTAACGTTACATTATCACTTAAGGCCCAGTCAGACCTACCGCTTAAATCATACATTTTGTTTCATGCGATTTAAAATCAGGACTGCTGGCAGGAAGCAACCGGTCATACGACAAAATGAATTCCATACAACAGAGGCGGAAGTTTGTTTTCGCTGCAGCTCGCTGATAGCCCCTCTTTCCTTGGTTCCTTTAGTGCTCTCCCTTGTTGCTACGTAGCCTACATGTTGTCAAAGCTATGGCCAACAATTGGATTTCGAGTTCGAGCATTTCTTAGGATAGTGAGAGAGAAGATTTTTTGCCATATTTAGCTGTTTTAGTAGCAGATGAGGAGGAAATTCGACAGAAAAGACGACAGAGACGAGGGTGTGTAGGGCTATTTCTTCAGTCGCAATGTCAAGGACGCACAGCACGTTCTGTTTGATCCGAACTTATATTTCATCGCAGGAATTAGAACATGTTCCATGCTCTGAATGTAAGATGGATTCGCATGAGATTTTATCGTAAGCTTGTTACTTATTGCAGCGTGTGATCGGGTAAATATTAAGCCTACGAGAAATCGGTAGGTCTGCTTGAGGCTTTACTTGTTTGTATGCTCACCTGATGACTACTATAATAGGAGTACTTCCTAAATAGCTGTCAACATGTATTTTGTACCGCTTTTCAGGGGAAGCAACTCTCATTGACCTACTTTCGGTTTATTTAGGCGTACTGTAAACATGTATTTTGTACCGCTTTTCAGGGGAAGCAACTCTACTTTTGGTTTATTTAGGGATAATGCCTTTAACTGTAACTGTTTTAACGGTAAGCTTAAAACGTAGGCTATTTGTCATTGATGTACAAGGTCCTAAGACACAATTTTGTTCACAGCGTGCTCCCTTTCTTCTCACCGCCATTATTCCGCTTTCATTGTTTAATTTTTTAGCGTCTTTTGCTCACAATTTGCTTTATCGTTTTAATCTTTGTTACATTTGATTTGACTTGGTTTCTTTTTCTAGAACTTTGCCCGATCATTAATGTTGTCATAATAATTTTGTCACAGCCTGCATGGCCTTTTTTTTTCCTTCTCGCCGTGTCGCATGCCAAATCATTGCGCCCACAAGGTGGTGAGTGCTAACAGTGCAACATTAGTCACTTCTGCTCAAGCATCTTTTTATTTGCACGGTGCGATGATGTATTTGCTTTCTGTTTCTACCCCCCACCCACACCCCCACAACAACACCCACACGCGCACACATACCTCATCACTGTGCGCTTAGTCATACCGCTTTAGCTGCCCCCCCCCTTCCCTCTCCCTCCCACAAACAAACAAACAAAAGTTGCTGTCTCCGATAACATGACTACAAAGAAAAGTAGGGTCGGTCGGTCGGCTAAGAATTTTAAATTTATTTTAAATGTTTTGTTGTTGATTTTTTTTTGTTTCTAATGCATACATAAACCTGTGGCAGAACATGACATGATCAAACATTTATAAATCTCTGTGCCATGGTGCCCTGCGATGTTGAATGTGGTACGCGTTCGGCGGAATAGTTTCCCTTTACAAAGATTCGTGGCAGGGTTACATGCCTTGCTTTTTTCAGGTTTGACTTTCGTTTCTGAGACTGATTTTAATGCTTATATATATAAGCATTAAAACCAGTCTCAGAAACGAAAGTCAAACCCTGCCACGAATATAAAAGTGGATCTATCACTGAGGGCTGGGTCTGCCATCAGTGAGATGCTCTGCACACCCTTAGTAAACACGGTGTTGCAGAAATTCGTCTCATATTTTGCAGACAAGCAGGCATCGTTGGCTCGAGGCAGGAGGAAGATCACTAAGCGTCAACCATGACATTCGACCTGCAGTGGAGCATCTAGCACTGAGCTACGATAGCCCAATAGTCTACTACCAAGGAGGAGACACCATCACCACACCTCAAACTGCAGTTATGTGACACCAAAAGCGTGCACCCACACTGACATAGAAGAACTGTGTGGTAGTCCACTCTCCTGAAACCAACATTAGGCCAACCAGAACAAATAGCCCAATGATGAGACTGTAGCAAATATCAAGAACAGTAGCAGCATAGACCCATCAAGGAACGAACTATTCGAAGTGAATTTGGACATTTAAGTTAAGAGAGTGTTTGGATAATTATGTATAGAGTAGAGGAAATAAATGTGTGATATTTACTGTTAACAAGTTGCTGGACTACCTATGTTTTATAGCCGTGCGAGAGCTAGTGTTTCAGTGAATCTTTACCCTTTTCTCCCTATCTCTATAACCCAATCCGCTCACAAACCGAGCTAAACTTATAAATATATTAAGATTAGTCATAGAGTGATTACATTAGCCGATCCCCGCAGACAAAGACGAGTGGGTAATAGCATTCCATTGTGCAGAGCTCAGTAAGCATAGACCCACCGTCACAGTCGTCATTCCTCCATTTGTCTAGGGTTGGTTTTTTTGTTGATTCAGACCACCGCCACCACCCACCCCATCACCCCTCCTTTTCTCTCCCCTCCTCCCTCCCTCCCTCGTCTCTTATTCGTTAGCAAGTTTCCGATTTTATTTTGTGTGAAGCCGGATGTTTAGAATGAATGCGTGAGTACTGCTCTTTGAACTGATATTGTTCATTGGGAAAAAAGCGCTATATAAATATCCACATTGACTTTTGTCTCTTTGAACGGCGACAGCGTACTAAAACATGAATTGTGACGCTTGGATCAACATTAGTTGTTCTAAATGTTCTTATTTGGTAAATTCATTAATAAAAAGAAATAATTTCCAAACCAAAACATTGTAGTGTTGTCTGTTTTGGTGATTTCATCTGTCTTTATCTTTTGGCACCCTTATTCAACCTTGATCTTTATTAATGAGCCCTTTCATATCCGGTTCGTGCGTAGCACGGGTATCGCTAGTGGTATTACATTACACAATTACGCAGAGGAGAGGCAACATAAAAAGGACGGTGTGACATCGTCAAAGTTCCTAGTATCTTATTTTTGGCTGGGAGCATTCTGATTGGTCGACGCATTACAAAATTCGACGCATGCGCACAGTGCTATCGTAGTCTCAGTTAGGATTAGGGTTAGGGATAGAGTTAGGGTTAGGGTCAGGGTTAGGATTAGGGTTACGACGCGTAAGAACATCGTGAAAAAGCCGGCCAAACTTGACTTGGCGCATGCGCAAATGCGCCCGACCGAAGTAAGACACCCGGAACTTTGACAACGGTTAATGTTTATATTCGGAGGTAAGTTGTAAGAATAGTTCTTATTCATATGACATTCTCTCTCTCCCTCTCTCTCGTCTCCCTCACCCACCTCTCTCTCTCTGACTGTCTGTCTCTGTCTGTCTGTCTCTCTCTCTCTCTCTCTCTCTCTCTCTCTCTCTCTCTCTCTCTCTCTCTCTCTCTCTCTCTCTCTCTTTCTCTCAGCTTGAAATGTGGACGATGAACCGACGACGACTGACGTAGATGAACTAGTTGATTGGCTGTCCATCACGTCACGTACTGGTGCCGCAAATGTATCACCTGAAAACAACAACAGCAGCAGCAGCAACAGCAGCAGCAGCAGCAATAACAACCTCCTTTTCCAAGTCTCACGCGCAGAAATGTCAAAAGTGCAATGAACCTTTCAGTCAAATCAGAAAGACGAGGAAGAAGAAAGAAAGAAAGAAAGAAAGAAAATAAAAGAAAGAAAGAAATTAAGGAAGAAAGAAAGAAAGAAGAATAGAAACACCACAGCTAGTTTGTCTTTGCTGTACTTTTAACCTGCTTATGTGCTATTGATTAATCTCGCTTTTGTTTCACGATAAAAGAATATAAAATGATGACTACATTACATTACATGGTTATTGCTTTAGATCAAGTTCTTCACCTTTTGAGATTGTGTGAGGTAGTAATAGCCTATAAGTTAAAGAGCCACATTATCAAGGATTTTAGACTTATACCTGCAAATAATCGGGGGTGGGTGGGTGGGGATGAGGGATGGTGGGGGTGGGGGGTGGAATCCAGAACGAGCCGTCTGTCGGTCGGTCCGCTGGAAGCCAGATCTCATGAACCACTGAACGGATTTTTTTAAACCAAACTTCATAGAAACATTACCTAGCTTAGTGGCCTGCTTCCCGCGCCCTCAGAATGGCTCTTTCAAAAAGGTCAAGGTCGCAGAACTTATTTTGTTGCTAAACACGTTTCGCTTAATTTTTTTTTTTTTTAAAACGGAGAGAGCGATTTGGTTGAGTTTTGGTATCAGGTCCCTCAGATCAGTAGGAGCCCGGTTGTCGTTCCGTCGATCAACCCAGCCAGCCAGCGCGACTCCAAGCAATATTTACAGGCTTTTGTTGTTGTTGCTGTTGTTGTTGTTTTTGTTGTTGCAAGGTTGTTTCTTTTTTTGTAGTGGGGAACTCACTGTGAATGATAAACTAGTGAAATTGTGAGAGGGATAAAAAGGTAAAGGTAAAGGTAGTCCCATAGCCTTGTGGCCGTAGGGGAGCGTGATGTTGGAGATCACACTTATCTTGGGCCAGCGTAATGAGGGTGATGCCCATCTCTCTCCCTCGCTGCTTTACCTTCCCCACCCTTAAGAGAGTAGGTACTCAGTCACAGTTGAGACAACTGGGGGCGTTGTTATTTGTCGCTTCACGTTTTGCGGTCACCCATCCAAGTGCTAACCGCACTGGACGATGCTTAACTTGCGACACAGTAGCGAGTGCTCCAACCACTGCGCTATCCGACACTCATCCTATAGAATACGTAGAATAGAGGGAATACGTGTGTGTTTAACTAAAAAAAACAAAATCACCTTGGTGTGTGTGAATAAATAAAATGAATACTGACCCCAACTCTGAACTTGGGATACTAAGGAGCATCAAACTTTAGATGTAAACTATTGACATACAGGTTTGCACGCTGATGGGTCAATAGTTCTCTATGCAAACAAAGAAACCAAAAAAAAAAAAAAAAAAAGGAGTTGAACTATGGAGTACAACTATGAACTTTAGAGAGAAAACAAAGTTTATAGCTGTTAGAACTGAGGTCTATGTACTATGATTATTCATTCATTGAGTCAGTCGCCACGTTACCTTAATTTTGCCTTTGGGGCGTTGGGGTTAGGGTGAGGTCAATAGGCCGGTTTCCTCTAAAAGGACCATGAACTTGGCCCCAGGGTCAAAGCGTTACGCCACAGCACTAGAGCTGTAGCCTACTATTTTAAGCGACCGTTTTTTGCGTCTTAAGTTTAACAATAGTGTGCCTATATCTGTTTTTTTAATAGTAACTTTTTAATCTTTTTTTTTTCGTAGTATTGATAGGATTTTTCACCTGGAATTGCCCGACTCTTTTCATAGTTGTGTTTTATGTATTAAATGATTTCTAAAACCATAGTTCCGTATATGCTATGTGTCGGGGACTATAAACGTCACCATTATCAGTACAACGTTATCAGTACAACTTATGTTAATCTGATGAATAAAATTTGATACAACAACAACAAACGTCACCTACGATACGATAGGAAGCCAGTTTCAACCTCCCATTGTTGGGGAAGTTGGATTGTATTGTCTTTTGTTAAACAAAATAGCTATGATAAGATTGCTATCAACTGATATAGCTATAATGGCTTTTTAAACTGTCTTCTTTTGGCTGCCAACGCTTATATGACTGGTATATACATTTTAATAATATGAAAATGATGGCTGGGTTGCCCGCCCGGTAATCATTTGGCCCTTTGGCCGAAGTGTATATTAATGTATAATATCTTTTCTAAGTACATTTTGAGTTTATTTTTGTATTTCAACTTGACCTCTTGGTCAAAGTATATTATGTATATTTTTAAAAAAAGTCTCTTTCTTAGGAATACATGATTTGCGAACATAGTTTGCTTCGTTTGAATAATATTAAATTAATTCGCCCCCGTTGGCATATCTGACTGATAAAGTTATAGTTGTTTTAAATATCTTTTTATTTAAGCATAAAGAGAGTAAATGTTACCTAATCCTTTAACCGGGGTCACACACACTCCCTGTAATACGATTGGAGTGAGTGGGTATCCCACTTTCTCTCCTTCTGTCTTCTCTTCTTCACATGTCTCTCCGTCTTACTACGCCTTTTGTTCTTACCCGGTATTCCGGCGTGAGGAACCGGTTTTAGTATACCATCTTTTATATCCTCTTTCCGCCCCCTCATTCTCTGTCCTTTTTCGCCTCTTGGATGAATGTTTGATGCTGTTGTCTGGAGTGCCAATGTACATTTAGGATATATGCATCTGAGCATCATTAGAACAAATATTAAGTATACTTAAGTTTAATAAGCTGATGCGTTTTATACTGGTGACTGTGTTTTACCGTCACGCTGATTTGACTACATGATTTACCATCAATTATGGCTTTTAGTTTTTGAGCCGTGTGGGTGATCGCCCTAACCCCTGTACCGCATTGATGTTAGCTGTCGAACTATTTTATCTTTTGTCCTGTGGGTTCGGGCACTGAATAGAATAGACCCAACGTTTCCCCGGCGTGTCGTAAGAGGCGACTAACAGGGGCGCTGTCCGCGCTGGGCGAAAGTCTTCTACACAGAAGTCACCGGCCACGGCGGAGGAATCTCATATTACTATAGCTTCAACGATCACGTGCTCTGGGCCAAGGCGAGCCACGCTGTACTCGTGGATTTCGGCTGTGCCCAACAACCTGGAGAGGATTGGGCCCCGTCAGGTCTTTCTTGTCCAAGACACACCGTATGATGAAAAAACCACTCACTCAATTCCAGATCGGTCGCCAAAGACCGGGCCTTTGAATGTAGGCTATTGCTATAATACAACCCACAACAGAGGGCAAAATCAGGTCGCTTCGCTTTCCCTGCAAAAGCACGACAGCTGCTGTGCATCGCCCACCCACAGCAATGAGAGAGAGAGAGAGAGAGGGAGGGGGGGGGGGAGAGGGAAAGGATGATTATGTTTCATTCTCAAGACTATTACTTTGTTGAAACGGCATCCGATCCCACTCACCTTAACAACTGTTTAACTGAATCAATTGTTGTTCCCCCGTGAGGGTGCCGGGGGTTTCAGTATAAATAGTATACCCACTTTCTGGAAATGTAGTGCTTTAAATTCCCACTGTCGCTGTCTTTCTCCTTTGTTCTTTCTCATTTCTACTCTGTTCTATCAATCTACGACACTATCGTCTTCTTCGCTAGACCAGTCACCTACCTTTTTTCTTGAAAACTCTTCTGGGACAAAACTCCTCATTTGTGTGTGAGGTCTGTTGGATCAGCTTGGGAATATTGGACGCTTTCTGACAGGTGGTCACTATAATGTTATTATTTGGCAATGTAGGCATTTTATATTTAAGTGTTGATATTTTATAATGATGTTAGTAGTCTATTTAGTTTTTGTAAACGGGGGTTCGATAAATTAGAGTATAGCCTCAGCGTACCCTGCGTGGGATGTCCTTATTGTACAGTGATCGGCTGGTGGAGCGCATTCAGTGTTACCACTAGGGTTGTTTCGGCAGATCTTTTATACGGATCAGGGGTGAGCCATCTTTCAGCGAAGTTGTGGTCTTGATTTTGTGGTCCTGATTCGGCTCTTTGCTGTCCGCTGGACCCTGTAAGCAATGAATAACTAACTAATAAATTGTTTAATTCAGTTACAGTGCCTCTGAGAGTTAGATGACAATAAAAATGACAATTAAACATGATGCAATGTCTAATTTCCTGCTTCAAGAGATAACTTGTATTTTGTTTATATATTCGTACACATTGTGTGTGTGTCTGCTATTTGCCAGAAATGTGACTCTAAGCGTCGTGTCCGATGGTTCTAAAGAGCGTCTTCTATAAGCAGCGAGTGACTGAGATCCCTTTAAAAAAAAAAAGCTTCTACAGGCGCACACAAATAAACTCACCGAAGCTTTTGGGTGTTGCTGTGGGAAGTTGTAATTCTGTATCTATGGTATCAAGTGACGCCCAAATATGTTTTCTTTGAGGTCTCTCTCTGGGTCCCTAAAATATGTGTTTTTAAGTTGTGTATACGCTTATCGGAGATCTTTTACGTCAGGAGTAGTAATAGTATTAGTAGCAGTAGTAGTAAAAATAGTAGTAGTAGTAGTAGTAGTAGTAGTAGTAGTAGTAATAGGATTAGTAGTAGTGATTTTTTTTCTTTGTGTGCTGCAGTTTATTATCCCTTTCTATCGGGAATCTCTGGGCCGCCTCCCCCGGGGAAGGCGTAGTCGCAGCCAGTGGCGCGCCCAAACCCTACCTACCTAACATTATTTGTGAATTTTTGAAATTTTTGCTGGGGGAGCGAACCGGAGTACCCGGAGAAAACCCCCGAGACGTTGCCCGAGTCGAAAGTAAATAATATTCGGAGAAACATAACGCCCAGATGCTGGCTCGAACCCACACCTGTCGGGCGCCATTGGTTTCTGGCTTGTGGATAAGGCAAGTAGTAGTAGTAGTAGTAGTAGTAGTAGCAACAACAACAAATACATAAATAAGTTTTGAAATAACGCGATTCCCAATATAAAAAAATAGGTCCAAACTGTGGATTTCTATAAACTCTCTCCCCTATGATCATAAAACCTCTAATGTAAAAAGTGTATGCGTGAAGTGGGGTGCGGGGGTGCGGCGTATGGAGGGGTGTGGGAGGGGTAGGAGAGAGAGAGGAAGGAAGACCTTAAACCTTAAACTGACGTTTTGTCGTTTTTTATGAGTAAATGACTGCTGAGGTCACTCTCTACATCACGGGACAACGCCAGTTGAATGACTTGGGCTATGACAGACGTCAGGACAACAACTGTCAACTGCTGCGTCACTGGATTGAAGTTCACACAGGTCACGATGTCACGCCACTTTGTGTGTTTTGGACTGTTGTACGATGCCATGCAGTTGAATATTGTCACAATAATACACAATAGAAAGAGAGAAGCCGGTGGAGGTGGGGTTGGTAGGAAGGAGGTTTGGGGAAGGTGGGGGGGGGGGGGGACGTAGTTTTGGTTGCTGAAGGGGTTCCTGCTTATGATGGTGAAGAAAGAAGAAGAGAAGAAGATGATGACGACCGCTACGATGATGACTGAGACGACGACGACGAAGATGATGATGGTGATGATGATGACGACGATAACGATGATGATGATGACGACGACGACGAAGTGAGGATGATGATGTTGATGATGGCCGAATGACAAGGTATCCAGATCAAAGTTCACACACACAACAAAGGCGTGCTAACAGCACAATGATGATGATGATGATGATACAGGCTTTTGATGACTTCAATATTTTCAGGCTGATGTTGTACGCTTTCATGGTTGCCCAAAGAGCTGCATGCCAGACTCGGTCAAACGCTTTCTTTAAGTCTACAAACACATGATAAAGATGTTGTTGGTGCTATAGGTATTTCTCGCAGATTATTCTGAGGTTGAAAATCTGTTCAACTGGTGTGTGTCAAGGATGCCTTCTCTCTCCAACACTCTTCGAATGTCTCGCCTTCATATTGGGCATACTTATGTCACCTACAGTTTCCTCTTAAAAGAGAAGAACCATCATGGTGCTTTGCATGTGATAAGTCCTTTTCCGTTCGCCATTTCATGTCTGAATGTGCTGATCTGTTTGATGCAAGAGAAGCATATTTTGGTTCAATACCTTTCAAAGAGATTTTAAAAGTATGCAGTGGTCAACAGCTGTTTCAAATTTTACATGATGTTGGTTTATTTAATCGCATATAAATCATGTCGTCTTGTTTTGTGTTGGTTGGATTGTATTTGTAAGGCTGATTTTAGTGATTTGCTTGAAGCAAGAGAACGTATTTTTAATACATCAGATTAAAGAAGATTTTCAAGAGGTTGCGTGTGAAAGTTTGTTTGAATATTTAAGAGTAACAGGCTTGTTTTTAAGATTTGATCCATTTTATAATATTTTAAGATAACGCCTCTCTGGTCCTGATTTGGCTCGGAAGAGTCCGCTGGACCTAAAGCAATAATCATGTAATGTAATGTAACATCTTCCTAGAGCGCATCATGTCAGATGCCCTTGCAGATCACGAAGACACATTCAGCTTAGGGGGTAGGGCAAACTCCACCTCCGGTTTGCGGATGACATTGATGGATTGGCTGGAGAGGAACAAGAACTTGAACAGCGGGTACAGATGCTTGACACCACCTCCAGAGGCTATGGAATGGAAATAAGTGCAGAGAAGACCAAAATGATGACCAACAACACCAATGGCATCAACATAGACATCAAAGGCCAAGGCCAATCCGTCAACACAGTGCATATCTTCAAATATTTAGATCTAGAAGCCATTGTATCAGACAATGGGTCCCGACAGGATCGCACAAACAACTGCGGCACTGACAAGGTTGAAGCCCATTTGGAAAGACAGGACCATCAGTTAACATTCCAAGGTAAGGCTGCTGCGCTCCCTTGTCATCTCCATCTTCCTATACGCTTGCGAAACATGGATCCTCACATTACATCTACAACGAAAAATAAGAAGCATGGAGATAAGGTGCCACAGAAGACTTCTGGGTATTTCCTATACTCAGCCCATCACCATTGACGAAGGCCGACAAACCATCACACAAGCCATTGGACAACACAATGACATGCTCACAGTGATGAAGAAATTGAAACTTCGATGGTATGGCCACGTCACCAGGGCATCAAGCCTTGCAAAGACCATCCTACAAGGCACGGTGCAAGGAGCCAGAAGAAGAGGGAGACAGAAAAAGAGGTGGGAGGACAACATTTGAGAATGGACTGGCTTGACACTGGGCGAAGCCATGAGGGTTGCTGAGGACAGAGAAAGATGGAGTACGCTGATTAAACGATCATCTGTGGTGCCCCAACCACCTTCGAGTTACTGGATAGGATAGGATTCTGTTTATATGCAACGAGTTTGACTTTTTACTAGCAGTGAAAATGAAAAAGAAAACCAGCATTGTGATTCTCTGGCCTGTAAAATGTTGTTTTACAAATTTCAGCATTGTGTTGGGTGTTGATACCGGTAGAAAGATAGATCTAGAAGAATGTATTTATGTTATGTAACGTCAAGTCAGTTTGTCATATTAAGACCAAATTTATAAGCGACAGATGGCGATGATCGGAGCTTAAAAATATCAGTCACAATTATGCTGTATTTACCGTGGATGCAGCTGCGAGCATGCTGTTTTGGAATTGTCGTGTCAAAGATAACGACAGCTTCGTGCAATCCCTGTTAGGACAAGGTGGTCCTCTTTCTTGCCCTTGAACTAATCTTTAAATAGCCATCTCCCGGCCTTTACACCATAATTATGTTTTTTTTAATAATAATAATAATAATAATAATAATAATAATAATAATAATAATAATAATAATAATAATAATAATAACACTACTACTACTAATACTACTACTACAACTTGATGCTATATAAGCGCTTTCTCTTCAAATCCCCAATCAGCCAAAGAGCGGCGATCTGAAAACCAACATATTAGTAATAATAATATATTTGATTAAAAAAAGCAATCTACGACTTTCCAGCAGGAGAAGATCAAAGCTCAGTTACAGCCAAAAAGGGAAAAAAACAACCAGCAACAACAATGCATACTCTAAGAACAAAGTGTATAAAAGTATCAAACACACACCCTCTTTCTTTCTCTCTCTGTCACTCTCTATCTCTGTCTGTCTGTCTCTTTCTCTGTCTCATACATAGACGCACACACACACACACACACACACACACCAACCCACCCACACACACACACCCACCCACCCATACACACACCACATAAGGGCATCCTAAAAATTAATAGAAACGATTCATACACTCATGCATACGATTGACGTTACTTACTTATCGGATGTTAATATGTTTAAACTAATTAATTTTTGGTTTGATTATTTCTTCTTTTTTATGACATTACATTACATCATTATTGCTTTAGGTCCAGCGGACTCCTCCGAGCCAAATTAGGACCATTATAGCCGAATCAGGACCACAAAATCAAAACCACAACTTCGCTGAAAGAGGACTCGCCCCTGATCCGTATAAAAGATCTGACGAAACAACCCTAGTGGTAACACTGAATGCACTCCACCAGCCGGTCACTTTACAATAAAGACATCCCACGCAGGGGACGCTGAGGCTATACTCTAATTTATCGAACCCCCGCTTACAAAAACAAAATAGAATATAAACATCATTATAAAATATCAACAAAACACATACATATAAAATGCCTACATTGCCAAATAACAACATCATAGGAAGCCCCAGTGACCACCTGGTAGAAAGCGTCCAATATTCCCAAGCTGATCCAACAGACCTCACACACAAATGAGGAGTTTTGTCCCGGAAGAGTTTTTTTTTTTTTAAAAAGGTAGGTGACTGGTCTAGCGATGAAGAAGATAGTATAGTAGATTGATAGAACAGAGTAGAAATGAGAAAGAACAAAGGAGAAAGACAGCGACAGTGGGAATTTAAAGCACTAAATTTTCAAAAAGTGGGGGTACTATTTGTACTGAAACCCCCGGCACCCCCACGGGAGGTTTTATTTTATTGAATTAATTATTATTCTTAAATATTTTACTACCTCAAATCAAGTTGGTATTTGGTTAATTTGTTTTGTCCCTTCCCACTAGCAATATAAACCTTCCTTCCTTCCCCTTCTTGATTTGACTCACATGCAAATGCATTCCTTAAACTATGAGAGATATAAGGTCCAAACTTCTTGTATTAGAGATGACGGATTGATCTTTGTATAATTAGGTTCCGTTTTTTTTGCGTTGAGCTTGAAGATCAAGGTCATTTTAAGCCTTGCAAAAACATAGAAAAATAGGTCATCGTAAAGTAGAATGGCTTAATTCAACTCATAGTATGCAACAACACTGGGTTATTTGAGCATAAATGAGCATGAGAGGTACTGTGAAGGTCAAGTTCATCCCAAAGTCAAGTTCATCCCAAGGTCAAGGCCATCCCGAGGTCACAGGTTGTTAGCTTAACAACTTTTGCTGTAAACTCCGATGGTATGGCCACGTCACCAGATCATCAGGCCTTGCAAAAACCATTCTGCAAGGCACAGTGCAAGGGGGTAGAAGAAGAAGGAGACCGAAAAAGAGGTGGGATGACAACATTCGAGAATGGACTGGTTTGACACTGAGCGAAGCCATCAGGGCTGCTGAGGACAGAGAAAGATGGAGTATGCTGGTTAAACGATCAACTGTGGTGCCCCTACGACCTCCGGGTTACGGGACAGGATATGCCGGATAGGATAGGAACTTTTGCTGTAGTTTATTTGTTCATACATGAGTGTATTTGGTGCCGGAGGTCATTGTCAAAGCTGCACTGTGGGTTCGGACATTGACTAGAATAGACCCAACCTTTCCCGGTGTGTCGTAAGAGGCGACTAACAGGGGTGATGTCAGCACAGCATCACTGGACGAAAGTCTTCTACACAGAAGTACCCATCGGCCAGGACGGAAGAACCTCATGTTACTACAGGTTCAACGACCACGTGCTCGGGGCTAAGGCGAGCCACACTGTATTCGTGGATATCAGCTGTGGCCAACAGCCTGGAGAGGATTGGGCCCTGCCAAGTCATTTTTGCCCAAGACACACTGCATGATGAAAACAACCATTTACTCCATACCGGATGGGTCGTCGCCCGGGTCACCAAGGACCGCGCCTTCCGTTGGCCACCAGGACGGAGGTGATAAGTGTGCTACTGATGGACAACTTAGCAAAATCCGCACGAGAAACAACATCGTGATCGGAACCTGAAAGTCAGGACCCTAACTGCGGATGAAAAATGAGAAGAACTGGCCCACGAGCTGGACCACTATCGATGGAACATTTTAGCTTTCATCGAACTACAATGGAAAAACTTAGGTGAAACAAAGACCGACAAAGGCCACAAGCTTTATTTCAGCGGGAGAGATGACAGGCACAAGAAGAACCAGAAGTATTGGATATATGGACAGAGTACTGCTCTGACCTTTAGAACCACACACCAAATGGAAACCCATCAGTTCTAGCACGTCCAGAGAACAGAGAAGAAAAAGAAATCCTCCCAATTCTCCGAAAAGAAGTTGAGGCCGCAGTGCAGTCGCTGAAGAAAGGGAAGTCAGCGGGAGTGGAAAACATACCCGCGGAACTGCTTCAAGCAGGAGGAGAAGCGATGATTGACGCCCTCGCCATTATCTGTAACAAGATCTGGCAGAGTTCGGAGTGGCTTACACCATGGACCAAGTCGCTAGTCATCACTCTTCCCAAAAAAGTAACATTCAGGAGTGTGAAAATTACCGCACCATCAGCCTCATCAGCCATCCTAGCACGGTCCTCCTGAAAATAATACTCAAAAGGTTGAAACCGAGGATGAACAAATCATAGCTGAAGAACAAGCAGGATTCCAGGGTGGGCGAAGTACCACTGAACAGATTTTCAAACTCAGGATAATCTGCGAGAAATACCTACAGCACCAACAACATCTATATCATGTGTTCGTAGACTTCAAAAAGGCGTTTGATCGAGTCTGGCATGCGGCTGTGTGGGCAACCATGAGAGTGTACCACTGTCACAAAGTGACGATTTCAAATTAAGAAGTTATAATTGTTATTTCTAATGCCTGTACTTGTAGTTTAGTATAATTTTGACGTCAGGGTTTTAAGTTTCGTCATGCGTGACGAAAAGTTTTGATATTGGTTTTAGTTCGTTGTTGGGAGTGACTGAGTCGTGTGTCTGTTTGTCCTACCGTCAATTGTTTTATTGTAGTTTGCAAAATAGGATAAACAATGTTGGTGGATTTCTACTTCACCATGCCAGAAGGGACAAAAGTGTTTTGACATCGGCAGGGTGTGCGACGCTGGTTTCCCAAACTCCACCAATCTAGGTACATTGGACACCAAAACAGTCGTTCAGCACCCGGACTCAGGACCTGCCGTCCCGAACTCACATGCAATCCTAGTAACGAAAAGTGTTATTGCAAAGCACGGCAGCTTTACGAGAGGACAGATGGACTGTGCGTGGACGGTTTGATATGTGACCCCGGCACGCAATATATATTACTGGCAACTCTTGAAAGAAGGAATCTGTTTGCGCCTAACATTATTAACTGATTTTCTGACCCACTTATGCTGCTTTTGGTTGGCCTGCTCTACAGGAATGTGAAGACATCGTTTCCATTGGTCTTCTCATCAAATGGCGGAAGTTTTGGCATGTTTCTGCTATTGTGATCACCGAAACCGGATAACGAAGTACCGCTTTGTGTAACGCCGAGTTCTGCTCGGAGTCGTTCCAATTCCAGTGCATGATCATGTTTTAATCGCAAAACTTCAAACTCCGACTTTTTTTCGGCCGCGATTCGCTGTGTTTCTGCCGCTAATTTATCTTTTTCAATTTCAAATTTCCTCAGCTTATCGCGTTCTTCTGCTTCCAACCGTCGCTCTTCCTTTGACCTTTCTTGGCAATATTTCGCAATCTCTTTCTTGCCCAATAGTCCTAACGAATTCGCCTCAAGCTTGTACTGTGCGAACGGATCAACATCGGGATCAGCCATGCTGTACTTATGAGATGTTAAAAAAATGTACTTTAAAACATATCAAATACTTCAAAACATTCTACAGCAAATTCCTTCGCATAAATTAAGCTTTACAATTAATCTTTCTCTGATCAAAATTCAATTATTCACTAGCTTTCTCAACATATCTCAACTTACAACAATATTACAAACACACATCTTACTTTTTTTTTTATATGCAGGCTCGCCAATGTCAAAACTTTTCGTCACGCATGACGAAACTTAAAACCCTGACGTCAAAATTATACTAAACTACAAGTACAGGCATTAGAAATAACAATTATAACTTCTTAATTTGAAATCGTCACTTTGTGACAACCACATCAGCCCTAAAATTATTGAAGTCATCAAAAGCCTGTATGACAAGGCTACCAGTGCAGTCCTCCATAACAGCGCCATCGGAAACTGGTTCAGAACAACAATCTGTATGCGTCAAGGATGCATACTCTCTCCAACCCTCTTCAACATCTTTCTAGAGCGCATCATGTCAGATCACAAAAACGCAGTCAGCATATGGGGTACAGCAATCTCCAATCTTCGTTTTGCGGATGACATTGATGGATTGGCTGGAGAGGAACAAGAACTTAAACAGCTAGTACAGAGGCTTGACCCCATCTCCAGAGCCCATAGAATGGAAATAAGTGCAGAGAAGACCAAAATGATGACCAACAACACCAATGGCATCAACATGGACATCAAAGTCTAAAATAAATACCTCAACAGAGTGCATAGCTTCAAATATGTAGGAGCCATTGTATCAAGCAATGGGTCCCGACAGGAAGTCCTCTCCAAGATTGCACAAACAACTGCTGCCCTGACAAGGTTAGAGCCCATTAGGAAAGACAGGACCATCAGTTAACATTCCAAGGAAAGGCTGCTGCGCTCCCTTGTCATCTCCATCTTCCTATACGCTTGCGAAACATGGACCCTCATATGCACAGCAGATTACAAAGAAGAATACAAAGCATGGCCATGCAGATGAGAAGACTTCTGGGCATTTCCTATACGCAGCACATCACGAACGACGAAGTCCGACAGTCCATTACACAAGCCATTGGCATTGACATGCTCACAGTGGTGAAGAAACTGAAACTCCGATGGTATGGCCATGTCACCAGATCATCAGGCCTTGCAAAGACCATCCTGCAAGGCACAGTGCAAGGAGGTAGAAGAAGAGGGAGACCGAAAAAGAGGTGGGAGGACAACATTCGAGAATGGACTGGCTTGACATTGAGCGAAGCCATCAGGGTTGCTGAGGACAGAGAAAGATGGAGTATGCTGGTTAAACGATCATCTATGATGCCCCAACGACCTCAGAGTTACGGGATAGGATAGGATAGGATAGGATAGGATAGAATAGAATAGGTCAATGTCATCTCAAGGTCAAGAGCATAGAAAGATCAAAGTCGATATTACTTAGCGTTTTAATGCCACCCTTTCTTTTTCTTTTGTTCTTTTTCTTCCTAGTCACCCATTCTCTGGTTAAATATTGGAAGTTCCAGGGGTGGATTATGCTGTTGGTTAAATGGGGTTCCCTGATTACGTTATGTGATACCTTTAGTCTACTAATAATTATGCATCACTGCGTACTATTACTGTTGATTTGTGTATGTATGTTACTCATTTATTGTCTATTATTCACCTAAGTGATTCAGACATTAAAAATACAAAATAATTATATTAATAAACAAATTTAAATAATGAACTACAAAAAATAATCAAATCATCAACTAGAAGAACTAATTAACCAAATTTAATTTAAATCTCTCTCTCGCTCTCTCTCACCACTATTATTTACACATGGACTCTTAATAAAATAATAATTTAAAAAACTACATAAATCTTCCAACAAGTTAAAACATTGCAAGCTTTAAGTAAACTATAAAAGTTAAATCATTTAGTATCTTAATGTTTTCATTTTCACTGGTAGTAAAAAGTCAAAATGGTTGCATATAAACAGAATATGAGTCAGTGAAAAAGCACAATTACGTGGGCAAAAGATATTTTTTTACAATTTTTTTTATCTTTGATCTTTCTATGCTCTTGGCCTTGAGATGACTTTGATCTATTCTATCCTATCCTATCCCGTAACTCTGAGGTCGTTGGGGCACCATAGATGATCGTTTAACCAGCATAGACCATCTTTCTCTGTACTCAGCCACCCTGATGGCTTCGCTCAATGTCAAGCCGGTCCATTCTCGAATTTTGTCCTCCCACCTCTTTTTCGGTCTCCCTCTTCTTCTGACTCCTTGCACAGTGCCTTGTAGGATGGTCTTTGCAAGGCCTGATGATCTGGTGACGTGGCCATACCATCGGAGTTTCCGTTTCTTCACCACTGTGAGCATGTCATAGTGTTGTCCAATGGCTTGTGTGATGGTCTGTTGGACTTCGTCGTTGGCGATGTGCTGGGTATAGGAAATGCCCAGAAGTCTCTTACAGCACCTCATCTCCATGCTTTGTATTCTTCTTTGTAGATCTGCTGTGCATGTGAGTTCCATTTTTTAAAATGATTATTTTATTAAGAGTCCATGTGTAAAGAATAGTGGTGAGAGAGAGCGAGAGAGAGATTTAAATTAAATTTGGTTAATTAGTTTTTCTAGTTGATGATTTGATTATTTTTTATAGTTAATTATTTAAATTTGTTTATTAATATAGGCCTACTTATTTTTGTATTTTCAATGTCTGAATCACTTGGGTGAATAATAGACAATAAATGAGTTACTATTACTGACCGCAAACTTAACACCATTGACAAAGAGGTCTTCAAACATGACATCACCCAGTCTTTACCTCATGATTGCACAATAAGCCAATTCAATTCTACACTCTTAGGCATCTTGGACAAGCGCGCCCCGCTCTGCCAACGTACGCTTAGGCAGCGTAAAATCTACCCTTGGTTCGGCAACATCGCCGAACAGTTTGGCATCCTTAAGCGCGAGCGTCGTCAGGCTGAGCGGCGCTGGCTGAAGACCAAGCTAACGGTACATAAAGAAATCTATGAGTCCATCAAGCACAAGATTACTGACTTTGTTGATAAGGCAAAAGTATCTTTTCCTCTCAAATTCTTTCGTCGACCACCTGCAAAGAACTGTTAAAAAAATGTAAACTCTCTCCTTGGAAAAGAAACTGTCTCTCCTTTGCCTGCATATGAAAACCCCGACACTCTCCCCACAATCTTTTCAGCTTACTTTACAGACAAAGTTCAAAAGATTCGCGACAACTTTCCTGCTGCTGTCCCTACTCCTCTAGGATCTGAGTACACTGGTACTCAGCTGGATTCTTTCACGTCGGTCTCGGAGCAGTCGGTTCTTGAGATTCTCAAAGCCACTGTGCCTAAATCGTGCGAGTTGGACCCTATACCTACCAAGCTCCTGTACGAAAATATTGATGTCCTTCTCCAGGCCCTCACAAATCTGATCAATTCCTCTTTGACCACAGGCATTGTTCCCACCGACCTTAAACTTGCAGTAGTGAAACCACTTTTGAAAAAGCCATTACTTGAAAAGAATGATCTAAAGAACTTTAGACCGGTGTCAAATTTGCCATTTGTGTCCAAAATTCTAGAGAAGGTAGTGCTAAAACAACCTCTGAAGCACTTAGAACACAACAATCTTTTTAACCCACTTCAGTCAGCATACAGAGTTGGACACAGCACCGAGACTGTCCTGTTACGTGTCGCCAGTGACATTCTTTCATCTCTAGACCAAAATAAGCTTTCGGTTCTCCTTTTGCTTGATAACTCTGCTGCATTTGATACCATAGACCATGATGTTCTCATCTCTCGGCTTGGGTCTCAGTTTGGCATCTGCTCCACTGCTCTTCAGTGGTTCACATCATATCTGAATGACCGTTCACAATATGTTTCTGTAAATGGCTTCCAGTCTAGCAAAACTCCCTTACTATATGGTGTCCCGCAAGGCTCAGTACTGGGGCCTGTCTTGTTTGTTCTCTATACTTCTCCCTTGTCTTCTGTCATTCAACAACATCCCGTCGACCATTTTCTTTTTGCAGATGACACACAACTTGAAGGTACTTACGATCCTGCTGACATCGACACCTTGACTCAATCATTTCAAGACTGCACGACTGACATCAAACAGTGGATGACAGACAATAGACTTAAGTTAAATGACGACAAGACCGAAGCTCTTCTGTTCTCTGGCTCATGTTCCTCCTCTGATCTGCCATCAGCTGTCACTGTTTGCTCCAGTAGCATACCTTTTTCTGAGAGTGCCAGGAGTCTTGGAGTCATTTTTGATTCTTCTCTTGACTGAAAGAACACATTAGGAAAGTTTGTAGACAGTGTTTCTTTGAACTAAAGAGAATAAGTTCCATCCGTCGCTATCTTACTGTTGAAGCAACTAAAACCCTAGTTACATCATGAATCCTATCCAGATTGGATTACTGTAATTCACTCTTGGCTGGCTTACCCCAATCCGCACTTGATCCCCTACAGAAAGTTCAAAACTTTGCTGCACGCACCATTTTCCGTTCAAACCGCCGTGAACACATTACTCCTTTGCTTCACAGACTCCATTGGCTACCAGTTGCTGAACGCATAAAATACAAGATAGCTTGCCTTCGTTTCTCTGTTTTTACAGGCACAGCTACACCCCTTCTCGAGCTCTGCGATCATCTGCTGACACACGTCTTCTTAGACAGAACCGCTTCAACAGACAATCACATGGTTACCGCTCTCTACCTGTCTTTGGTCCTCAGCTCTGGAATTCCCTCCCATACAACATTAGACATTCTTCCTCCATTTACTCTTTTAAATCACAGTTGAAAACATACCTCGTTATGGAATATTTCAATTAATCATATACAAGAGAGTGTAAGCAGGTGTGTGTGCTTGTGTTTTTCATAGTTGTTCAACTGTATTTGTACATATGTATATTATGTATCTTTTGTCCAGTTTTGTCTGTCTTGTCTTCACATTCCCCCATCCCCTTGCGCGTCTTGATCCTTAGGCTAAGGCGCCTTACAAATGACGAACATTATTATTATTATTATTATTATTATTATTATTATTATTATTATTATTATAATTATTATTATTATTATTTAGTTCGTAATGAATTTAATAAAATTCTATATGCTAATGCTATAAAAGGTCTTCAAAAACCAACATGTAACGAGCATTTGGGTTAATAATTATATTTTCTTAAAAATGCTTTTTTTTTCTATTATGTTGATTGTTTCTTTAAGTAGATAAAGATATGCAAACTGTAACTGAAGTCAAGTTCAGAGCACGTTTCTTTGCCTATCGATCTGTCCAATCATTAAAGATAAAACAGCACCTTTCTTTGCCTATCGATCTGCCCAATCATTAAAGATAAAACCAGAATGTGATGGAATCCAACAGAAATTAAGATCTGTCCCATTTATAATCAAACAATGAACAACATGTTTGATCTCATAAATTATTTCTTGCCGTTCCTTCTTATTTGTAGTATTCAAAACATGTAAAACAGATTGTGAATCCACACACTATACGATATAAAACAGTAGGCAAGCTAGCAATTTTGTTCAAAGCCATTAAAATAGCTATCAATTCTGTTGTAAAAATTGAAAACCCTTTCCTAAATAAAATGATTTTCAAATCGGGAAATGCGCCAAACCGAAAATTGTAGTTATCACATAATAATTACAATTTTCACTTGATAATTATAATTTTTACGTGATCATGCTTAATTCTGCCTAAGGCAGCTTACTGGCGCCAAAACTTGCGTTTACAGGTATCAGTCATATTTGTAATTCGTGTTATGTGTAATTCACCTATATGACGGCCTACTAGCGCCAAAAACATATAATTACAAATGTCGTGGAATAATTACAAATCCTATCCTATCCTATCCTGTCCCGTAACTCGGAGGTCGTAGGGGCACCACAGATGATCGTTTAACCAGCATACTCCATCTTTCTCTGTCCTCAGCAGCCCTGATGGCTTCGCTCAGTGTCAAACCAGTCCATTCTCGAATGTTGTCCTCCCACCTCTTTTTCGGTCTCCCTCTTCTTCTACCTCCTTGCACTGTCCCATGCAGAATGGTTTTTGCAAGGGTTGATGATCTGGTGACGTGGCCATACCATCGGAGTTTCCGTTTCTTCACCACTGTGAGCAGGTCATCGTGTTGTCCAATGCCTTGTGTGATGGTCTGTTGGACTTCGTCGTTGGTGATGTGTTGGGTATAGGAAATGCCCAGAAGTTTTCTGTAGCACCTCATCTCCATGCTTTGTATTCTTCGTTGGAGATCTGCTGTGAGGGTCCATGCTTCGCAAGCATATAGGAAGATGGAGATGACAAGGGAGCGCAGAAGTCTTACTTTGGAATGTAGACTGATGGTCCTGTCTTTCCAAATGGGCTTCAACCTTGTTAGGGCAGAAGTTGTTTGTGCGATCCTGGAGAGGACTTCCTGTCGGGACCCATTGTCTGATACAATGGCTCCTAAATATTTGAAGCTATGCACTGTGTTGAGGGATTGGCCTTGGACTTTGATGTCCGTGTTGATGCCATTGGTGTTGTTGGTCATCATTTTGGTCTTCTTTGCACTTATTTCCATTACATAAGCTCTGGAGGTGGTGTCAAGCCTCTGTACCAGCTGTTCAAGTTCTTGTTCCTCTCCAGCCAATCCATCAATGTCATCCGCAAAACGAAGATTGGAGATTGCTCTACCCCCTATGCTGACTGTGTCTTCATGATCTGCAAGAGCATCTGACATGATGCGCTCTAGGAGGATGTTGAAGAGTGTTGGAGAGAGTAGGCATCCTTGACGCACACCGATTGTTGTTCTGAACCAGCTCCCGATGGCACTGTTGTGGAGGAACTGCACTGGTAGCCTTGTCATACAGGCTTTTGATGACTTCAATAATTTTAGGGCTGATGTTGTATACTTTCATTGCTGCCCATAGAGCAGCTGCATGCCAGACTCGGTCAAACACCTTCTAATTACAAATATCAACGACATATTTACAAGTACCACGTAAAAATTTAATTATCAAAGTGAAAAATACAATTTTTAGATTTGGCGCATATCCAGACCGATAAATAGAGCCAAAACTGAAAATTAAACATGATCACGCGAAGATATTTGTAATGTTTCACTGATAATTATTATTATCCCTTGATAATTGTAAGTATACAAATGATATTTGTAATTATCGCATGATTTTTTTAATTATCAGGTTTTGGCGCTAGGAAGGCGTGGCAAATACTGATAATTATTAATTAACACTGTGGTTTACCGGTATCTCTGTGAATTGAACAGAACACGTGTTGATTTCAAGTATCTCGTGATACTGGTGACTCCCGGTTTTGGCGCTAGTAGGCCGTCATACACACCACCTCAGTTCAGTGGGTAGATTACCGTACCCGGATACGGATGCGTTTAGGGGACTGCACACCACCTCTACTTTTGCTACATTCTTCACTAGCCCGATCAATGACGTTCTTTGTGCACAGTGAACGTAGCGATGCGAGTTCGCGGTTTATCAATTATTCATATCTCTTAATACAACGTGTCTTTAGGGCTACGAACTTGCAACGAACCTCATTTTTGTCACTTCAGTCACACAGGTGCGAGCAAGTCTGTACGCTGTTCCAGTTTTCCCTAAGAAATTACCCAAATATTTTTCAGACTCCATCATTCAGTGTGTGCTACAGATATGCAAGAATGGACAGAATTTATAGATTTTGTTAATTTAGTGGTAGTATAAGAATGTGTTTGTGTGTGTGTGTGTGTGTGTGTGTTATCTGTACTTATACTATTGTGTGTGAGATTTTCAGCATTGGAGTGAGGTTACATTACATTACATGATTATTGCTTTAGGTCCAGTGGACTGGGAGTGAGGTATGTTAGATGATGTTTACCAGGTGCATGTCAAGTCGATATTTATTTATTTATTTATTACCGATGATTTTTATAGCGCACATATCTCACCGTACTTGGTGACTCAAAGCGCTAGCTGATACAGGATCTAACTCAAGCCGCCCGAGGCGCCAACTTGCAGCCTTTGGGCGCATCGTAATAACGCTCCAGACCACTGAGCACAATCCTGGGCAGCCAGGGATTGGAGAAAAAGAACCTAGTGCATGCTGGGTATGTTCGTGTTACCGGCATTCACCCGTCTAGGACATGAGCGTCAGGATCTTTAAAGTCCGTTATGATGGAATGTATGCGACACAGACTAGACCTCGGTTTATACTGAATAGGAAACGGAAGTAAAGTGTCTTTCCCAAGGACACAACACAATGCCCCGGCCTGGGCTCGAACCCGGGACCTTCAGATCCACAGTCAAAGCTCTACCATTAGGCCACTGTGCCTCCCTCTGTGTATTTATTTTCTCTCTCTCTCTCTCTCTCTCTCTCTCCTCTCTCTCTCTCTCTCTCTCTCTCTCTCTCTCTCTCTCTATATATATATATATATATATATATATATATAGATATATATATATATATATATATATATATGACAATAGAAAGGCATTTATCCTGCTCTCAAAGGTGGACAAAAAGTGCGACATATTGGCTTTTAATTCCATGTGCTTTTCCAGATTTCAAAAGCAGTACAGTTGCATTCATAAAGCTTGGTTCTCCTTACACGTTTCGACCTTTACCAAAGGTCTAATCAGAGGAGGTCTTGCCTCGAATGCCACACACAGTGCAGACTAGGAGGGAAAAAAAAACTATTTCATTTTATGTTTTATATTAGTTAATCATTCATCCTTGGTTTGTATGTATAGGTTTATCATGGTAATATACTTGAATTAGATCCTGCATCGTCCAGCGCCTTGAGCAGCTCTTGAGCTTGAAAAAACGCTATATATAAAATCGATATAAAAATATAATATCTTCGATTTTTTTAAATCTCCCCTCCCCCCTGTCCTACCCACCCCACCCCAAATTAATTCTTCTACCTCATCGTACACGTTGAAGTGTGTGCTCCAAAACCGGGAAGTGGCGTACAGGAGTGTCCGGCCAGAAGCCTGCGCAAGCTAAATCGAACAGGCTTTTGCAGTCAACGACCTCTGAGCCGTCTGCTAAAAGGCTGACCTACATTCAGGTTATTCAACCTCTGCGGACTGAATGCACAGCGGGCTCTCAACTAACTCTTTGCTTGTACCGTTCAGTATTGAGTCATTTTCCTCGCTCTCGCGCGCACTCTTCGTCACACCCTCACTCGCGCTTATCTAATGACATGCCCGCACTAGGTTACTTACTCATGCAGCGTGGCTGAGACCAGACTAACAAGCCCTCTCGATCCCCTTCTCTCAACTACAAACAAAGGGGGAACAAGGCCTCGACTAAGCTGTATGTACGTTACTTTTCGCCTTTACACATACACACACATACGCACACACACACCCTCACACTCCCCCCCACGCACACTCCCCCACACACGCACACACACACACACACACACACATCCTTTTTTGTATACACCCTAATCGGGTGTGACATCGTCAGGGTTAGGGTTAGGGTTAGAGTTTTGGTTACGACGCCTAAGAACATCGTGAAAAAGCCGGCCCGACTTGACCTGGCGCATGCTCAAAGGCGCCCGGCTAAACTAAGACACCCGGAACTCTGACGACGTGACACCGCGCATTCACACGTGTGTGGAGTTTCCATACGTGGAAGATTTTTCTATCGAAACCCTCTTCACTCTATCGCCACGTCACTCGCTCCCAATCCACCCTATCACAGGCACGCTCCTCACCAGTGGTTTCTACACAGCCACGCATTCCTCTCTCTCTCTCTCTCTCTCTCTCTCTCTCTCTCTCTCTCTCTCTCTCTCTCTCTCTCTCTCTCTCTCTCTCTCTCTCTCTCTCTCTCTCATTCAGACTTCGTAAGAGCAGCTTCCGCTTATGTTAATTGTTGATTGTTAAATGTAAAGGGGACTTTCTGTAACCTCTGCGGGGTTTTCTGGTTTCGGAACGTGATCAGATTACATTGTTATACATGTTCCCCAGAAAACACATTATGAATAAAATATGCGACGAAACGAAGCATTTCATTGTGGTACTTTTGAAGTTAGGGCATGTGGTAATGTAAGAAGAAGAAGACGAAGAATTTAGAAGAAGAAGAATTCAGAAGAAGAAGAAGAAGAAGAATTTATATTTTTAATCTTCTTCTTCTTCTTCTTCTTCTTCTTCTTCTTCTTCTTCTTATTATTATTATTATTAAATAATAATAAATAATATTATAACAATAAAAATAATAATAAATATGATTATAATAAATATTAATATTATAGTTAATAATAATAATTAATAATTACTACTACTACAACTATTACTACTACTACTACTACTACTACTACTACTACTACTACTACTACTACTACTACTACTACTACAACTACTACTTATTATTATTATTATTATTATTATTATTATTAGTATTAGTATTATTATTATTATTATTATATAATGGATGTTATATGTACGCGCTTTTCTCCAAATCTCCAAATCAGCCTTAAAGCGCTTCGATCTATAGCCACATACCAACAGGCTCACATAGATCTGCGACATGCTGCATTCATACCGTTATTCACTGAGGGTGTGGCACTCGTACTGCTAAGATGGCCAATGAAAATGCCCCCTTTCGTCTTTCCCACCACGGTATTGGAACCTGTGCCAGGCCAACGCTTTACCCCTGACTAACGCACAGTTCCACAGAACATCGATCGTTGACGTGGGGTTTTCTTCTGCATCCTTAACCTTAGTCTTTCTCATTCTCCCCTCTCCCTCTGTGATGATATTCTGGGGAAGATACGTTTATCTTACAAGGGGAGTAAGACTTGCAGATACATGGGGCGTTAGGCTACCTCTATCAGCCGATCAGTACAACTTATGTTAATCTGATGAATAAAATTTGATACAACAACATCTATCAGCGGTTCTTTGACCAGAATTTCAATGCGGTGTGAGAGACTAGTTACGGTGCTTGGTCACATAACATTTATATTTGTTCTCGGGTTTTAAAGTATCATTTGGCTCACTTTAAGAAATGCCTATTAGTAATCAAAGGACTAGATGCCTTGGTCTCAAGAGAAGAAAAACTAGTAGACACACAACAATACAAATAGAATGACACCGGTCGTATGTATGTGATTTCAACTTTTATATAGTCAACACAAATTCTAACCTTACTTCATTTAAATGTAAATTAATAATTATAATTGTTCAATGTGCTGGGAAATTTCTTTAGCAGGTCTTCTTCATCACTTGCTAAGCAGTTCTAATATTGTTCTGGTTTTCGTAGTCTAATAATATTGTTCTGGTGGGCGAATATGGGTCCGAGGTGGGTTAGAGCTCAGTTTGCATTTGATGGAGACTTAGCTGCAACGCAGCTGCGTGTGCTTGAGTCCATCGATCAAGTTGAGGGTTCTTGCCTCTCAGGATGATCGGGTGAGTCGTGTAGCTACGGGGTTGAACGTGGCGAGGTAGATTCTAGATGATCTTTTTTTCTTCCACGGGAGCGAGCGTCATGTGTTGACTCCACAAACCGTCCCAGAGCTGAACTGTAAAATTCAGAACTCTGGCTACATTTTTCTATTCAGATATGGATATGCGGTACCCTCTGCACGGAGTATATAGCATCAGACACCTGCCGAGTTACCCATATGCATACTTCGATCCGAATCTTAAGGCTAAGATATATCAATCAACATGCACAACGTGTCAGAAACAATGATCGGTTTCTGTAAATATATATATATATATATAAAGGAAACGCGTGTTGGCCGTTGCCCGCTGTTTGACCTCCTTCGTGACGTAGCTCTAAGCATATTATCATCATGCTTTGTGCAAACAAACCCCGTGAGCTGCAACTGGCGGTGTGTCTTTTGCACGTTTTGCTCCCGCTTGCGAAGGGAACCAGCCATACACACAAACACGAGCGCGCGTGCGTGCATACACACACACACACGCGCAAACACACACACTGCGAAGTAATCAGAATTACTACTACAAATAAGCGAAGAAAGTTTATAGTTTGATGAGAGAGAGAGAGAGAAGAGAGAGAGAGAGAGAGAGAGAGAGTGGGGGGGATGTGGGGGTGAGCGAGGGAACGAGGGACAGAGTTTGTTACGTCACGTTTACGTGTGTGTGTGTGTGTGTGTGTGTGTGTGTGTGTGTGTGAGAGAGAGAGAGAGAGAGAGAGAGAGAGAGAGAGAGAGAGAGAGAGAGAAGCAGAAGAAGAAGACGAAGAAGAAGAACCATAATGACAATAACAACAACAATAACGACAAGGACATTGAATTTTGAGAGAGAGAGAGAGAGAGAGAGAGAGAGAGAGAGAGAGAGAGAGAGAGAGAGAGAGAGAGAGAGAGAGAGAGAATAAAGATGAAGAAGAACAAGAAGAAAAACAACAAGAAGAACAAGAAGAAGTACAAGAAGGTCATTGCAGAGAGAGACAGAGAGACTCAGAGAGAGAGAGAGAGAGAGAGAGAGAGAGAGAGAGAGAGAGAGAGAGAGAGAGAAGAAGAAGAAGGTAGTTTGAAAGAGACAGACAGAGACGGACAGACAAGCAGAGAGACACACAGAAAATGAAGAGAGAAACAGAGAGGGAGAGAGAGGGAAAAATCCAGTAATCACGTAATCATGGTACGCCTTCTACGCCGAGACCACGCAGCGGTGCTGAGACTATTCGAAGACTTCTTCTTACACGGGAGTGAAGCCCTGGTCTCCGACACGCAGTATGCTGGACAAATCGTGAGGTCATTAGCGATTATTTAAGGCGGTTATCAGGAAGGTGGAAACTGCAGGCCATTTTGGGGCTGACGACAGCACATTACATTAATTTCATACATTCAATTTTTAATCGGACTCCAATGGAGAACTCTTTCTTTACACTGATTAACTAAATTACATTTCCAAAATGTGGATAGCACGAACCCCGGGCTTATAATTTAATAAAGATGTTTAGTTTCCACATTTTTGTTTAAAACTAAATAATTATATTTGCTAAATTGAGGTAGCACGAACTCAGTTCCTAACAAGAACGCTAATAAGGATGAATAACGAGTTATTTCTCAGTAAATTTAAATAACATGTTGTGTAATATAAATGTGTTGTTGGATAAAACGAGGTGGTTTTTTACTCTCCTAATTTCGATGAAAACAGAACTGTCTTCTTCTTCTTCTTCTTCTTCTTCTTCTTCTTCTTCTTCTTCTTCTTCTTCTTCTTCTTCTTATTATTATTATTATTATTATTATTATTATTATTATTATTATTATTATTATTATTATTATTATTTTATATCGCGCATCAGGATCTTTAAAACCATGCAATGCGTGCGTGCACGGGCTAGACCTGAGTTTATACTCTCTTCCGAAGGAGAAGGGTTATTGACTGTCCTTAAATTGACTGTCCTTAAATTGAGTAAATAAGTATATTTCCTAAATGTAGATGGAAAAACCTTGTTCTTAAACTGCATAAAGATATAGATTTTCCCAAAATTTAGATAGCGTGTTCGATAATAACTGTATTTGGATAAAAACGATTTTTTTCCCTTGTTTTGGTTGAAAACAGAATTGTTCCTAAATGACTGTCCTTAACTTGATCGGCGGTTTGATTGATGATGATGAATTGTTGTTGTTGTTGTTTGTGTTCTTTTTGATAATGATGAATTGTTGTTCTTGTTGTTTGTGTTCTTCTGTGGCTTACGTCTCTCTCTGTCTCTCTCTTTTTCTCTGTCTGTCTGTCTCTTTCTCTCTCTCTCTATTTGTCTGTCTCTTTCTCTCTTTTTCTCTCTCTCGTTCCTTCTCTTTCTCTCTCTCTATTTCTCTCACGTTTCTTTGCTTTGCCTGCTTATAATATCTTACCTCCACCACCACCACCACCACCACCAAATCTCTCCCACCCCTCAGTTCAAAGCAGATACAAATAATTAATGATTACAATTATGTTGACAGTACCTTACATAACAAATATTATAGACGGGGCACACAAGCCCACACGCAAACTCAAAAGCTAGAGGACAACTTCTTTTCTGATTCGTTTTAAAATTTATTAGGGATACAGATTTTAAACTCATTAGAAAGTCGAATCTTCCAGTCTGTTCCTTAACAAATTAACATAATGTAGAACCGGTAACCTTGAATTGGAAATGATACAACACATACACACGCACGCACACACATATACAAAACACAAAAGCACACACGCACACCACCTAGTACCTCTTCGTCATTATCTTTAAACAATATCAGACACACATCTTACATCCGACACCCTGTCCTTATCCCTCAATCATATTTATATATAAAAAAAAAACTAAACCAACTGAAGTAATTACAAATAAACAAGAGAGAAAGAAAGGGAGAGAGAGATGTTAAGAGAAATAAGACAAGATAAGAACTTATTTAAAAAGGATACAGAGTAAGACTTGGGTGTACTTGTTTACATCTTGCCTTCGGGACTTGCAATAGTAACAATTTAGTACAACAAAATAACTGTATAAAAATAACATCGTAATGTAACAATATAATCAAGATAATGTGCACTGCAAGTAGGAACACAAATGTACACATAA
>CM072521.1:48748113-48820613 GCA_036898135.1 Oncomelania hupensis
ACAAATACTACCAGCAAGCACTAGGTCACGTTTCCCTTATCGCCGGTCGCCAAGGATACCCCCCAGTTATGTGGTCAGTTAGACGATGCTGCGCCTTACAACAAGCGTCATTCACCCTCCCTGCCAACCTTCAAAAAAAAAATCTCAAAACTTATTTCTTTCCATCATAGTCTTTAATCTTGATTGTTTTTGAGTATGTTTGGTGTGCTTAAGCTTCTCGCAGTGACTAATTTAATTGATTTTTTGTTTTCTTTATTATAGAAGTGATTATGTGTGCGTGCGTGCGTGCGTGTGTGTGTGTCTATGTGTGTGTTTTGCAGATGGTGGTTATTAGTGACAAAATTATTTTCTATTCTTGTTTTGTATGTTTTCTTTTTGATTAGTTGTAAATTTTTGACTTTGTAAACGCCTAGGGCTTTGTTTAGATTAGGCGTCAATAGCCATAATAATAATAATAATAATAATAATAATAATAATAATAATAATAATAATAATAATAATAATAATAATAATAATAATAAGCGGACGACGGCTGGGGCGACCTTATTCTGTATCGGCCAGCGCTCTGAGCAGTTCTGGAGTTGGAAAAACCCTAAAGAAGGAACAATACACGGAGCCTAGTGTTAGTATTATACAGACACCAGGATGCCCCGTTCAATACGTAAAATACTACGAGGATCGAACTGGGCTAAAGTACCCGGCTGTGGACAGCAAATCAATACACTGTGCTAACCTTCTAACCACCGAAGTAACTCCTCTCCTTCTCTCTCTCTCTCTCTCTCTCTCTCTCTCTCTCTCTCTCTCTCTCTCTCTCTCTCTCTCTCTCTCTCTCTCTCCCTCTCTCTCTTTCCTCTACTCACTCCTCCCCCCCACCTGTCTCCATCCATCCCTTTTCTTCCCACTCTATCCCGCATGCTCCATCCACCGCGTTCCCCCACCTCCCCTTCCAAAAACAAAAGGGCAGATGGAAGTTGTGTACAGGTCATGTCAGACGACCGACTTGCAGCAAATGAGGGCGGCACATGTACAGCAGCAGCTGCATAATACACACACACACACACATCACACAAAGAAAGAAAGAGAGAAAGAGAGAGAGAGAAAGAGAGAGAGAGAGAGAGAGAGAGAGAGAGAGAGAGAGAGAGAGAGAGAGAGAGAGAGAGAGAGTGTGTCACGCTACGCAGTTTGCAGTCGCGCGCCTATGTATATAGTTTAATCATCAGCCTGTACATAGAGGTTAAAAGTTACGGTAGTCAAGGGGAGAGAATCAGAATAAATTAATTAAGTTTATAATTAATAAAAGTAGCGAATGATTTGCGCCCGTGCGGAACGCACTATGTTAGAAAACAGCATAGTTGGCTATTTTGTTATTGAGAAGATTAATTGCTGCCATGCGATATTCTATGTGTGAAATGCGTGCTCTAATCGCGAACGGTGTAGGGAATGAATTATAATTAAAACGAGTATGTTCTAGAAGATTCTTAGCTAATCGTATAAAACCCCATGCACTGTATATTTTGATAGGAGCAGTAACATTTTCATATCGCTTTTGTAACCAGAACCAACAGATCCGAGTTGGGTCAAGGTGCCAGTTAGTGACTTTGTCTGTGGGTCGTACTGATCAGACCGTCAACAAAAAAGAGACTAGTTTTCGGAAGAGGAGGACTGTTTTGGGAACACTTTGGAAGTGTTTGTTTAACTGGAACTGTTCTAAGCTGTTTAGAATACCTACTGTGTATTCTCGGTGAAATCTGAGTTATCTACGTATAACGTCGGGTGACCTGTGACTCCGTCTAGGACTTCTTCTGCCTGTATATCACCTTGCCTAACCATCTGTGCCTGTGTGTTTGTCCAGTCATTGTGTGTCTTTGTCAACAGGCCGGAGGATTCCACTGGTAGCCGTAAGTGTTTACCTCAATTTCTCAGTTGGCCATAGCGTTCGGGGGTTTGGGTTATGCATGCAGTGTGAATGGATAGTTAATTATGTTTTCTTAAATTCTATTTTATGTTTCATATTGTTTGCTGCGTAAATACCTAGCAATAGAGAGAGAGAGAATTTTCTAAAATGTATTATAAATTAAATAATTATAAATTGATATAAAAGAATTCGCTGTTATGTAGCGAAGAGATGACAGAAAGGAGGTGATTGTGAATGTATATGCGCGATGACAGGGAGGATGAGTAAGGATGTTGAAAGGGAGACAACCATTCCGATAGCGGGATGCTTGTGCAGTATATTGTAATATAATTATTAATGGTTGCGTATTTTTGTATGTATTGTTGTAGATGTACCAAAACCAAAACCTTAGAGCAGATCATTGATGGTGTGCTGAAACCTTGCTGGTGTGAAGCTGGTGTGCCTCGGCCTATTACGCCGGTGTTTCCGTGTGTCAACCTCGGTTGCGAAGGTTGTGGTATTCGCCCAGGGAACCTTATTTCGTTTATAAAGCACACGCACACACACTCCACCATTCACAACAAATAACTATAACCATTGATAAACAGTTGTGAGGAACAATAATTGTTTTACATGTGATAAATTATAAATTACAGCACATTGAATTATATTTAATCTGAATTGATTGATAAACGTTGTTGAGTAATATTACCTACTAGATTAAGTAGCCCTGAGATTGTATAGTTTTGTCTGGGGGAATTATTTCGCCAGATATTAATTAATTAATAATTTAGATTAATTTCTTACAAATTCTATTTTGCATAAAGGATAAATTTTCTTATTTATTTTATATAATATAAAAGACTTGTTGTATCTGTTTGAAATTTAAATGTAACAAAGTTTGAACATTTATAAAGATTTAAAGCAGTTGCTTACTATATATTTACCTTGTTGTCAGTAAGCTGTTCCAGACATCATTATTATAAATCTTTTGTACATTTTGTAGTTAGTCATTTTCCATTTTGATTTAATTATCATTATTATTTTGAGCGAATTGTTTGTGTATTAGTTTCGGGTTGTTCTTAGTGGGATTGAGGGTTGGTTGGTTGGGAAGTGGGATAAAGGGAGTTAATTTTTAGTGCGAATGAGTGAGTGAAATAAAGAAATTGTCTTGTTACTTCTGGTTTTGTCTTTTAGAGTTTATTTAGGTGTTGGTTTATTTTCTCGTGTGGAAGTTGCACATGTCGAACCTCTGCTAAGGCAGGTGGGACGTGACAGAGAGAGAGAGAGAGAGAGAGAGAGAGAGAGAGGGAGAGAGAGAGAGAGAGAGAGCATAAGACTATAACACACATATTCGACGTGACTCACACATATACCTTACTTACCTTACCTAACTCCCCCCTACCCACTCATCCTCTCTCTCTCTCTCTCTCTCTCTCTCTCTTTCTCTCTCTCTCTCCCCTCTCTATCTCTCTCTCACACACACACACACCAAACAACTCAAACACACAGATTCTGTCTCATTTCCCTCTCCTTCACTCCCATATTTTCCCAACACACACACAAACACACACACGCCCATATACACACACACACACACACACACACGCGCGCACACACGGTATATTATGCGGTAGCTGCGAAACGGTATGCAACATCAACACAGTAAACACGTTCGCCATACTCATTTGCGCCAACCTCTTTAAGCTCTTTACCGCCTGACAAATAACTTGCTGCTGAACAGGCGCGTTGAGTGTGACGATGGGTCTATTGCTACTGGGCTCTGCACAATGGAATGCTATTACCTACTCGTCTTTGTCTGCGGGGATCGGCTAGTTCAATCACCCTATGACTAACCTTAGTACATTTATATGTTTAGCTAGGTCTGTGTGCACATAGGGTTATAGAAATAAGGACAAAATGGTAAAAGATTCACTGACCCACTAGCTCTCGCACGGCTATGAAACATAGGTAGTCCAGCCACTTGTTAACAGTAAATATCACACATTTATTTCCTCTACTCTATACATAATTCTCTAAACACTCTATTAACTTAAATGTCCAAATTCACTTCCAATAGTTCGTTCCTTGATGGGTCTATGCTGCTACTGTTCTTGATATTTGCTACTGTCTCATTATTGGGCTATTTGTTCTGTGTGTTTTGTGTGTATTTGTTCTGGTTGGCCTAATGTTTGTTTTTTAGGACTACTGCAATAGACTTGACTTACATAATAGTTTTGTTCAACTCTCCATTCTAGTGAAAATTATTTTACGTCATTGTCGTAGATGCTGACGCAAATTTCGGCATTTCAGGTTTTCGTTATAATGAGAAGAGAATTGTCCTGTGGCTGTAGATCTGTGTTTGTTGATGTCATATTCTTGTCCATCCCTCTTTGGATTTTTTTAATGTTGGATGTAATTGGGGCTAAATCAAGGGCAAATCATGCTGTAATCTATTCATCGACATTGGGGAGCCGCTTATCATCGTGCCATAGGACTGCCATCTTCATCGTACATTGACTTTGCCACAGAGTCGGAATCATCGGACATTCATACAAGTTCAACATAATTCTGCCACCTTCATCATCCTGAAAATTTGTGTTATGATTACTTGTTGCTGTGTCATTTTGTCTTTGTATGGAATAAATGAATGTGTGAATGAAGTATTCAATGAAAAACAAAAAGTCTTCTTTTGTTTATCATTCCAGTTTCTTATATATACGCTGCTTCGTTACACGCACAGTCCTTCTAGATCAGTGTATGTGCAATTCTTCTTGTGCACTTAGCTGTTTAGTTGAGGTGTGGCGATGGCGTCTCCTCCTTGGTTGTTGACTATTGGACTATCGGAGCTCAGTGCTCGATGTTCCCCTGCAGGCTGAATATCAGGGTTGACTCTTAGTGGTCTATTTCCTGCATCGGACCAACAAGCCTGCTCGTCTGCAAAACATAAGACGAGTTTCTGCAACGCCTTGTTTAAAACGGGTGTGCAGAGCATCTCACTGAAACAGCCCTCAGTGATCGCTCCACTTATTTATAAGTGACGAACAATCTTCTATGTCCGTGGTCCACTAGAATCTCCAACCTAATTCCTATACATATACACATCATGGCTAAACTAAACACATGGAGAAGTAATTAATAAGATACACATTCTCCGGTACAGCCATTGGTCTGCAATAATACACATAGGAGAAACAACAGTTGGACAGAAGGGCCTACCTCAGGGTGGCGAAACCGGTCGCGTGCCCGCCACATTGCAAACATTCACAATGATAAAACATGGCAAGACTTCACAAACATAATCCAACAAAATTAGCAATAAATCGCGATGAAACAAAAGATTGATCATTTATCTTTTTGACAATGTCACGCTGTGGATATACTGCGATGAATGTATTTCACCCGTCACCTGCTTAGTCTTTCTGAGAGAGATCTTTCAGAGCTTAGCTCCTTCTCGTGTGAGGTTCAGACAACAAATGACTACCTAACGTAGTGGTCAAGCTAACGCCCGCGAAACTCTCGTGGGACCTGAGCGCCTCCTAGCCGGGGGTAGTGGCTATATGTCAGCAGGATGAGGTCACTGCCTACCTTATCTAGAGTTAGCTTACACATGCTTAGCACAGACCTTTACTTCTGTCGTCTGCTAGCCATCGACTGTAATGTACACAGGCTACAGCAGGCTGAACTACGTAAGGCGTGAAGTCGTAGTGCAGGGTCGAAATAGCCTATTGTGACACTGAGTATAAGGAGACCACGCCTTTCCTGACAAGACATCCATTGTAGCGGAGAGAGAGAGAGAGAGAGAGAGAGAGAGAGAGAGAGAGAGAGAGAGAGAGAGAGAGAGAGAGAGAGAGAGAGAGAGAAACAAGCCTCTTTTCCGAAGCCTACTTACCAGGTAAAGAGCTTCAGAAGACGATAGCCGATAACAGGATCTAATTCAAAGCTGCCCGAAGCGCCCACTTGCAATCTTTGGGCGCATAGTCTGACGCCCAGACGACTGAGCACAATCCTTTGTAACCGCTATTTTTCCCTCACTCTCTCCTCTCTGTCTATCTCTGTCTGTTTCTCCCTCCCTCTCTCCTCTCTGTCTATCTCTGTCTGTTTCTCCCTTGCTTTCTCCTCTCTGTTTATCTCTGTCTGTTTCTCCCTCCCTCTCTCCTCTCTGTCTATCTCTGTCTGTTTCTCCCTCTCTCTCCTCTCTGTCTGTTTCTCCATCCCTCTCTCCTCTCTGTCTGTTTCTCCCTACCAGTCCTCTCTCCTCTCTATCTATCTCTGTCTGTTTCTCCCTCGCTCTCTCCTCTCTGTCTATCTCTGTCTCAGTCTTTCGGCATCTCTTGCCAGTATATATATAATAATAATAAAATTTTTAAAAAAAAATAATATAAAAAATAATAAATATTAAAAAATAATAAATATTAGTATTTATTATTATTATTATTATTATTATTATTATTTAATACAAACAATACAAACCATTTTGAACTATAGAGGAACATATAGGCCTGATTTTGAAAGTAGAAATGTATCCATGGAGCTGTGTATACATACACCACAGTGAACGAATGAACATACACCCACCATTGGCGATATGGCAGACGGGGATAACCATCCCAGGGAGAGTAGGGACCTGAATCAACACTGAACCACCAAAGCAATAATATTGCTAAAATGGACAGTAAAAATAGCCACATTTTATTTCGCCCACCACGGGATTCGAACCTGGGTCATCGGTGTGCCAGGCGAACGCTCTACCACTTGAGCTACGGCGGTGGGCCACCACATTGGCCAGTCAGTCAGTAGATAGATTAACGTCCCCGGACACAATGCGTGTAGGGGACAGGAATACCACCACAGTGGCATGAACATTGAGGTTTAACGTCTACACCCACCATTGGCGATATGGCAGACGGAGATACGGGGACCACAGTGGCAGTTCAGTTCAGTGGGTAGATTACCGTCCCCGGACACAGATGTGTTTAGGCTGTTGTTGTTGTTGTTTGTAGATTATAGTCACACGACACTTTCGCATATAGGTGACTACTGGACCGATTTATACTGACACCAGCGGGCCCGGGCCAGTTGTTGGTAAATGGGAAAATAATATGATCACACGTTGACCAATCCGGGATTCGAACCAGCGACCTTTCGGTTACTAGCAAGACGCTCTTACCAACTGAGCTACCCGGCCCCATAAAGTGTATAGTTGTTGTTTGTAGATTATAGTTACACGACACTTTCGCATATAGGTGACTACTGGACCGATTTATACTGACACCAGCGGGCCAGTTGGTAAAGGGGAAAATAATATGATCACACGTTGACCAATCCGGGATTCGAACCAGCGACCTTTCGGTTACTAGCAAGACGCTCTTACCAACTGAGCTACCCGGCCCCCTGGACCACAGTGGCTGGACTGGTATTAAATTAGCGTCCCCAACACCAAAGCGTAAAGGGGACGTCAGTGGCACTGTCCCAAAGCCTTTATATCAGGCTGGTAGGCCTACGACGAGCATTGTTGTCAAGGTGGCGACGTGGTGATTCGCCCTTAACCCTTACGCAACAGGACGCTAAGCTTCGTTTTCCTCGTCTATTTGGGTGTTCACTGAAACACCATTTAATCCGTTTTCTACACAATGGTTATTTTGTCATCTATGAGGAAAGTCATAATAATAATACGAGGAAAGTCATAATAATTTCAATATGGTACGTACTTCCTGCTCCTAAAAGCGCGCGCGAGAGAGGCAGAGAGAGAGAGAGAGAGAGAGAGAGAGAGAGAGAACCTCTAGTCGTGTGTGTGTGTTTGTGTGTGTGTGTGTGTGTGTGTGTGCATGTGTGTGTGCGCGCGCATTTTTCGGCATCCAAGCTGTAACACGAGCAGACTAGCTGATAAGGGGGACATTAAAAATACAACACAAACAGTATATAATGGGCTAAACTTGGCAGTACCAGTGGCTGCAAAGGCCAGGTTGCCGTGCCCTGGGTTGCGGCGGCTTGGCAACTCGTGACGCAATTGCTGGCGGCCATGTTGGGCCTGCGTACACAAAAGCCCGAGTGTCTGGCAAAGACAGAGAACTTTTACACGCCACACAGCACAGCCGAGATTCACCGAAGCTTACAACTGTTCTCTCTTCAGACTGTTGCGAGCGTCCTTTGAGAGCCGATTGGAAAGTAAACACAGGAATGACCGATTTCTCTGTCTCTGTCTCTCTGTCTCTGTCTCTGTCTCTCTCTCTCTCTCTCTCTCTCTCTCTCTCTCTCTCTCTCTTTCTCTCTCTCTCTCTCTGATGTACATGTTATCTGCACTGCCTTTCTCAAGGCTAAAAAGAGCATTTCTCAGAAAAGAAATAAAATCGGTTATTTTTTTATACTCCCAAAAACCTTGTGCATAATTAGTCAAGGAGTAAATTTCCTTTAAAATAGCTGTAAAGGTTTTGTGTGATTTAAAAAAAAAAAACTGTTTAATCAGGAAATAATACGCGTATAAATCTATTATTTACACAACATATTATATTTCAATAATAGTCGTATAATATTTATTTCTATTTCAGGTTGGCTTTTTTTTAACGTCCTCAAAACGCTTTTAAAGATATGCATTTGTAAACGAAGTTATAATGAAGAGAAAACGCTGGCGAGAAAAAGGCAGACAAAACTACTCAAGGTTGTGATTATATCGTCTATTTCCACAATAATATGGGAAAGATATCCTCCTTCGTTTAATGTAAAATTATGAAACATTGATCTCCTTTCTTCGCTGCTAACAATGGGTTATAATTGCGGAATTATGCCCGATATACCGATGGGCCTTTCGCGGTGCTGTAAGCTCGTCAGGACATCAACTGGGATTGTTACAAATCAAGTTCCTGGTTTACAAAGATGCTTGAGTGAAGTCCGGAGCTAAAGCATCTTCATGCGAAACCAATATCCACAAACTGGTTGGCAAACAAAAGAAATGGGGAGGAACCTAATGTGTTTTGGAAAGAGAGAATATAACCTCCATTATCTAGGGTTGCAGACTGGGTTAGTTTAAGGTTGGACTAGGAACGCATGATTGATTGAAAGAATGAATAAAGTAAAACATATATTAAGCGCATAAAATATTTCTACACGAGAAGCATGATCACATGTACTGCTCGTCTTCTCCGAGACATTGTTCATAAATTATAGAAGTTCATATTTGTTTTAATTTATATTTGATGTAGATATCTCATCTGGAAAACAAACGCTATTACAAAATATTGATTTTGTCGTCCATAGCTTAGTTGTATACATAATCATATTAGCATTTCCTCTGAATGTAATTAACATAGCAGTTGAAGTATTGATCTTTGTCTTTCAGACTTTTTTTGTTGGGCATAATTGTGTACAATAATAATAATATGCCTATTATTTCTGACGATAAAACAATGTCACTAAAACTGATAAAACTGTTCTTATTCTCTGCTGTGTTGTTTACAATTACGGTTTCAATATTAGTGTTACAATATATTTTTTTTTTGTTTTTTTAATATATATGAATATTGGTAACAAAAAGTATTGTGGCTGTTCTTTTAATATAGTGAGTTTGTCATCGTTCACGATATATAGTATATTCTTAAATCAGATTATAGATACATTTCACGGAAGAGGTCGTTGTTCTCAAAGGTTTACAAGTATTGAGGCATTTGTTCTCTACATGGCTCAAAAATAGGATTACAAGCGGAGGGTGGGGAGGGGATGGACGCTCTTTCCCGACCTTTAAGGACAAACAAGTGGATAAATAAACTAACAGGATGCTAATTTGGACCACAATCCCCCTTAGAAACAAACAAACAACATGTCAAGAAATACAATGCGAATGTTTGAACTAAGCTTGTCGTTGATTGCATTTTGTCAAACTGTCGCCGTTCTTTCTCATTCCTACTCTGTTCTATCAATCTTCTATACTATCTTCTTCTTCGCTAGACCAGTCACCTGCCGTTTTTCTTGAAAACTCTTCCGTGACAAAATTCCGCACTTCTGTGTGAGATCTGTTGTATCAGCTTGGGAATATTGGACGCTTTCTGTCAACTGGACACTAAGTCTTCCAACGTCGAGTGAATGATATTATTATTATTTGGCAAGGTAGGCATTTTATATGTATATGTTTTGTTGATATTTTATAAAGATGTTTGTATTCTATTTTGTTTTTGTAAACAGGGGTTCGATAAATTTAGAGTATAGCATTAGCGTCCCCTGCACGGGATGCCTTTATTGCACAGTGACCGGCTAGCTGGAGGAGTGCCTTCAGTGTTGTTTCCACTGGGGTTGTTTCAGCAGATCTTTTATGCGGATCACGGGCGAGTCCTCTTTCAGCCAAGTCGTGGTCTTGATTTTGTGGTCCTGATTTTGCTCTTTGCAGTCCGCTGGAGCCTGTAAACAATGAATAACTAACTAACTAATCTAAAGAGTTCAAGAGTTTATGTGACACAACTAGTTTTTTTTTGTGGTTTCATAACGTTTACAATAAAGTACATTTATTATTTCTTAATAGTCAGCCAAATGACAGTCAGTAAGTATTTATTGTACATGGGCCCAAAATTAAAGACTCGCTGACAAACCATAGAAGCAACAGTGACCCGGGTTTTTATTTCTTATTTATTTATTTATTTATTGCAATAGAAAATCTACATTTTGTATCTCGTTGATTTTTGTGTGATTACATTCTAAAGACGTATTTGTCTGGATCTTATAGTCTTTAAGGACAGCCCACTCTTAAAGCTTTGACACTGACGAGGCGCGTTACTTGTGCTCTGTGAGGATGTCCAGTCTGGTTGAAAAGTACCTCCCTATTGAAAACTGCTGACTCTGGTTCCAATCATCAGAGCCTCGGGTCTTGGAAAGACCGTCCTGCAAGGCACGGTGCAAGGAGGCAGAAGAAGAGTGAGACAGGAAAAGTGGTGGGAGGACAACATTCGAGAATTTCTTGGCTTGACACTGAGCATAAACATGAGGGTTGCTGAGGACAGAGAAAGATGGAGTACGCTGGTGAAACGATCATCTGTGGAGCCCCAACGACTTTTGAGTTACGGGATAGGATAGATTAGGATATGATAGAATAGGATAGGATAAGCAATTGTCACCTACTCTTCAACCAGCCTGTAGAAATCTCATGTTTGACAACTAATGGACTTGGGTGGTTTTATCATTACATTGCAATGCAGATCATTAATTCTTCTCCAAGATAAAAATAAAAAATAAAAAATAGAGCACATCTAGAGTTTTTCCGAGAATAATTAAATCGGTTATCAGTTTAAGCATGTGTCGTAGTGTTCAAGGCCAATGACGTCATTTCCAAGATAAAAAAAAAAATAAACTGGAAATTTGTTTTGAGTGAATGGATTAGGTCGTAGTTATGTAAAAGATATTATGCCTTTACTTCAACCTGTTTTATTTGTGCGTTTGTGTGTGTGTGTGTGGTTTTTTTTTTTAACACGATTGATATGCTATATAAACCACGATAAAATAAAATAAAATATGTACGATGCCATCACTTAAATAAATAAAATAACATTTAAAAAAAAAACGAAAGAAAGAAAAAATAAATAAATGACTGATCGGCCAAAAGTTAAAGGTTCTGCATAAACAAAAAACCCAACAAAATCGGTTCCGTCGTTTTTGATGTATAGAGCAAGGCGTGGTTAGCAACAAATTGACCCCCCCCCCCCCCCCCCCCCACCACCACCACCCACACACCGAAACTGATGTTTTTGGAATTATTTTGATCAAAATCCGACATATAGGGCCTGCAGTAGATTGGAATCTCGGGGTGGACCAAATAAAAGTGGCAATTGTTTCGCTGGCCGACTTAGCAGTTTATATGCGCTGGTGGTTAAGTGTTGATTTAGATTCTTACCCCTTTCTTCCCTGGGATGGTAATCCATGTGGCCGTATCGCCAATGGGGTTGTAGACATTAAGACTTTAATGTTCATGCCTATGCTGATGAATGAGAGTTACAGTCTCCTGTTTTCTTTGAGCTTACTTTGTTTACAAACTTTTATCTTCATCATACTCAGGCTACATAGTCAGCGGTCCTTGTAGTTTCTGAATAGTTTACTGTCGACAAATTACTAAACGGAAAATAAAAATAAAAATTAAAAAACCACGATAAAAATTACATTTACGTTCTTGATCTGTGAAAATCTAATCCTCTGATTTTAATGAATTTCATTCAGTTTAATATAATGTAATTTAATTTACAATTTAATTCCATCGTTTATTCATATAGCGCTTTTCCAGCTCAAGAGCTGCTCAAGGCGCTGGCCAATTCAGAATCTAACTCAAGCCGCTTGAGGGGCACACGGTAAACCTAAATAACGAAATGCAGATCATTATTGTGGCTGATCTTAGAAAAAATGCTTTTAATGCCTCACATGGATGTGCTTTATCTTTGTGGAAAAGTCCGGTTGTTGGCCTCTCTGGTCGTCGGCCCGGTTGCTGACACCAGCCTTGCAACCGTCTGTCGTAGGTTAACTCGCTATAGCCAAACATAACTCAGCATACTCATTGTGGCCAACTTAATAACAATGCATGCAGGTTAGTTAACTTTCCGGCAGAAAGAAATACTGCAACATTTGTTTTCGGGATGAAACAAATATATACGACTGGGTACACATTCTTTATTTTCAGCAAGAAATTCCGCATTACCCCAGGGAAAAACAGAAACGGGGAAGGATAGGAGGAGGACATATATATATATATATATATATATATATATATATATATATATATATATATATATATATATATATATATATATATATATATATCTGTAGTCGAGCGGAGTATTTGACTCTCGTCTCTCGGCCACGCTACCGTGAGAACACCACCCAACCCGAGCTGTTATTTTCTATTAGCCCTCGTAAGAGGGACACACAAATATTTGCCCTTGCAAGGCGGGCAAGCGTGTTTGGTAGTAAACCGGGTTGTGGACTACTAGTGCCACGACACTCTTCTACAAAGTCGCTGCCATCGACTTGCATAAAATGCCTGCCGACATTGTAGTCCCGCTTACCACCAAAAGCAGAAGACGAATGGGTCAGCCGGGGAGCATAAATGTCGTTTCGCCTTGTCCTGCATAACCCAGTAGCCACACCAAAGGATTCTGTACAGCAGGCGCCACCCAAGGTTAGTCTACCCCCAAAAAATGTAAGGTAGACAACTTCTCTCCCTCGGCAGACAGGTTTATTTTTACCACACACATGCACACGCATACACACACAGATATTTTATTATTTCTTTCTCACTCTTTATGTGTGTGTATGTGCGTGTGTGTGCACGTGTGTGTGTGTGGGCACGTGTGTGTGTGTGGGCACGTGTGTGTGTGTGTTTGTGTATGTGAACGTGAACAAAACAGACGATTTGTAAATGTGTGGTTTGCCTGGAAATACAATTAAATGTCTTGCCATCTTTTTTCAGCCTTGTTTTTTTTTCCTTTCTATAATTAAATTATGCAGGTATTTTATATTTGGGTGCAGTGTAGAACTCACAGAACGAGCAAAGTATCAATCGGTATCGGTGGGGAGGCCCGTTGGTCCGTTCTTCGGTGCGTTGAAAGCCATATGTTAGGAGCCACAACTCGGATTTTGACCAACCTTAATAGGAACATTACCTAGGTTAATGGCATGGCTCCCGTTCCATCACAATTGCTCTAACGCAAAGGTAAAATTGAACTGAAGGCGTTTTGTTGCTAAGCACGTTCTGCTCAATATCTCAAAAACGGCTGAAAACAATTTTGCCGAGTTTTGTTTTATTTTAAAAAAAAAAAGGAATTCAAATCATGGGCCATCCTTTAGCAGCAGTCCGGTTGACAGTCAGTCGGTCGGACCGTCGTTCCGAATGTCACTGTTTTGTTCTCTCCTTTCTCCCCAGTTCCCCCTTCTCTCTCACTATAGCGCGTGGATCGCCATGGCATGAAGTGTTCCTTTTTGCCATTCCATCAAACGAATATCCTCTGACCCATCTCCCTCCCTCACCTCCCGCACTCTTCCTTCCCCCATTGACTAAGTCGTGTGTGATCGTGATTATTATGCGTAATGTTCTTTTTGGCCACTATTTGTATTTGATGGCCTTTATCAGTGGAGCTAGGAAGGTAGTTGGCCTCCTCGACCCCTGCCGTCTGACATCGCCCTAGTCCTGAACTCGGTCGTTTAAATATTTACGTACGTTGAACCCACAGCGAGGACCTGAACGGGTTCCAGACTTGGCTGTTTGTTTGTTTGTTTATCTCCTGGCTCGTTTCGTCTGTCTGTCTTTCCTTGATTTTTCGGCCCTAACCTCCCCCACTTGCACTTTTATCTGACCTTGCATTCCCTCACTCTGTAAAACACAGGTTATTTATCAATAGCCGATTCAGCCCCGATGCTTGAATCTTGTTAAGTGTAACGCGAATTCGATTATTCACGCAGCCTGTTCACTCAGCGACAAAGCAGGAGTGGTCGTATAAAGTTTTCCAACTTTATTCAGCAAACATCAGCAACTGCATTGCAAGGTTGCTTTCCGAAAATCACTTCAAAAATCATCATCAAAAATCGTCATCAATCGCTCTTACAAGCTGTTGTTGTTTGTAGATTATAGTCACACGACACTTTCGCATATAGGTGACTACTGGACCGATTTATACTGACACCAGCGGGCCAGTTGTTGGTAAAGGGGAAAATAATATGATCACACGTTGACCAATCCGGGATTCGAACCAGCGACCTTTCGGTTACTAGCAAGACGCTCTTACCAACTGAGCTACCCGGCCTCTTACAAGCAGGCGGTGCGTTGCTTATATAGCCTCTCTGCAATCGAGAAAACGTTCGAACATTCCAGCATGACGCAATAACACCCAATCAAACTAAAACTCCTCACCGGAACCATGCACTTAGGTCATTATTTTAGGAGAATCGCTTAGCTATTATCAGATCTATATGAAAGCTTCGGTCGATAGTAAACAAGTAATTCCAGAAAATTCTCAACAATATCTACCGACGAAAATTAATTATCAACATTATACAAAGCTTCTTCTAGCAAAAACGAAAAATCAAATTAAAGGTAAATACACTGTTATTGCATGCTTTGCAAAACAAAATGATTGGATCTATCGTGCGTATCTTAGTCGTAACACACTCGTTCTTTCTCTTTTGGTTTGTCTGTCTGTTGATCGGCCAGTCTGTCTGCTTCTTGGTCTCTCTTTCGTGACAATGCTAGAGCCAAAACGGGAAAAAAAACAGGGGTACACGAAGATATTTGTAAGTTTTCAATAATAAATGCAATTATCTCTTGATACTATTAATTATCCCATGATACTTGTAACTATCCCATAATTTTTGTATTTATCCCATAATTTTTGTAATTATCAGGTTTGGGCGCTAGTATGCTGTCATAGGTTGGTTAGCTGGTGATGTTGTTGACATCCAGTCACTTGTCATCACTAAAGAGGGTAACCTTCAGGATGGTCAAAACTACCGCACCATCGACCTTATCAGCCGTCCCAGAAAAGACCTCCTGAAAATAATACAACAGGTTGAAACACCAAGCTGAACAAATCATAGCTGAAGAACAAGCAGGGTGCAGGGCAGCGCGAAGTACCACTGAGCAGATTTTCAACGTCAGAATAATCTGCGAGAAATACCTACAGCACCAACAACATCTATATCACATGTTTATAGACTTTAAGAAAGCGTTTGACCGAGTCTGGCATGCAGTTTTGTTGGCAACCATGAGAGTGTACAATATCAGCCCCAACATTATTGAAATCATCGAAAGCCTGTATGACAAAGCTACCAGTGCAGTCCTCCACAATAGCGCCATCGGAAACTGGTTCAGAACAACAATCGGCATGCGTCAAGAACACCTTCTCTTTCTAACACTCTTCAACATCTCTCATGTCAGATTCCCTTCCAGATCATGAAGGCACATTCGGGATAGGAGCTAGATCAATCACCAACCTTGTTTTGCGGATGACATTGATGGATTGGCTGGGGAGGAACAAGAATTTGAACAGCTGGTACAGAGGCTTGACACCTCCTCCAGAGCCTTTGGAATGGAAATAAGTGCAGGGAAGACCAAAATGATGTATCAATCAATCAATCAATCATTTAGTGAATGAAAACATATACAGCGCATAAAAGCTTCCACACCCGGAGGCATACTTACAGCGCTATTGGTGAGGAGGAGGAGTGTGGGGAGAAATGGATAATAATATCACACATACACACGCACGCACGCGCGCTCACTCACAGTGCTGTAACAGACTCGGCGGATGGTTGACGAAAGGGCAGAAATCAGAAGTAGTGTGTTTTCAAGCTAGATCTAAAGGATTCTATGGTTCGCGTCTCCTTGATGCCCTCAGGAATGGGGTTCTATAAGATGGGAGCAAGGTATTTGAATGCTCGCTGGCCCCAACGCTTGGGCTTGGCATCTGTTGGCCTGAGAACATCAAGGAGAAGTTTAGAAGACGATCTCAAAAACCGGAATGATGGGTATAAGGACAGAAGGTCTGTGAAATATGACGGTGTTTTGCATCTAATACAGCGTTACGTGAGTAAGAGTAGTTTGTGGTGGAAGCGCTCCTGGACAGGAAGCCAGTGAAGCTCTCTGAGGATAGGAGAGATACGATCATACTTTCTGCATCGTGCGACAACTCTGGATGCTATATTCTGGACGGCCTGTAATCGCTTTATCTCGGTTTGAGGTAGACCTGCAAGTAGACTGTTACAGTAATCAAGTTAGGAAAGAATGAGTGAAACAGCAACACTGTTGACAGCTTGGCGAGTTAGTTAGCGAGGGGCCTTGCTGAGAGATCTAATATGGCTGTAGCATGTTCTGACAATGGAGGATACTTGACTGTGCATAGAGAGGTCAGCATCAAGAAATACGCTTAGTGTTTTGACAGAACTGGAGATTGAAATCTGAGCATCGCAAACTGTAAGAGTAGTTAATGAGATATTACCACGCCTCGATGCGGGACAGCACAGAAGAAGTTCAGTTTTTTTTCGTCATTTGGTTTTAGCCTATTTTCAGTCATCCAGTGCTTGATCTCAAGACAGCGAGCTTCAAGATTTTTTAGTGCATGAAGAGCAGAAGTGTAATCGGAAAGAAGGAGATAATAAAGCTCGGAATCATCTGCAAAGAAGTGATAGTCAATATTGAAATTTTAAATCAGTCTAGCTAATTGCCTTGTATAGAGAGAGAACAAAAGAAGGCCAAGTACGGAACCTTGAGGGACGCGATACAAGAGAGCAGATTTATCGGATAATGAGGAGCCAGCGAGAACTTTGTGTCCTTTCAGACAGGTATGATGAAAACCAAGAGAGAGAGAGAGCTGTGTTTTCCAAGCCAATTTCCAAATGGAGACGCTGCAAGAGAAAGAAATGGTCAATTGTATCAAAGGCCGCACTTAAATCTAAAAGGACCAGGACGGGGGTTGTCTCCACTGTCAAGCATTGACATTTGTTATGCGCAGAAGAGCGGTTTCGGTGCTGTGCCCACCTTTGTAGGCGGACTGAAATTTAACCTGTAAGTTACTGACTTCCAGATTCATCAGAAGCTGATCGGCAACAGCTCGCTCGTTTGAGAATGTTTGGGAGGAAAGGCAAGTTTAAAACAGGACGGTAATTGGTGAACATTTTAGAATCAAGACCAGGTTTTTTTCAACAAAGGTTTGACTACAGCCTGTTTAAATGCTTTCGGAACAGTGCCAGACAAAAGACTGAGATTAATAACTTTTAGGAAAACAGGAGTCAGAGTATCAGTGAACTCTAGCAAAAGGCTTGTAGGGATAGGATCTACAGCTGTAGTTGTAGGCTTTGACTTTGAAAGTAGTTTGAGAACTGATTCTTCATTTAGAGGTTCAAAGCAGGAACGATTAGAGCTACAAGACTGATCAAGACTACACGGAGCTGTACTAGTGAATTTCTGCATGCCGTTTTGGATTTTTTTGGGATTTTGTTATGGAAGAACTCGGAGAAGAGAGTGGCGGCTTCGTATGACGGCATATTGGGAAGCTTATCTTATGGCGGTCTACTAGCGCTAAAACCTGATAATTACAATTATCATGGGATAATTACAAATATCATGGGATAATTGCAATTATCAAGAGATAATTACAATTATCATTGAAAAATTACAAATATGTTTACGTAATCATGTTTAGTTTTCAGTTTGGGCTCTATCAATCAGCCTGGAAATGCGCCAGAAATAAAAATTGTAATTATTACATAATAATTAAACTTTTCACGTGATAATTATAATTTTCACGTGATTATGCTTAATTCTCGTAAGGCGGCTTACTAGCGTCAAAACCTGCAAAACTTACATGTATCAGTGATAATTGTAATTAACACGTGTTCTGTGTAATTCACAGAGATACCGGTAATTCACAATGTTAATTACTAATTTTCAGTTTTGGCCACGCTTTACTAAAGACAAAACCCCAGGCGTGCTGGGAACAGTGCCGCTGCCGCGCATGCGCATCGCGCATCGAGCCGCTCAAGATCACCAGTATTAATTTGATATTTATAATGTTCAGTGATAATTGTAATTATCGCTTGATAATTGTAATTATCTCTTAATAATTGTAATTATCTCATATTTGTAATTGTCAGGTTTTGGCGCTAAGAAAGCATGGCAAATACTGATAATTATTAATTAACTGTGCGGATTACCGATATCTCTGTAAATTACACAGAACACGTGATAATTTCCATTATCTCGTGATAGTGGTAACTCTCGGTTTTGGAGCTATATGTTATGTATTAGTTTATAGTCCCCTCTCTTCCCAATAAGGATTTTCTATTCTATTTAGGATTCTATTCCATACCTGAAACTTTTTATTTGAATCAGAGGATGCATCACTGAGGATACTGTAAATGTGCAACTTTCGCTTTCTTGATTGTCTGCCTGACGTGATATACGCCTTTGTATATATTTCTCTGTGGACGGTAAGACCGGCTTTGCGCATTTTCCTTTCGGCACGGCGCCTAGTATGCTTTGCTTGGATGACCTCGTCAGCTACTAGAATAGAGTTGGACAGATCAGCCCGAATTTTAGACCTATCAATGTCCTTAACATTCTTACAACGATGACCAACAACATCAATGGCATCAACACGGACATCAAAGTCCAAGGCCAATCCTTCAACACGGTGCACAGCTTCAAATATTTAGGAGCAGTTGTATTAGACAATGGGTCCCGTACAGGAAATCCTCTCCAGTACAGCACAAACAACTGCTGCCCTGACAAAGTTGAAGCCCAATTGGAAAGACAGGATCATCAGTCTACTCTCCAAGGTAACATTGCTGCGCTCCCTTGTCATCTCCATCTTCCTATACTCTTGAGAAACATGGACCTTCTCAGCAGACCAAAAACAAAGAATACAAAGCATGAAGATGAGGTGCTACAGAAGACTTCTTTGGCCGTATTCAAAAAGGCAATACCTGCCGGTAATTTACCATGAGCAGGGGTAAAATCCTTACCTTCTGCTGGTTTGGACTTATCTGGTATTCAGAGAAGTTGTAACTGCCTTGCCACTCGTCCAAACGGCCGATAATTTTACCCACGCTACCCCCTTCCGTTTTGGGGATGACATTGAGGGATTGGATGGAGAGGAACAAGAACTTGAACAGCTGGTACGGAGGCTTGACACCACCTCCAAAGCCTGTGGAATGGAAACAAGTGCAGAGAAGACCAAAATGATGACCAACAACCCTAATGGCATCAACACGAACATCAAAATCCAAGGCCCACCCCTCAATACAGTGCATAGCTTCAAATATTTAGGAGCCATTGTATCGGGCAATGGGTCCCGACAGGAAGTCCTCTCCAGGATCGCACTGACAACTGCTGCCCTAGCAGGGTTGGGGCCCATTTGGAAAGACAAGACCAACGGTATGCATTAACAGGTGGGACTGCTGCGCTCCCTTGTCATCTCCATCTTCCTGTGCGCTTGCGAGGCATGCACCCTCACAGCAGATCTACAACGAAGAATACAAAGCATGGAGATGAGGTGCAACAGAAGACTTCTAGGAATTTCCTATACCCAGCACATCACCAACGACGGGGTCCGACAGGCCATCACACAGGCCGTTGGTCAGCGCGATGACCTGCTCACAGTGGTGAAGAGACAACTGCTGCCCTGCCTCCGATGGCATGGCCACATCGCCAGATCATCAGGCCTTGCAGAGACCATCCTGCAAGGCACAGTGCAAGGAGGTAGAAGAGGGAGACCGAAAAAGAGGTGGGAGTACAACATTCGAGAATGGACTGGTTTGACACTGGGCGAAGCCATCGGGGTTTCCTGGGGACAGAGAAAGATGGAGTACGCTGGTTAAACAAATCATCTCCGGTGTCACTACGACCTCCGAGTTACGGGATAGGATAATATAACACCTCCTGCGGTAACTCGTACCCTTGCCGAGATAAAAATGGCGAATGCAATTGTTTTCGCAATGATTTTGCATCGGAGACAACGGAACAGCGTCTTTCGGGACAGATCAAATCCTCTAAATATACCTGATGATGTAGAACATTACAGGAAATGTACAATTCAAAGAATCGAAATCGTGTGAATTGTGGATAAAGTAGGAGAGGAGTTGCAACATGCAAACCGGCATCGTCACTTCTTCCTTCACTGCAACTGTGTGTTTAGCACTAGCTTTCCCGCTCTATTTATCCTTGTGCCAGTAAAATTGCCGTAAAATACTTTCTTTTTGATGGTAGATAATGACCAAAGCGAAGTACGAAAGTAAGGTGTTTTGGGTTTCCTTTTTCTATTCTAATTAAACAAAATATTTTTTATGGGAAAAATTGCGTTTTCCTTCGTGTGATCCGTCGTCTGCTAAGAAAGCTGTTATGGCGTTGTCATCGAAGAGCGCATGCGTAATAGAGGAGGATTCAACTTTAGCTCGAGGTAGGGACCATTTGTTTGTTTTGTAGATTATAGTCACACGACACTTTCGCATATAGGTGACTACTGGACCGATTTATACTGACACCAGCGGGCCAGTTGTTGGTAAAGGGGAAAATAATATGATCACACGTTGACCAATCCGGGATTCGAACCAGCGACCTTTCGGTTACTAGCAAGACGCTCTTACCAACTGAGCTACCCGGCCCCTCGTAGGGACCATGCGTCAGGTAGGCCTTTTTAAACACCGATAAAAGTTTACCGGCAGTTTTCTTCAACCCTGAGGTAAGATAAAACTAGCGCAAGGTCTATACCTTGAGACAAATAACCTATCGAAGGGTTGCAAGCGGGTCTTTCTGAATACCGACCCTGGGCATTTCCTGTATCCAGCACACCACCAACGACGAAGTCCGACAGACCATCACACAAGCGATTGGACAACATGACTTGCTCACAGTGGTGAAAAAACGGAAACTCCGATGGTACGGCCACGTCACCAGTGCGTCAGGTCTTGCAAAAACCATCCTGTAAGACACGGTGCAAGGAGGCAGAAGAAGAGGGAAACATAAAAAGAGGTGGGAGGACAACATTTCAGAATGGACTGGCTTGACACTGATAGAAGCCATGAGGGCTGCTGAGGAACGAGAAAGATGGAGTACGCTGGTTAAACGATCATCTGTGGTGCCCCAACGACTTTCGAGTTACGGGATAGGATAAGATAGGATAGGTTGTTGACATGTCACGAAAACCTAAAAGCTTCTTTTCATGATCTTGGACAACACCCAACATTAACCGTCGATGCTCGTTTGTTTACTGACATTGCGAAAAGCCACAACGCAATTCCTGAGCTATTCCTAAGATACACCAGACTAAACAAGTTTAGTAATTTCTGCCTCCCAAAAAAAGATGGAATCCATTAGCGGTTGTCCTTCCTGATAAAGACAAGTCACGAAAATATCCCAGTTTGGCTTCCAATCCATTTATTTACCTTCAAATAATTATAGGGATTTACCGAGCAAAAAAAATATATTTATTTAATTTTTTTTTGCTTTTTTGCTTTACAACTATTGTTGTTTCATGGCTTTATGACATCACACATAAGTTCGGTAATAAAATCTTTATTGTTTTTCTTCTTTCTTTCTTTTCTTTACTTTCTGCGGAATTTTTTTCTTTTGGTTGTCTTCTTTCTTTCTTTTCTTTTCTTTTGCTTTCTGTTCTTTTTTTTCTTTCTTTTTTTCTGTATTTCTTTTATTTTCTTTTTTTCTTCTTTCTTTTTTTTTCTTTTTCTTACATTTATTTTCTTTTTCTTTCTTTTCTTTTCTTTCTTTCTTTTTTTTTCTTCATTGTTTTTTTTCTTTTTTTTTTAAATCTTTTTCTTTCTTTGTTTTCTTTTTATTTTTTTAATATATTTTTTTAATCCTTTTCTTTCTTCGGTATTTGTTTGTTCCTTTTTTTTCTTCGGTATTTCTTTTTTTTTCTTTCTTTCTTTTCTTTTCTTTTTTTTTCTTCGGTATTTCTTTCTTTCTTTTTGTTTGTTTCTTTCTTTTTGTTTGTTTGTTCATTTTCTTTTTCTTTCTTCGGTATTTGTTTCTAACTTTCTCTTTCTTTCTTTTCTTTATTTTCTTTTTCTTTCTTCGGTATTTGTTTCTAACTTTTTTTGTTTCTTCTTTCTTTCTTCTTTCTTTTTCTTTTTCTTTCTTCGGTATTTCTTTTTTTTTCTTTTTTTTCTTTTCTTTTCTTTTTTTCCTTCGGTATTTGTTTCTTTCTTTTTGTTTGTTTGTTTCTTTTTCTTTTTCTTTCCTCTGTATTTGCTTCTAACTTTTTTTGTTTCTTGTTTCTTTCTTTGTTTTCTTTTTCTTTCTTCGGTATTTGTTTCTTATTTTCTCTTTCTTTCTTTTTGCCCTTCTTTACGCACTTTCGTTCCATCGTTTTTTTCTTTCTTTCCTTCTTTTCTTTTCTTTTTTACTTTAAAGAGTTCTTATAGAGCACTTTTCCAGCTTAAAATCCACTCAAGGCGCTGGCCGATACAGGATTCAACTCAAACCGTCCCAGACGTCCACTGGCCGCTGCTGCCTTACTTGCGTCGTTTGACGTCCCCAGACAACTGGGCACAATTCTGGGCTGCCGCCGAAGATGAGGGGGGGGGAGGAGGAGAGAGGGGGGAGAGTGGGAAGTATCTTAGTGTTTGTTCGGTGTAGTCGTTGTATTGTGTGGTATACGAGATGGCTTTCATCCGTCTGGGACATGAGCGTCAGGATCTGTAAAATCCGTGCGATGAAAATGCTTGCGTGCGGAGACCAAATCTCGGTGAATTTTTTTATTCGAAAATGCTTAACTACTTCTCCGACATACCCGACTCGACATGTTTTGGATCAATGGTGATGACAAATTCGGTAGGAACCTCTTGAACAACTTCAAAATGCATTGTCCTCCTCATCTCTCCACTCCCACCTCCCCCTTTACCCAATGAAAAAAAACTAATAAATAAAATAAAATACATTAAAATAAAATATATAAATAAATAAAAATAACATAAAAAAATTAATGAAGTAAACTAAAGAAAGAAAGAAAGAAATACATAAATACACTTTGTATTCTTGTCACAACTCACTATTACGTTACTCATACTTATATAGCGCTTTTTCCAGCTTAAGAGCTGCTCAAGGCGCTGGCTGATACAGGATCTAACTCATGCGCCCCAGGCGCCCACTGGCATCTTTAGGCGCATCATCTGACTTTTTGTTGTTGTTGTTGTTGTTGTTGTTGTTGTTGAAATGTCATTAATAATAATGGTTATAATGGATGCTGTATGCGCCATATCCCTAAATCAGACTCCAAGGGCGGCGATCTGTAATCAACATACACGCTCACATGTTTTGAGACACTCCTACACACACACAACAAATACACATTCATCACTCGAACATGTCGTAACAAATAAGCCAAGTCGCTGTTTAGAAGTCAGACAGGAAAATAAGTCGTCGCTATTTAGAAGTCAGACAGGGAAATAAGTCAAGGGGCTATTTAGAAGTCAGACAGGGAAATAAGTCAAGTCGCTGTTTAGAAGTCAGACAGGAAAATAAGTCGTCGCTGTTTAGAAGTCAGACAGGGAAATAAGTCAAGTCGCTGTTTAGAAGTCAGACAGGGAAATAAGTCAAGTGGCTGTTTAGAAGTCAGACAGCAAAATAAGTCAAGTCGCTATTTAGAAGTTAGACAGCAAAATAAGTCACGTCGCTGTTTAGAAGTCAGACAGGAAAAGAAGTCGTCGCTGTTTAGAAGTCAGACAGGAAAATAAGTCGTCGCTATTTATAAGTCAGACAGCAAAATAATTCGTCGCTATTTAGAAGTCAGACAGGAAAATAAGTCGTCGCTATTTAGAAGTCAGACAGCAAAATAAGTCATCGCTGTTTAGAAGTCAGACAGGAAAATAAGTCGTCGCTGTATAGAAGTCAGACAGGAAAATAAGTCGTCGCTATTTAGAAGTCAGACAGGAAATTAAGTCGTCGCTATTTAGAAGTCAGACAGGAAAATAAGTCGTCGCTGTTTAGAAGTCAGACAGGAAAATAAGTCGTCGCTATTTAGAAGTCAGACAGGAAGATAAGTCGTCGCTGTTTAGAAGTCAGACAGGAAAATAAGTCGTCGCTGTTTAGAAGTCAGACAGGAAAATAAGTCGTCGCTATTTAGAAGTCAGACAGGAAGATAAGTCGTCGCTGTTTAGAAGTCAGACAGGAAAATAAGTCGTCGCTATTTAGAAGTCAGACAGGAAAATAAGTCGTCGCTATTTAGAAGTCAGACAGGAAATCGAATTTTGATGTTTGGTTTTGTTTCCTTCAAAAATTGGTTGCATCCATTTATTGAAGGGAGAGATATAAGCTTACGCAGATTCGGCCAGGAAACATCTTGACATTTTTGATGTGGTCTGGCGATCAAAGCTTCTTCCGGGTTGGATATAGCAATGAATAACTAACCAACTCTAATCTCGGTCTCCTTGTCTTTGCACCACATGTTTGAGTGACAGATGGTGTTTTTTGTTGGTGTGTGTGAGAGAGTGGGTAAAACATGTGAGCGTGTATGTTGGAACAGATCGCCGCGCTTTGAGCCTGCTTGGTGATTTGGAGAAAGACGTGTATATAGCATCCATTATGATGATGATGATGATGATGATGATGATGATGATGATGATGTTGATTATTATTATTATTATTATTATTATTATTATTATTATTATTATTATTATTATTATTATTATTTTTATTATTATTATTATTTATCATGCTACTACTCTCTAAATCAAGACAATGTAATTATATGCGTATACTCCAAGGAATGTCTCGATGTATTTCAAAACCGTACTTTTCTTAAAGACGTAATTTAGAAAGGTCTTGGTCTTTATGTTTGTGGAGTAGGGCAACACTCATCGTGAGTTAAAAAAGAAACATGACCAATGGTACTGAAATGAGTGATCTTGGGACTTTTTTTTTTAAAATGTAAATGCCAACTGATTAATGATATCGTATTTGAAGAGCTGTGTCGACTGTTTAAAGCGGTGATCAGCGTTTCCTCATTAATTTGGTTTTATTTTATCTCAATGAAAGAATGAACATCGCTATTTAACGTCCATACCCAAACACCATTGGCCATACGGCAGAAAGGGATAGCCACACAAGGTAAGAAGGGTCAAGGACGTACCTCAATCAACCACAGCAGCCATACAAAATCATCCTATCCTATCCTATCCCGTAACTCAAAGGTCGTAGGGGCACCACAGATGATCGTTTAACCAGCGTACTCCATCTTTCCCTGTCCTCAGCAACCCTCATGGCTAGGCTTCGCTCAGTGTCAAACCAGTCCATTCTCCAATCTTGTCCTCCCACCTCCTTTTTTCTGTCTCCCTCTTCGTCTGCCTCCTTGCACTCTGCCTTGCAGGATTTTGTTTTTAGCGAGGCCTGATGCTCTGGTGACGTGGCCATGCCATCGGAGTTTCCGGATACCAAATCATACGGAATTTAATTGAATGTCATTGTTCTTGTATAGCACACTTTATACAATGCTCAAAAGTTTGCTCAAAGCGAAAGCGCTGACCGATACAGGATCTAACTCAAGCAGTCCTATGCGCTCTCTCTCTCTCTCTCTCTCTCTCTCTCTCTCTCTTCCCCTCCTAACCCCTCCCACCAAAGCCAACCACTTCATCTTGAAGTGAAATTCGGTCGGAAAAAACATCTTGAACTTGTCTGACTGACTGGTGGCCAACAGAACTTTTTTTTTTGCTGCGCCCAAGTCATGGACTGACCGACAAAGAACGCGCTTTGAATAGCAGCCTATAGCACTAAGGCCGAGAGCTTTAGAACACGGAATTCGTAGGCTGCCACCTCCTTTCAAAACCCCATGTTTTCAAACTCAAGCTATGATGTTTTTAGCCTTTTTGTTCCCACCGGCTAATTATACTGCCGCTGTGTCATGTTCACAGGCGATATATACTGCTTTGCATTTGTCTGTCCTTTTGTACGTTTCTCTGTCCGTCCATTTGTCGGTCGGTCTTTCCGCGCATTTTCTCAGGAAATCACCCAACACCGGAAGTCACGTGTCGATAGAACGGAGTACATGTACTGAGGAGTACTAGCAAAGCTCGTATTCTTTGGGTAGTAAAGTAAATTTTATATTAGGCGTACAGGAACGTATTCTTGGGTAGAAAGCCTTTTTGATTATAATTCTTGATCAAAGAGTTTTGTTGCTTGACACACCTCGTGACGTCACCGCTTGATGTAGCGAATAAACAGTGGGAGCCCTCAGAATTGGGTAGACGAATGTAACCTTTTTTTTTTTACTACGATTTTAAACTATCAGATTTCATGCTTGAACATAAAAGTTATAGTTGAATATAAGTGATGTTTTAAAAATGTAAGCGATATTTTACTATAAACAAATTGGGACAATTGTATGACAGCCTCCAGCGCCAAAACCTGATAAATACAAATATCGTGGGATAATTACAAGTATCATGGGATAATTACAATTATCAAGGGATAATTACAATTATTATTGAAAAGTATAAATATCTTTGCGTGATCATGTTTAATTTTGCTTTGGTTCTAGCAATTCGTCTAAAAATGCGACAAACCCAAAATGTGTAATTATCACATAATAATTACAATTTTCTTTTCATAATTACAATTTTTATGCGATCATGCTTAATTCTGACTAAGGCGGCTTACTAGCGCCAAAACGTTATAATTACATATATCATGTGATAATTACAAATATCAACAAAATATTTGAATTAACACCTAAAAGTTTTAATTAACAAGTGAAAAATACAATTTTCCGTTTTGGCCCATTTCCAGAGGGATTGCTAGAGCCAAAACTGAAAATTAAACATGATCACGCGAATATATTTGTAATTTTTTTTATTATAATTATAATTATCCCTGGATAATTGTAATTTTCCTATGAGATTTGTAATTATCTCATGATATTTGTAATTATCAGGTTTGGGCTATAGGAAGGTGTGGCAAATACTGATAATTATTAATTAACCCTGTGAATTACTGGTATCTTTGTAAAGTACACACAGAACACCTGTCAATTTCAATTATCTCGTGATACTGGTAACTCTCGGTTTTGGTGCTAGTAGGCCGTCATACAATGGGGATTTTTGTTGTTGTTGTTGTTGGGGATGGGGAGGTGTGGAGAGGGATGGGAGTGGATGGAGAGGGCAGCGGTATAATGGCACGTTAGTGTTCAGCACTAAGTCTGCTTAGGTACTGAAAAACAACTCCTACTTACCAGTTAAATGTGTGCATGCTTAACAATTGTTGAAGAAAATGTGAAGCACAAAATGTCTTTACGATACAATGTTTACAAAAGATATAAAATTGTTAAATGTAATTGTGTTTGTTCTTATTACATTAGTGTGGTTTTTTAAGATGGAAATTTAATAATAAACGTGAACCCTACAGTTGATCTGCCCAGAACTTTATTATTAAAAAAAATATTATATAGGCTGAGATATGATTTATCGAGTGACGTTTCGTGATTTAAACACCAGTTGTTCTCCTTTGATACTTTTTGTTTTATTTGTAAGTTTTTACATCTAACATACATAGATTTCCAAGATTTTTTAAATTCTATCTAATTAAAAAAAATGTAAACATGAAAACATGATTAACCCTATACATTAAATTAAATTAATAACATTATAGTTTGACTAAAACATATATTTTGAATAGGAAAACATTGTGAACCTTTTTTGAAAATAAGGTAGATCTAGCTGTCTGATGGATTTTGGTGTTCTAAGGCACTTTCTTACTTGGCCTTTATGCTATTGGGCCTAATAGATCGCTCACACTCACGTGTTCCTAAACAACTTTGGAATCTTGTATGGTGAAATGTAATCTTCTACCTCACCTCCCCCTCCACTCTCCCTCCACTCCCTATCCTCTCCCCCTCCCCTCTCTTCCCCTCTTCCGCCCACACCCCCTTCCCAAAAAGTTGATAAATACAACGTGTTCTTGTGGGCGTGTGTGTTTGTTTGTGTGTGTGTGTGTGTGGGTGTGTTCGGAAGGGAGGAGGAATCTAGGTGAGGGGAGGGTGGGGGTGCGTTGTATGATGTGTGTGTGTACACCGCACGCGTCTGTGGTTTATTCTGTTTACTTTCTGTTATTAGTGCAGAAGAAAGGATTGGTTGTTTTGTTCAGCTTACACACACATAAACACACACACGCGCGCGCGCACGTACGCACGGACACACACAGGGCCCGGCCCCACTTGTGTCTAGCACCCGGCCCCACTTGTGTTACGCTTATGAATTCCTTATGTATGTCCTTGCGTACTGGCTAACGTAACATTTCACAAGAATAGCACGTGTTTTCTTTCTTCTGCAAAAATACGTAAGCCGGGCTTACGAGGACCAATCAGAAGTGAGAGTGTGACGTCACAAGATTAGAGGTCAATATAAACTCCTCGGGTAGCTCAGTTAAGTGAGGGCCGGGTAGCTCAGTTGGTAAGAGCGTCTTGCTAGTAACCGAAAGGTTGCTGGTTCGAATCCCGGATTGGTCAACGTGTGATCATATTATTTTCCCCTTTACCAACAACTGGCCCGCTGGTGTCAGTATAAATCGGTCCAGTAGTCACCTATATGCGAAAGTGTCGTGTGACTATAATCTACATATAAACAACAAACAAACATCAGTTGGTAAGAGCGTCTTGCTAGTAACCGAAAGGTCGCTGGTTCGAATCCCGGATTGGTCAATGTGTGATCATATTATTTTCCCCTTTACCAACAACTGGCCCGCTGGTGTCAGTATAAATCGGTCCAGTAGTCACCTATATGCGAAAGTGTCGTGTGACTATAATCTACAAACAACAACAACAACATCAGTTGGTAAGAGCGTCTTGCTAGTAACCGAAAGGTCGCTGGTTCGAATCCCGGATTGGTCAACGTGTGATCATATTATTTTCCCCTTTACCAACAACTGGCCCGCTGGTGTCAGTATAAATCGGTCCAGTAGTCACCTATATGCGAAAGTGTCGTGTGACTATAATCTACAAACAACATCGCTTTCACCGTAGGGGCCGGGTAGCTCAGTTGGTAGAGCGTCTTACTAATAACCGAAAGGTACCTGGTTCGAATCCCGGATTGGCCAATGTGTGACCATATTATTTTCCCCTTACCATCAACTGGTTCGCTGGTGTCAGAATAATGTGACCAGTAGCCGCCTATATGCGAAAGTGTCGTGTGACTATAATCTACAAACAACAACATCGATTACACGATGAGGGGCCGGGTAGCTCAGTTGGTAGAGCGTCTTACTAGTAACCGAAAGGTACCTGGTTCGAATCCCGGATTGGCCACTGTGTGACCATATTATTTTCCCCTTACCATCAACTGGTTCGCTGGTGTCAGAATAATGTGACCAGTAGTCGCCTATACGCTTCGGTGTCGTGTGACTATAATCTACAGTTACTCGATTACACGTGGGGCCGGGTAGCTCAGTTGGTAGAGCGGCTTACTAGAAGCGAAAGGTACCTGGTTTGAACCCCGGATTGGCCAACGTGTGACCATAATTATTATTGTTATTATTATTATTATAGTCGCCTATACGCTTCGGTGTCGTGTGACTATACACTACAGTTACATTTGATTACACGCAACACATGTCTGCTACGCACGACTTGACGAGCTTAAAGGCAGTTGTATTCACTTGTTGCGTGTCCATCTTGGTAAAGTTGTTTCATATTATAGTCAAATCGTGAAAGAGTGCATTACATTATCATAAAAAGGTGCCATATTGTAGTAAAATTACACAGCTACAGACGTGTATAAATTCCAACCGGGTCGTGATAAGCATGGCGCCACTACCTCCGACCCAATGCATAAGCCGTAAAACGTAAGCCAAATGTGGCCACTAAAGTAACCACCCGTCAAACTTCCGGTCAGTTCAAAATCTCATAACACAATGCAAAAGCCGTAAAACGTAAGACACATATGTGGCCACTACTTCAGTTGGTGGACACTCAATGAATGTTGATATGCAGTCTGCGGTTGGTCACTTTCGGGCTTGCTGTCCCTGTTAGATTTCTGCTGAACTTTTGAAAGAGAAGAAAGCACGTTACTCGGTTACATAGAGGGAGGGCATGCTATATAACGTTAGCAAAAGAAAACCTGCGCTAGTCAAAAAATGTACAAAACGTCCAAAATTAAGCAAGGATGGTCTTTTGGGGTGAGGTTTGTGTTTTGGTGGTGGCGGAGGTGGGGGGGGGGCAGTGTGTAACGTGGGGTTTTATTTTTGCTGGGCTCTGCACAATGGAATGCTGTAACCTTCACGTCTTATTCTATGGGAACCGCTAGTGAGTCACCCGGTGAATTACTTTAATACATTTATTTGTTTAGCTCGGTCTGTGTTAAGGCTGGGGTACAGAGATAGATAGAAAAATTGTAAAAGATTACTGTCACACTAGCTATCACACGGCTATGAATCATATGTAGTCCAGCCACTTGATAACAGTCAAAATCACACATTTATTTCTTCTACTCTATACACGATCTTCGAAGTACGAATCTAACTTAAAAGTTCAATTGTCAATGCGAATGGTTCGCTCGCTGATAGTCTAGGCAGCTATTATTTCTTCATAGGGCACTGGCTACTACCGTTCAAGAAGAGTGGACTACTGTGGTCCTTTTGCTACAGTTTTAGTGCACTGTTTCCTGGGCACTTAACTGAATTGATGCGTGGGTGAAGCACTGCGTTGAGGTAGCTTCTGGTACACGCTGGGTCGTCGTGTAGTCTTTGACTTTTGGTACGACGTTTGGGGCTATCTGCGCACAATGCTGTAGATGCCTCGGCAGCCAACTCGAATCGTAGATTAGGTTCTGCTTCTCTGTTGAGTTGGGCTCACGATAGCCTGCCTGCTCGTCTGTAACATATGAGACGAAATTCTGCACAACCCTGAATAATAGGTCTGTGCAGAGCGTCTCACTGAAAGCCAAAGTAGCCCTCAGTGATAGCTCCACATCTCTATACATAAGCGACGAACATTCTGCTAAGTCGGTGGTCCACTGGAATCTCCACTCTAATTTCCTATACATACATAAATATAAATCGTGGCTAACTATACACATAAAGAATTAATAATATTATAAACATTCACTGGTATAGTCACTGGTCTGCAAGCATACATATAGGTTAAACAACAGTGGTTCCGTCAGGTATACAACATGGCGTCAAAACCGGTCGTGCTTGACACGTGTTCGGCTTCTCCACGTGGTAAGGCAAAGTCGGACTAACAATTCAAATCTATGCATAGCAAATTCCACAAACATAATTTCAACAATAATATAAATACCTCACGATGAAACAGAAGTATGTTCATTTACCTGTTTGACAATGTCAGGCCCGTGGCTACTTGATTGAATTCAAAAATCCAACAAGCACTGCTTCCCTGTTATATCAGTGGAGATATTTCTCTGCTCGGGGGTAACTGTGTACTCCTCAGAGCTTTCCACACAACTGACCTATACCTGGCTTGGACTGAATCAGCCAGAACTGGTTCTAAACATCTACCTGTGTCCCGATTGGCTGAAACAATCTAAGTGGCTATAAAGTTCAAAACTCGATCGTAGGCCGTGATGATGTCACTAAACGGCTCGCGTCAGCTCGCAGTGTGTGTGTACACATCAGTTATACCTTAATCGTCTGCTATAGACTACAGTAACCTTCTAAGTTTTACTACTGCTAAACAAGCAAAAGCTCAAATAGTGAGGGGTAAACGGGTCTGTTTGTGACAGAGTGTAGTGATTGATGGGTGGAGATGGGGGTATGGATTAGGGTTAGTAATTGGGTGGCTCGGAGACAAACGTCGAGTGTAGCGCAAATAATGTTGGCATTTGGCATTTTATCATCATCATCATCATCATCATCATCATCATCATCATCATCATCATCATCATCACCATCATCATCATCATCATCATCATCATCATCATCATCATGTTTTTTGGGTTCTATTTTCGATCATGTTTCCCGTACTTGCGAAATATATAAGCAAAGGTGTCAGCTTCCCAGAACATCGCAAACAATCACGGAGCTCCTACATGTAGCCTGCGATTGATTCCGTAACCTCAATATCTCGCCACTGTATCAACTTGCTGCTCATTCCGGGTCAGTTAGCCTCCTAGCCCTCCCTTCATCCCCCCCGCTCCCCTCGTATTCCTGCACACTCCAGCTCCTACCCTCCGCGTCCAAAACGTAAATGGCTTAGATCTGACATTGCCGACCATTTGTACAGTCCAGGTGGTTGAAAAATAACTCCTTATTGAAAAGGGCGCCTCGTTTTTGTGAATGGAAATGTATCCGCATGAGAGAGATCGCATTGGGAACCTTACAGTGGTAGAATGTGATTGCTTACATTTGATTTCATCTTCTAGCTACCAGAGTAGTTCATACTGGGCCGGTCGCATGGCATTATTATTATAGATCTTCATAATTATGCGTTATGGCGGCAATAACTCGCTCACGCGATGTCAGGCGCAGCGCCGCGACCGAAGTTGTTACGCAGTTACGTTCTAAACCCTCGGAAGGAACTCAATACGTTTCCTTTTGAGCCAAATGCAGACTACACACACAAAAGCATAAGCCATATTCACAAGGGAAAGTTGCCGCTTGTGGCTTCCTCCCCTCCCCTCCCTTCACCCCCCCCCCTCTGCCACCGTTCACAGCCCATCATTCACCCTTCAAACCTCTCCATACCTCCATATCATACCCGCAACATTCTGCTTTCCCTTCTCTCTTCTTCTCTTCCTCCGATCCCCTGCCTCTTAAAAAAACAATCCACATTTTTCTTTTTTGAGAAATAAAGAATAAATGCTTTAACTTGACTTGACTTGACTTAAAGGGAACAGATTACCGTGTACAGTAAAAAGCCTGAGGACGTTTCCATCCCCACATACCTCACCGTACCCCCTCCGCCCCCCTCATCACCCCACACACACTCCATCAACCCTCCCACCCAATCCACCTGCACCCGCGAAGGGAATGCACTTTGCCGACATCACGTGTCATAAGCCATTTTGTCAGAGAGCCAATGCCAACGGTTACAGAGAAACCTCTACTACATTATTAATGCATCGCAGATTCTTTCTTTCCTTTTACTGCTGGGTTGGTGGGTGGGAGGGTGGATGGTTCGGGGTGGGAGGGCGGATGGTTCGGGGTGGGAGGGCGGATGGTTCGGGGTGGGAGGGCGGATGGTTGGAAGGGCGAGCGGTGGGGCGTGGAAGAAGGAGGCTGGGAAGATGGAGATTCACTCAGTTCTTTAAACTGTTTCGTATTTCCAGACATACTTTAAAATAGGCGGGGAGGAGCGTGGGGATCATAACCAGCCAAATGTCCGTCTGTCGGTCTGTCGGTCTGTCTTTCGGTCGGTCCGTTGCCTGCCACACGTGCACTTAGATTTGCAGTACCGAAAAGGTCAAGGTCGCATGAATCATTTTTGGGCTAAACACGTTGTGCCCAAAACCACCAATGCGGCTGAAGCGAATTTGTTGAATTTTGGTATATATGTACTTCAGCTGGCAGGTCCATGTTTTAGTAGATGTCCGGTTGTCCAACAGTCCGGTCATTGGGTCAGTCCGTCGCTTTGAATGTGACTTGTTTGTTCACAGCAGATCTCCAACGAAGAATACAAAGCATGGAGATGGTGTGCTACAGAAGACTTCTGGGCATTTCCTAAAACAGCACATCACCAACGACGAAGTCCAAAAGACCATCACACAAGCCATTGGACAACACGATGACCTGCTTACAGTGGTCAAAAAACGTAAACTCCGATGGTATGGCCACGTCACCAGATCATTAGGTCTTGCAAAGACCATCCTGCAAGGCACAGTGCAAAGAGGTAGAAGAAGAGGGAGACCGAAAAAGAGGTGGGAGGACAACATTCGAGAATGGACTGGTTTGACACTGAGCGAAACCATCAGGGCTGCTGAGGACAGGGAAAGATGGAGTACGCTGGTTAAACGATCATCTGTGGTGCCCATACGACCTCCGTGTTATGGGATAGGATAGGATAGGATAGGTTCAAAACACACTTTTGACCTTAGCTGATCCATAATTGAACCGAAGTTCCTCATTTTTACTTCACTGTTTATGCTTTGTGTGGGGGTGTGGGCAGTAGTGTACTGCTTTGGACACACGCTGGCAATGCTTCATGAGGGGTTAGTACCTGGATGGGTGATCACGCTTGGAAAGCAACCGACCAAACGGCACAAAAAAAGATTGAAACGAGCGCACGGTACCTTTCCCTGCCCCCAATTTCTCAGCCAGTCCACCCAGCTGTAAATGGGTGCCTGGATATCTGTTTAGGATAGGGGAAGGTGAAGCAGCGAGGGAGATGAGATTAGACCCCACCCTCGATCGTTAACCATTACTTTCTTTGTGGTATTATTTATATTAGCTGCCTACCCCTAGTCTCCATTCCCCTCCGCCCCCCACCCACCATCACATGTACCTCTCCCCTCACATTTCGATTCCTCCATGTGAAATTACTTCCTGACCTTCCCCTTTCCCGTCCTACCCCTCCTCTAATAACTCTCTCTCTCTCTCTCTCTCTCTCTCTCTCTCTCTCTCTCTCTCTCTCTCTCTCACCGTACTATATTCACTTCATTATATAATTACATGTTTACATCAACGACAACCAAGAGATCTTTTGACTAACCTTTTGACTAATTGAACAATGGACTTTCGACCCTCTCTGTCTGCCTCTCTCTGTCTCTCTCTGTGTGTCTGTCTGCTTTCATACAAAGTCGTTCGTTTGGGTCGTAGACTAGACAATTTTATCATTACCCGTTAGCATTTGCTTTTTCCGCCTGACCAAGAGCTTTGCTCGAAGCTTTGCAACGTATTGTCTTAAGGTGCGGTCTGACGGGAAGCGAAACAAGAAGCAAAACAGCCAGTAAAACACGAAACATCGTAGTTTTGACTATGTTTATCGTGTGACTAGACCTAAAGCATAACAGCAGCAAAGCGCGAAGCAAAGCAAAGCGGATGCTTTCAGTGTTTGAGCGTGCTCTAAAACTTTGCGTTGTTTCGCCAAAGCATTTGATTGCCAGCCAATCAGAAGAGCCGACGTAGGGCAACGAGGTCGTTATCAATTCAGCGGTCATGGCGGCATCGAAAGCTACTGGGCCATTTGCGAATCTGACACATTTTGATACATTTATTCTCATCTATCTGATTCAAAGCCACGAGGCATTATGGAATTAGAAGCCAAAATTACAGAAACCAAACCCTGAAAAAGGTCTCATGGACTTCTGTGAGGGTCAATCTGATGGAAAAAACTGAAAATATCGAGTAAAGGGAGGTAACTGATTTACAACGTATTGCGCATTGTTTCCACGCAGGACTTCTCATCGTGTGACTGGCTCACGAAGCAAAGCATCATAAACGCACTTATTTTTAGATGCATTTAGAAGCAGACGCTTTGCTTTGTTTACCGCTTTTCTTCTGCTTCGCTTCCCGTCAGACCGCACCTTTAGTCTGGTTAGGGACTCGAATTACCGCTGTTTTAGCTTATGTAATCAGTTGTTTCTCATTATTATCATTCATTTTACAGGCAGGGTCGTTCTTATGTCTTGGTGACTTCACTTCCATAATTAGAAGTCTTCGTACATCTTTTTTTGTGAACTGGTGTGTGCGTAAACGTGTGAGTGCAAAACCTTAGGACAGAGGGCCGATCAGAACATGACTCTTTCGGACATTTTGGAATTTTATCGGTGAATGGCCGATTTGCCGATGAAAACGACATCACTGAATGTCTAATTCAAAGACCCACCCACGTGTACACGTAGATCTACACATCTCCATCTCCGAGATTCTTTGTCTCTCCAGGATCGATCTCTTCAACGGAAACGCGTGCTTCGATGCCCTGAAAATAAACGACTGCTCGGCCACACACACACACTACACGCACACACAAATCACACGCAACAGCCGGTTAATGGCTCCGGATAAATTGATCCTAAACGCTCCTCGCCTCCTCTCGTTGACCCGAAATCCAACAGCAGCAGCAACACGCGTTCGGTGGCCTGCGATGCCGGCGTCGGAGTGTAGGGAGGACTTTGAACCCAGCTTGAACCAAAAGTAGGAATTGTCAGCAGATGTGAACGCCCCAACATCTGATACCAAAACCGTGTTCAACACTAAAACGTTTAAAAAGGATGACGAAAAAAATGTTACAGTCCACACACAAGGAAGAACAATACATGTTGGTGGTATCAAACATCCATTGAACCCAGATTTTTTTTAAAAATAGTTTTTTTAAAGGAGAATATAATTACTTAGAGACATCATGGATATCAGTGCTCTGAAGTCCTATAGGAAAATAATAATTGGTTCGTGAAAAATACAAGGACGATGGGTCTAAATCGATCAATCAAGGAAACAGTGGTGAGTTCTGTGCTATGATCTACACCCCTTAAGTACTATAGTTCTGGGGGAACAACGACCTGGGGTAACAAAGACCTGAGGTAACAACGACCTGGGGTAACATATGTAGCCGTGTTGGCTACAAGAATTCCGTAGGTCTTACTCTGTCTCTGTTAGGTTTAAATAGCTGTGCGCAATTACTTGAGATCTACTTTTTAGATCCCTTAAGATACATAACCATTAGACTTAGCACTACATTCTCTATCAGAATATATACATTAATTTTTTATTTATTTAGCAACTTTGAAGGTGAGCGTGATGTTCAGAATAGCGCGGTACATATCATGTTAATGTAGACACCGCGCTGAAGTAGGCCAGGCCTCAACGGATATTGTCCCTACTCTGTTATATCGATCTACTTACTATATTATCTTCTTCTTCGCTAGACCAGTCACCTACATTTCTTCTTCAAATCTCTTCCGGGTCAAAACTCCTCATTTGTGTGTGAGGTCTGTTGTTTCAGCTTGGGAATATTGGACGCTTTCTGCCAAATGGTCACTGGGGCTTCCTATGATAATATTATTTAGCAATGTAGGCATTTTATAAGTATGTTTTTTTTTATATTTTATAATAATATCTGTATTCTATTTAGTTTTTGTAAACGTGGGTTCGATAAATTAGCGTATAGCCTCAGCGTACCCTGCGTGGGATGCCTTCATTGTACAGTGACCGGCTGGTGGAGTGCCTTCCGTGTTACCAATAGGGTTGTTTCAGCAGATCTTTTATGTAGAACAGGGGTGAATCCTCTTTCAGCCAAGTTGTGGTCTTGATTTTGTGGTCCTGATTCGGCGCTTTGCAGTCCCCTGTACCGTATAAGCAATGAATAACTAACTAACTAACCTTGGTTTTAAAAACAAATTGACCGGCCAGTGTAGCTTGTAGCGTAACTTCCCGCCTTTTAATCGCATTTTGAATGACGTTTACACTGTACCACCTTAAATGTAATATTTTTTTATGCCGTAGTTCATTCTCTACCAGAAGATGGTAAAATCAAATATTAAATTATAGGGACGTACATATCAGAAGGGAAACATGGCAAAGTTGTGAGAAGATTCCAGACTTGTTGCTGATGTTTTAGGTGTTTTCAAATTTAGTCCGCCCATGTCTAAAACAAATAATAGTAATCATGCCATTTCATATATAGTTGGAAAGAGGAGACGTTGTTCTTTCTTTGTCATTATTATTATCGTTTATAATTTTATAAAATAAAAGAGTTTATAATTTTATTAAATAAAAGAGTTATTTTGAGTTTACAGTCGTGACATCCTTAAGAGTAGCAATCATCTCCGTTTGAAATCGTATATTGTTTTTATTTCGTAGCAGATAGGTTCGATATTGTTATATCAGTAGAACCCCCGTTGGGGTGCGGGGGTTTCAGTATAAATAGTATCCCCACTTTCTGGAAATTTAGTGCTTTAAATTCCCACTGTCGCTGTCTTCCTCATTTGCTCTTTCCCATTCCTGCTCTGCCCTATCACTCTACTATACTATCTTCTTCTTCGCTAGATCAATGACCTACCTTTTTTCTTGAAAACTCTTCCTGGACAAGACTCCTTGTTTGTGTATGAGGTCTGTTGGATCAGATTGGGAGTGTTGGACGCTTTCTGCCGGGTGGTCACTAGGGCTTCCTATGATGTTCTTATTTAGCAATATAGGCATTTTATATGTATGTGTTTTGTTGATAATTTATAATGATGTTTGTATTCTATTTTGTTTTTGTAACCGGGGGTTCGAGTAGTTGGGGTAAAGCCTCAGCCGTCCCTGCGTGGGATGTCTTTATTGTAAAGTGACTGGCCGGTGGAGGGCATTCAATTTTCCCACTAGGGTTGTTTCGGCAGATCTTTTATGCGGATCGGGGGTTGTCCGGTCCTGATTTGGCTCGGAAGAGTCCGCTGGACCTAAAGCAACAATCAATCAATCAATCATATCAGTAGAAAGGTCGTATTTCCGCGTTTCCGTCGATATATAATTTGTATATTATTCCTATCCTATCCTATCCTGTCCCGTAACTCGGAGGTCGTAGGGGCACCACAGATGATCGTTTAACCAGCATACTCCATCTTTCTCTGTCCTCAGCAACCCTGATGGCTTCGCTCAGTGTCAAACCAGTCCATTCTCGAATGTTGTCCTCCAACCTCTTTTTCGGCCTCCCTCTTCTTCTACCTCCTTGCACTGTGCCTTGCAGAATGGTCTTTGCAAGGCCTGATGATCTGGTGACGTGGCCATACCATCGGAGTTTCCGTTTCTTCACCACTGTGAGCAGGTCATCGTGTTGTCCAATGGCTTGTGTATATTATTCATTAGTCTTTTACGCATTATACTTAAGATAAAGAATACCAACTAGCACAAAATTAATCAGAGAGGCAAAGTCCCGTGTCGCGAGCAGAACGCGGTAACATCGTTTTTCGGTACGGCTGGCATCCCGACATAAAAGCAGGAACGCGGGTCAGTTCGAGAACAGTCCATATGTGCCCCTAGCGTCGTGACTAAAAATAAAAAGAAGAAGAAGAAGTTTCGAGAAGCATTTCAACAATGATACCACCACTCGACCGCTGCTGTGAAGCTGTTCTCTAAACGAGCACTGCCTTTGCTCTCTTGCTTGCCTCAATATGATGTTTTTCGAGTAAAGACAAACTTTCAACGGACATCAATGGACTGGCGTTCGGGAGAGAGAGAGAGAGAGAGAGAGAGAGAGAGAGAGAGAGAGAGAGAGAGAGAGAGAGAGAGAGAGAGAGAGAGAGAGAGAGAGAGAGAGAGAGAGAGAGAGAGAGAGAGAGAGAGAGAGAGAGAGAGAGAGAGAGAGAGAGAGAGAGAGAGAGAGAGAGAGAGAGAGAGAGAGAGAGAGAGAGAGAGAGAGAGAGAGAGAGAGAGAGAGAGAGAAGAGAGAGAGAGAGAGAGAGAGAGAGAGAGAGAGAGAGAGAGAGAGAGAGAGAGAGAGAGAGAGAGAGAGAGAGAGAGAGAGAGAGAGAGAGAGAGAGAGAGAGAGAGAGAGAGAGAGAGAGAGAGAGAGAGAGAGAGGAGAGAGAGAGAGAGAGAGAGAGAGAGAGAGAGAGAGAGAGAGAGAGAGAGAGAGAGAGAGAGAGAGAGAGAGAGAGAGAGAGAGAGAGAGAGAGAGAGAGAGAGAGAGAGAGAGAGAGAGAGAGAGAGAGAGAATGTGTACATGAGACTTCTTTACCCTACTTCCTCCACACTCTCTGTCAGACAACACCCGACCGTCCACCACTACACATAGACCTGGGGTAACAGGCCTGAGAGAATATTGATAGAGTCCTGAGATGACACTGACTTAATAGGAAGGGAGGGGGGGGGGGGTGGGTATTTGAGATTTAGGGTGATGTTGGTGGGGAAACAAAACACACACACACACGCACGCACGCGCACGCACACATACACACACAAACACACACACTTTACATTTCCTATCCTATCCTATCCCATCCCATAACTCGGAGGTCGTAGGGGCACCACAGATGATCGTTTAACCAGCGTAAGCTACTCCATCTGTCCATGTCCTCAGCAACCCTGATGGCTTCGCTCAGAGTCAAACCAGTCCATTCTCGAATGTTGTCCTCTCACCTCTTTTTCGGTCTCCCTCTTCTTCTACCTCCTTGCACTGTGCCTTGCAGGATGGTCTTTGCAAGACCTGATGATCTGGTGACGTGGCCATACCATCGGAGTTGGCGTTTTTTCACCGCTGTGAGCAGGTCATCGTGTTGTCCAATGGCTTGTGTGATGGTCTGTCGGACTTTGTCGTTGGTCCTACCTAGTGCTTTTCTCACACGTTGAGCTATGAGAGTTCTGCTATACCTACCGACCACGCTACACTGCGAGGTCCAACTCGCAAATTGCTGGGATGAGGTTACAACAAAATGTACAGCCTGTGGTCTCCAATGGCCCGCCACTGCATCAGGCTGCGCAACCCAACGCGAACACTGCGTAGCTAAGACTCACCAAGATGTACTTTGACCTCTATACTGATGAGAGGTACTCGGTAGACTCTCAGCTAAGCTGTATTCACAACAGCACTACAACAGGCAAGCGCTGCAATTGAATTACTCGTATATTATTACATGACTTGCGCCATTTTTTTTTAATTGACATTGAAACTTCCAGTGCCATGCCGGTCACATGGAAACTAAATAATTCGGTCATTGTGAAGAATGAATGCTTTGAAAAACAATAGTAACTATTTGAAATCCCGAACCAGCATTAAGCTTATTCCGCATTTGCTTCCAAATCATTCTCAGAGGATTTCTGGCATTATTACAACATCCTGTTTATTGCTGGCGGGTATTGGTTACATAGAACTAACTTTAATTATCATTAAATATAACAGCGCTTTAGTTTTAGAGGCCAATGTGGTTGCGTGATTTTTTTTTGTTTCTTTGCGTATCGTTAAGCTGTTCATACACGGGTCATCAAACCTCCACCAGTCCACTCCTTTCAACGCATTGGGCATGAAATCAGCGGGGTGATCAACAAATTACCGACCTTTCAACGCTGACTTGGAATGTTGGAGGAAACTAGAACGCTCTTTGAAGACACATAAATAAAAAGCCCATTATTTGGAAAAACAGGACCATCAGTTTACATTCCAAAGTAAGACTGCTGCGCTCCCTTGTCATCTCCATCTTCCTATATGCTTGCGAAACATGGACCCTCACATCAGATCTCCAACGAAGAATACAAAGCATGGAGATGAGGTGCTACAGAAGACTTCTGGGCATTTCCTATACCCAACACATCACCAACGACGAAGTCCGACAGACCATCACACAAGCCATTGGACAACACGATGACCTGCTCACAGTGGTGAAGAAACGGAAACTCGGATGGTAAGGCCACGTCACCAGATCATCAGGCCTTGCAAAGACCATTCTGCAAGGCACAGTGCAAGGAGGTAGAAGAAGAGGGAGACCGAAAAAGAGGTGGGAGGACAACATTCGAGAATGGACTGGTTTGACACTGAGCGAAGCCATCAGGGTTGCTGAGGACAGAGAAAGATAGAGTATGCTGGTTAAACGATTTTCTGTGGTGCCCCTACGACCTTCGGGTTACGGGACAGGATAGGATAGAAATAAAAATAAATAAGAAAAATCATAAGTAACTTAACAAATAATAAAATTAGTAAATATTTAAACAAGCACATTCTTTTTAAAAAAAATAAAAACTAAATAAACAAATACACCAATAAATAAGAAAACAAATCATAAATATAGAAATGAATTAAATTAATTTAAAAGAAACCCGAATAAACCTAACAAAATCAAAACTAAAAAAAACAAATATTGAAATACATAAATAACTAAATGTTTAAACAAACAAATTCAAAAATAAATGAAATGAATAAGAGAACGAACAAAATCCTAAATAAATAGATTCATAAATAAGTTAATAAATAAACAAACGCATCCATTTATAAATTATGTACAATTTTATGTTTTTTTTAGATACATAGATGGATAGATAGGTAGGTGGATGGATGGATAGATAGATGGGATAGAAATGCGGGCTCGTGCGATGCCTGATGATGAGAAGGGATTACACTAGCTAGATAGATAGATATTAGAATCCAGTTCCGATAAATTAATAAATCGCAGGTTAGTTTGTCCATATTGTTAATAAATTCGTATCGAATTCCGATAAATAAAACACATACATACATACATACATACATACATACATACATACATACATACATACATACATACATACATACATACACACATATTTCGAGATTTTTTTCTCTGACAAGAAGCATGAACATATGCACACAGAGAAGTTGATAAACATGCACACATACATACATGCATACATGCATTCATACATATATTGTGGTGTGATGATGCCATCCAGACCATCTGTAATATTCAATATTTTACACCTGATTTTATATTATACACCTGGTAACGTTGGTGATATGTCGACAGCAAACTCGGCGAGTCTGAGAAAGTCAGGATGGCCTCCAGCTATCGCACAAAGCCTGGATTTATAGGTCAGTGAACTCGGTTTGTGGGGCAATGTCCTCGACGCTCCTTTCTCTTCCTTCTCTCCCTTCATTCCTCTCTCTCTCTCTCTCTCTCTCTCTCTCTCTCTCTCTCTCTCTCTCTCTCTCTCTCTCTCTCTCTCTTTCTCTTTCTCTCTTTCTCTCTCTTACAAATGTTGGACTGTGGATGAGGAGGATAACACTGTATATGACCTAGCTGTTTACACGCTTATTTTAAAGCTTTCATCTCAGTGTTGAGGGTTGTGATCATACTTATTATGGGGTGGCCTCGTGGTTCTATGCCTTTGTGTATTTTGTCAATTTTTAAATCATTGCTATGTAGGCACCACGATGGTATTTGTCTATTGAGATAATAAAGTATTCGTATCTATCTATCTATCTATCTATCTATCTATCTATCTATCTATCTATCTATCTATCTATCTATCTATCTATCTATCTATCTATCGCAAGGTTTTGTTTAGTTTCCTCTGTAGCTTTTCCTCGAACTTCCCCCCTTACCCTCACCCCACCCACCCACACACACTCTTATTACTCCTGCCCCCACTCCCCTTATCCTATCTCTTTGTATTATTTAAACATGCCTTATGATAATTGATAGTGTAGTTTATGTTCTAGCTAAATTTTTGTCAAACACACACTAGAAACTTCGTGTAAATTTCTCTTTAATTAAATTTTTTTAAGAAATTAAAATTTAAGTATATGACAACAAAGTTCTTTGTCTGATTCATTCTTTCCTTCTTTCCGTCCTCTGTTACATATAATGATATTCGTTTATTTTACTTCCTTTCTGTTTGCGTGTGCAATCCTTGGCAAGCTGCTTAGTGTGAGTAAATTGTGAAGTTCACTTTTCAGTTAAAGGAGCACGCCGCTTTTTTTTATATTTGGCCCTCAGAATAAACTCTTATCAAAATCACCCAGTTTTCTTGTAGATTATGGCGACAAGTCTTTCAATATCGCCCAGAGACGTGCAGTTGCTGGGTGTGCTTGCATTGCACTCCATCACTCCCTACTCTTAATCACGCACCATTACACACATTGTGGTAAACCAACAGGGCATCATTTATTCAATTCCCACAGGGGCCGGCGTGCGGCTTTAAACAGGAGAATGACACTTGAGCTATGCGGTCATTGACCTTTCTCGCCCCCTGTTGGGCTTGAAACCGATACCTACAGTTTTACCGCTCGCAGCCATTAGCTGCCTCTCACACGTGTCAACGCTGGAGCCACGCTCTTCAATTACTAGTCTTTCCACCGGTGATCCATGCCCACTGCCCTTCAACAGGAGATGAACTACCTTATATCCTACCATCACGCTTGCGAGTTTCAACAGCGTTTGAAGGAGTCTATCACCGAGACCCGTTGCTCGATCGCTGGTAATTGTGTTCAGGGCTTTAGCACTCATTTATAGTTGTTGTTGGCTCGACCTCTGTGCACACTACCAAATATGTTGATGATGATAATGATGATGATCATTGTTGTCAAGGTGGCGGTGTGGTGATTGGTCCTTAACGCTAACGCAATAGGACGTTAAGCTTCGTCATTCCTTCCTCCTCTGTGCACTTTCCGCACAGCGCTCCCTAATCTAAGGGTAGGTATGACGGCCTACTAGCGCCAAAACCGAGAGTTACCATTATCACGAGATAATTGAAATTATCACTTGTTCTGTGTAATATACAGAGATATCGGTAATCCGCAGTGTTAATTAATAATTATCAGTATTTACCACGCTTTCCTAGCGCCAGAACCTGATATTTACAAATATTATGAGATAATTGCAATTATCAAGAGAAAATTACAATTATCGATGACAATTATAAATATCAATTTAATACTGATGAGCATGTGCGGCCCGATGCGCGATGCGCATGCGCGGCAGCGGCACTGTTCCCAACGCGCCTGGAGTTTTGTAATTAGTAATTAACACTGTGAATTACCGGTATCTCTGCGAATTACACAGAACACGTGTTAATTACAATTATCAATGACACCAGTAAGTTTTGCAGGTTTTGACGCTAGTAAGCCGCCTTACCAGAATTAAGCATTATCACGTGAAAATTATAATTACCAAGTGAAAATTTTAATTATTATGTGATAACTACAATTTTGCACTGTGTTGATAGGCCAATCCCTCAACACAGTGCATGGCTTCAAATGTGTAGGAGCCATTGTATCAGACAATGGGTCCCGACAGGAAGTCCTCTCCAGGATCGCACAAACAACTGCTGCCCTGACAAGGTTGAAGCCCATTTGGAAAGACAGGACCATCAGTCTACATTCCAAAGTGGGACTGCTGCGCTCCCTTGTCATCTCCTTCTTCCTATATGCTTGCGAAGCATGGACCCTCGCAGCGGATCTCCAACGAAGAATACAAAGCATGGAGATGAGGTGCTACAGAGGACTTCTGGGCATTTCCTGTGCCCAACACATCACCAACGACGAAGTCCGACAGACCATCACACAAGCCATTGGACAACACGATGGCCTGCTCACAGTGGTAAAGAAACGGAGGCTCCGATGGTATGGCCACGTCACCAGATCATCAGACCTTGCAAAGACTATTCTGCAAGGAACAGTGCAAGGAGGTAGAAGAAGAGGGAGACCGAAAAAGAGGTGGAAGGACAACATTCGAGAATGGACTGGTTTGACACTGAGCAAAGCCATCAGGGCTGCTGAGGACAGAGAAAGATGGAGTATGCTGGTTAAACGATCATCTGTGGTGCCCCTAGGACCTCCGGGTTACGGGACAGGATAGGATAGGATAGGAACTACAATTTTCAGTTTTGGCACATTTCCGGGCGGATTGATAGAGCCCAAACTGAAAATTAAACATGATCACGCGAACGTATTTGTAAATGTTCAAAGATAATTGTAATTATCTCTTGATAATTGTAATTATCCCATGGTACTGTATTTGTAATGATCACATGATAATTGTAATTATCAGGTTTTGGCGCTAGTAGGACGCCATAGGTAAGGTCAGTAGTGATTTTGATGAATGCATAGATACATCTAAGCCTACGTCAGTTGCAATCCTGTATTTTGCTGGTGAGCAAAATGTTTCTGCTGTTAATTCTGAAGAGGAATACAAATAAATAAATAAATCGCATGTAAGGACGTGGTCATATATCGCAAACAAAAGCAAAGATGGCAAGCCATTTAAACGTATTACCAGACCCCTACACACATAGCCGACACATTTTTAAAAGTGTTGAATTTCTTAATGGTGTTGTGACTCCGGTTCATTATAAAGAAGAAAACGGGAAAACGTGGAATGAAAGGCCACTGTCTCAAATACCCTATCCTATCCTATTCCGTAACTCAAAGTTCGTTGGGGCACCACAGATGATCGTTTAACCAGCGTACTCCATCTCACTCTGTTCTCAGCAACCTGCATGGCTCCGTTAGTTCAGTGTAAAACCAGTCCATTCTCGGACGTTGTCCTCCCACCTCTTTTTCTGTATCCCTCTTCTTCTGCCTCCTTGCACCGCGTGCCTTGCAGGATGGTTTTTGCAAGGGTCTGATGCTCTGGTGACGTGGCCATACCATCTGAGTTTCCGTTTCTTCACCACTGCGAGAGGGGTGTCGGATAGTGCAGTGGTTGGAGCACTCGCTACTGTGTCGAAAGTGAAGCACCGTCCGGTGCGGTTAGCACTTGGATGGGTGACCGCTAAGGTGTGAAGCGACAAACAACAACGCCCCCAGTTGACTCAACTGTGATTGAGTACCTACTCTCTTGAGGGTGGGGAAGGTAAAGCAGCGAGGGAGAGAGTTGGGCATCACCCTCATTACGCTGGCCCAAGATAAGTGTGATCTCCAACATCACGCTCCCCTACGGCCACAAGGCTATGGGACTACCTTTACCTTTTACCTTTTTACCACCACTGCGAGCATGTTATCGCGATCGTGTTATCGTCCAATGGACCATCTCAACTCTCTGCAAGAAGAAAAAAAAATCGGATAATCCAATTTTTAGGTACGGTGCAAAACGCGCTAAGACGAGGGTGAAAAAGTACAAATACGACTGAAATAACATTACTTGTAGAGAAAGTATTTACAAAGTAAAGATAAAGTATTTACAAAGTAAAGATAAAGTATTTACAAAGTAAAGATTACAAAGTAAAGATAAAGTATTTACAAAGTAAAGATAAAGTATTTACAAAGTAAAGATAAAGTATTTACAAAAGTAAAGATAAAGTATTTACAAAGTAAAGATAAAGTATTTACAAAGTAAAGATAAAGTATTTACAAAGTAAAGATAAAGTATTTACAAAAGTAAAGATAAAGTATTTACAAAGTAAAGATAAAGTATTTACAAAGGAAAGAGGATGAATGTTGGTTCGGTCATTGTTAAGATAAAACAAAAAGTGCGTTTTGAACAACAACAAAAATTACATTCGGAGCCACGGACCGACCGAGTGACCCACGAACCGACAACCGGCAACCGATCTGCCCATGAAAGAGATGGTCCAAAGATTTTGAAAGTATCTGTATATACCAAAACTCAACTGAATCGCGTCAGCCGTTTTGGAGAGATTGAGCACAACGTGTTTAGGAACAACCTGGCTGTCTTCAGTAACCTTGACATTGGCGGTAGAGAAAATACGATTGCAAGGGAGGCAAGGTCACTAACCTAGGTCATGCTCCTACGAAGTTTTGGTCAACATCCGTTCAGAGGTTCTGCACAATATGGATTCCAACGGACCGACGGACAGACCGACCGACCGACAGACCGAGATTTGGCTCGATCTGATTCACCCCCCCCTTCCCACCCTCTCTCTCTCTCTCTCTCTCTCTCTGTCTCTCTCTCCCCCTCCTCCTCCGATTGTGTGAGAGTATTTCCAGGTAAGCAAGGACAAAAACAAACCAAACAAAAAAGAATGGTACAAACACGCGCACGAGCACACACATTGGCCTGTAATCACACTACCTCACACTTCACTATACACACCTCCTGTCCCCTGTCCCCGTTGAGGATAGGAGTGTTTATATTTTATTTTTATTGTTATGTGTGCGTGCCGCGTGCGTGTTTTATATTAATGAGCGTGTACTTGTGTGTGTGTGTGTGTGTGTGTGTGTGTGTTGGGGGAAAGCGGGGTGGTGGGCTTGGGGGTTCTTTTTTGTGTGTGCGCCTTGTGTGTGTGTGTGTGTTTGTGAGTTTGTGCGCTCTATCTTAATAGCGCGTGTTCGTACGGGGATCTGTTTGCGTGACCTGTTGTTGCTATGATGACTGCACGGGGAGTAGCGGTTGTTGACCTAACAGTTAAAAACAGTGAGCGAATTGTTAAAGGGAGTGTGAGACTTTATTTAATTTTTTGTTTGTTTGTTTCTTCTTTCCAAACGTTTACACTATATAATACAAAAGGCAAATGAACATGTCGAAGAAGATAAACCACACCACAGTAAAATGAACACACACACACACACACACACACACACACACACACACACACACACACAAAACAACGAAACATTCACTCTACATGTAATTTTGCTAAAAAGCTTTGTCAGATTCAGAATCAGACCTTTGTATTTACAACAAGGATGGAGAGCGTAGGCTAGAAGCTTAATCTTACGGATCTGTCTTTGCGTCCTCCACTGTCACATTCATGTAATCATTTTTTCTATTCGCTTCGGTGACCACATGTGTGTGGGTGGGCTTGCGTGTATGCATGCAATTTTATGCTCCCCCTATGTATGCGAGAGGGTCGACACATTTTAATTATTGTTTTTATTATTATTATTCTATTTTAAAATGTATTTCTGTTCAATTTGATTGTTTTGTATTATTTAAAAAAAATCATGTTTTCGTGTGTGTGGGGGAGGGGTGGGGGGGGGGTATTTTGTCCACACTGCACACAGGTCTCCTTGTGAATATTTATGAGGACAATAAGAGGACTACTTTTCTGTATTCTGTATAAATTATACATTTGTATCCAATTCTTTTTTTTCCCGACATACATTCAAGCGTTCATTTCTCATTTTACGCTGTTAGGAGTGATGCAAGCCAACTTCGATCGCATGCACCAGTCATACATACAGCATGATCGTAGAGGAGTTTATTAAGCTAGTCACATTGTTGGGGTGAAAGTTCTCCAATATCCGATAGAGCAGCTTAAAAACAACAAAATCCAAAAACAAACTTCGAGGGTCGTTGATAACGTCACGGTGCGGGTCCAACAAAATGGGCTCCTGGATACAGTCAGTATGCTTCATTCAATGACCAATGCACACAATGCTCTTTCTTGGTTAATTCACAACCGCGCCTCTGAGCATGCTACGGTATAATGTTGGGCAAAGAGACGATCTGTACCAACATGCACGCTCATGTGTTTCACCCATTTTCTCACACACACACACAACACACATCTGTCACTCAAACATGTGGTGTAAAGGCAGGAAGATCGCTATTACAAAACGGAAAGGAAATCGAAATTTTATTTGTGAAATGTTAGATTGACAGCATCCAATACCATTATTGAAGTGAGGGCGGAAACCGGAGAACTCAGAGAAACCCTTCGCTGACCTGAATAGTCTCGTATTTAACTCACGCCTCTTGCGGGAATCGAACCCGCATAGGAAACCGGCGACTAATCCACTGCGCCACGAGGCCACCTCTTTTAGCGTGATGTTTTTACCCTCCAAATATTATAAGACACACAAAATGTAGGAATATCTCTAACCAAATAATAAACTCTTCTGGCCTTTTCTTCATTCCAAGGTTTGGGGAGTTTCTCAAATCCCGGAAAAAAAACTGGAATGAAGAAGAAAAAAGAAGGTTCGTGTACCTCCAAAACTTCCAACTAAGACAGGCCATTAGCGTGAGTTAGACAATTTATAATTTTCTTAGCGCACTTTTTAACCTTTCATCTCGACCACAAAGGCACTTTAAGCAGGTGCGGCTGCTGCAGTACAGTAGTGGTCGGGAGCGGAAAGCGAAAGAGAAATGGGCAACAAGTTCATTCTCCTATGAAGAGGTCGACAACATCCGTGCGGCAGGGGGCAAAGGTGCTTGGTTTGTAAGTCACAATAATGCCTATGATATTGATTGATTGATTGATTAATTGTTGCTTTAGGTCCAGCGGACTCTTCCGAGCCAAATCAGGACCGGACAACCCCCGATCCGCATAAAAGATCTGCTGAAACAACCCTAGTGGGAAAACTGAATGCCCTCCACCGGCCAGTCACTTTACAATGAAGACATCCCACGCAGGGGACGGCTGAGGCTTTACCCCAACTACTCGAACCCCCGGTTACAAAAACAAAATAGAATACAAACATCATTATAAATTATCAACAAAACACATACATATAAAATGCCTATATTGCTAACTAATAACATCATAGGAAGCCCTAGTGACCACCCGGCAGAAAGCGTCCAATACTCCCAAGCTGATCCAACAGACCTCATACACAAACAAGGAATCTTGTCCAGGGAGAGTTTTCAAGAAAAAAGGTAGGTCATTGATCTAGTGAAGAAGAAAATAGTATAGCAGAGTGATAGGACAGAGCAGGACTGGGAAAGAGCAAATGAGGAAGACGGCGACAGTGGGAATTTAAAGCACTAAATTTCCATAAAGTGGGGATACTATTTATACTGAAACCCCCGGCACTCCAACGGGGGTACTGTTGCCGCAGTGAATCGGTCATGCCTATAAAGGAAAGACAGGTTTTCAACTGGGGCTTTCACTTTTCCCTTTATAGGTTAGAACAATCTACAGTGGCAAGATTGCTCATGACCCCAAGGGGTGCCTATGATATTGCGCTTGACATCATATAGTATAGTAGTATATAGTAGCGGTGTCGGATAGCGCAGTGGTTGGAGCACTCGCTACTGTGTAGCAAGTTAAGCACCGTCCAGTGCGGTTAGCACTTGGATGGGTGACCGCAAAACGTGAAGCGACAAATAACAACGCCCCCAGTTGACTCAACTGTGACTGAGTACCAACTCTCTTAAGGGTGGGGAAGGTAAAGCAGCGAGGGAGGGAGAGATGGGCATCACCCTCATTACGCTGGCCCAAGATAAGTGTGATCTCCAACATCACGCTCCCCTACGGCCACAAGGCTATGGGACTACTTTAACCTTTAACTCATAAATTAAGCCGGTTTTTTAGTTTGTTGTTGTTGTTCCTGTTGTTGTTGTTGTTGTTTTTGTTGTTCTCGAGGGACATCATGATTATCTGGGCTGAATTGTAATGAGAGAGCGTCTTTAGGTCAGAAGTGAAAGTTTAATCCTGTACAATCGACACCAAGATAAGAATAATGAGAAGAATGATGCTTGTTACTTTGCTAAAGGATCCCGAGATCACGCCTGTCAATATCACAGATCCTTTTCAGATTCACAGTGAGTTTTGCCCCATCGGGACAAATTTAGTAAGTCCTCCCCCTTTCCCCTCCTCCCCCCTCCCCACCCACCCACCCCTTTTTTTTTCTTTTCTACAGAGTGCGGTTTTGATATAAATCTATATATTGGTTTTGCTCAGCAAAAATATCTGGAGGCTATATTGTTTAGAATTGTTACAAATCGTCCCGCCGCCTTAACTCGGTGATAGAGCTTCCCCTGACCCAGGTTTGAATCCCGTGGTGGGTAAGATTTTTTTTTTAAAAGTGGGGGGGGGGGACCATTTTCACTGAAGGGTATTGGCAGTAGGATTGCTCTGGTGGTTCAGTGTTGATTTAGGTCCCTACCCCCTCTTCCTTGGGATGGTGATCCCCTGTCTGTCGTATCGCCAATGGTGGGTGTAGACGTTACGCTTCAATGGTGGGCGTAGACGTCACACTTCAATGATGGGTGTAGACGTGGGTGTAGACGTCACACTTCAATGGCGGGCGTAGACGTCACGCTTCAATGGTGGGCGTAGACGTCACACTTCAATGATGGGTGTAGACGTGGGTGTAGACGTCACACTTCAATGGCGGGCGTAGACGTCACGCTTCAATGGTGGGCGTAGACGTCACACTTCAATGATGGGTATAGACGTGGGTGTAGACGTCACACTTCAATGGTGGGCGTAGACATCACACTTCAATGGTGGGCGTAGACGTCACACTTCAATGGTGGGTGTAGACGTCACACTTCATTGGTGGGCATAGACGTCACACTTCAATGGTGGGCGTAGACGTGGGCGTGGACGTCACACTACAATGGTGGGTGTAGACGTCACACTACAATGGTGGGCGTAGACGTCACACTTCAATGATGGGTGTAGACGTCGCACTTCAATGGTGGGTGTGGACATTACACTTCAATGGTGGGTGTAGACGTCACACTTCAGTGTTGGGCGTAGACGTCACACTTCAATGGTGGGTGTAGACGTCACACTACAATGGTGGGCGTAGACGTCACACTACAATGGTGGGCGTAGACGTCACACTTCGATGGTGGGTGTAGACGTCGCACTTCAATGGTGGGTGTGGACGTTACACTTCAATGGTGGGTGTAGACGTCACACTTCAGTGTTGGGCGTAGACGTCACACTTCAATGGTGGGCGTAGACGGCACACTTCAATGGTGGGTGCAGACGTCACACTTCAATGGCGGGCGTAGACGTCACACTTCAATAGGGGGCGTAGACGTGGGCATAGACGTCACACTTCAATGGTGGGTGTAGACGTCACATTACAATGGTGGGCGTAGACGTCAAACTTCAATGATGGGTGTAGACGTGGGTGTAGAAGTCACACTTCAATGGTGGGTGTAGACGTCGCACTTCAATGGTGGGTGTGGACGTTACACTTCAATGGTGGGTGTAGACGTCACACTTTAATGGTGGGCGTAGACGTCACACTTCAATGGTGGGCGTAGACGTCACACTTCAATGGTGGGTGTAGACGTCACATTTCAAAGTTCATTCATTCATTGTTCATTAAGACTCATTCTGCTTTGAAAAACATTATGTTTGTGGCTAAGTTGTCATAAGTTACCAGTGCAACAACTGTGTTATTCTAATGTTTGGAGAGAAGAGAGAATAGTTTTAAATGATATCAGCGATCCCCCCCCCCCCCCCCCCCCCCCCCCGTGAGGGTGCCGGGAGTTTTAATATAAATAGCATCCCCACTTTCTTGAAATTGAGTGCTTTAAATTCCCACTGTTTCTGTCTTTCTCATTTGTTCTTTTCCCATTCCTTACTCTATTCTATCAATCTACTAAACTATATTCTTCTTCGCTAGACCAGTCACCTACCTTTTCTTCTTGAAAACTCCTCCGGGACAAAGCTCCCCATTTGTGTGTGAGGTCTGTTGTATCAGCTTGGGAATATTGGACGCTTTCTGCCAAATGGTCACTAGGGTTTCCTATGATATTATTATTTAGCAATTGTAGGCATTTTACAGTGTTGCTGCTATTTTATAATGATGTTTGTATTCTATTTTGTTTTTGTAAACGAGAATTCGATAAATTCGAGTATAGCCTTAGCCGTCCCCTGCCTGGGATGCCTTTATTGTAAGGAGATTGACTTTATTGATATTATTATGTTATTATTGAAGCAGTTCATTTCATTTACCTTACTACTTCTTATCGCCATTAAATTGAAAACTGACCCCCGTTGGGGTGCCGGAGGTTTCAGTATAAATAGTATCCCCACTTTCTGGAAATTTAGTGCTTTAAATTCCCACTGTCGCTGTCTTTCTCATTTGCTCTTTCTCATTCCTGCTCTTTTCTATCAATCTGCTATACTATCGTCTTCTTCGCTAGACCAGTCTCCTACCTTTTTTCTTGAAAACTCTTCCGGGACAAGACTCCTTGTTTGTGTATGAGGTCTGTTGGATCAGCTTGGGAATATTGGACGCTTTCTGCCAGGTGGTCACTAGGGCTTCCTATGATGTTATTATTTAGCAATGTAGGCATTTTATATGTATGTGTTTTGTTGATAATTTATAATGATGTTTGTATTCTATTTTGTTTTTGTAAACGGGGGTTCCATAAGTTGGGGTGAAGCCTCAGCCGTCCCCTGCGTGGGATGTCTTTATTGTAAAGTGACTGGCTGGTGGAGAGCTTTCGGTTTTACCACTAGGGTTGTTTCAGCAGATCTTTTATGCGGATCGGGGGTTGTCCGGTCCTGATTTGGCTCGGAAGAGTCCGCTGGACCTAAAGCAATAATAATGTAATGTAATGTAATGTAATGTAATGTAAATTGAAAACTTGCTTTAAGTTTATGAGGCATGCAAATTGTTTTGTTTTCTTCTAAACTAATGACACTGTTGTATGGAAGGGCGCGAACGCAAATTACGTATTGCGCATTTGGTTAATTTTTCTTTGATATACTGTTGTTGTTGTTTTTCTTTAGGACTGAAAGACCCTTGTGGCGAGAGAACCTTGAATAACAATCAAAATAGAAATATTGAGCAAAACATGTTTAGCAACAAAATGATTCCAATGGCCTAGAGTACAGGAGAGGCAACCACTAATGTAAGTAATGGTCCTATGAAGGGTGGTAAAAATCAGTTCAGTGGATCTTGAGATATGGTATTCAACGGACCAACAGACCGACATTCGGCGTGTTCTGATTTCCCTTGACTGTTTCAATGTATTTTCAGGCAGGTACCCACGACCATTATCCAAAAATCTCTTTCTTCTTGCTAAACTAAAACCTTACATTGAATCTTCTGCCAGAAAAATCTTCTTCCAAGCCCATTGTCTATCACATATCAATTATGCCTCTGTTGTATGGTCTAATGCTTCAGCCAATCAACTAAAAAGACTTAATCATCTGCATAGACGTGGGGTTAGATTAATCTCTGATAATCGAGAATTAACAACAGATGAAAAATTAACAGATCTTAAAATACTGCCTTTAGAAACACAATTCAAGTATAATTTAGCCATACAGATGTTTAAAGTAAAAAAATAATATAGCGCCTTCTTACTTACGTGATCAACTAATGTCATTTCCTACACAATACCATTCTGAAAACTACCGACTTCCAAAACCACGAATTGACATTTTAAAATCTAGCTTCTCTTTTAAAGGCCCTCTGTTATGGAACACTCTTTCTTTAGAACTAAAACAACGCACATCGTTAAACAGCTTCAAGTACAAGATTTACAACATATTTCTTAATAATTTCAAAAATCATACATTCTAGCATGCATCAATTGATTTTCCTCTTTCATTCTCCCCCCCCCCCTCTCTCTCTCTCTCTCTCTCTCTCTCCCCGCTCAGTCCGTCAAGCCTCTCTCTCTCTTTATTAAATTAAATGGTTCCAGTTCAATGTGTTATATTTAGTATTGTTAGTTTCCTTGTTACGAAGTTAGCTTGTTTATTCCTTTAATTTAAAATCAATGTTTGTCTTTGCATGAATACGGATAAATGATTAAAGTAAATGTGTGAGTGATTGAAAGAAGGACTGATTGTAAGATTAGCAAATTAATGCTAAAATCATTTTCTTCTTGTAATAAACTATTGAATCTGAAAAAATCTGAATATGAATCTGGCCTACTACCCTCTTACTCCTCCCCCCTATCTCAATTAAATGGTAAAGTAATTTACGGTGGTTCGTCTGTATGACAATTATGTTCCATCACGCGCCCAACGGTCTTCAATATGACCGCAGTGCGGTAGCTACATGCGTTTTCCGATACTTTTTCCTTTCTATGTTTTGTCATTCTTTTTCATTAAAATGCGGCGTGCAGTTTGGCGTGTAGTGTATCTACGCGTGCGCAGTTTGGCGTGTAAGTGTTCAACCAATCAGCTATTAGACGGGCGTGCAATTGCGTGTGCATTTTCACTGACACGAAGCACTCAAGGGACGTCATTTCTTTCAGAACTGTGTTGTTTCGTGAAACTTTGTGTATTTACCGTGCGATTACGCCACTGTTACAACACCACGAATTCGAAGGTTGTATTTGGAACAATGTCGCAGAAACGTCGCTCGTCCGACTTCCTCTTTAACACGGGCCGATTTCAATTTTCGTTGCTGGCTGCTTTTAAAAATTCTCTTTTGTTTTAGCCCAGAAGTCAATTAAAAATTTAATGTAATTGGCTGATTTCACTTTCTGTTTCCTATTACCCACCTGATTCCAAATAAGTCCATTTTCTATTTTATTTATTTAATTATTTATTTTAATTGCGCTGATGATGAAAGAGCCGGGGGTCGTTGAACTCATGAATCTCTCGGGGATGATCTCGCCCGCACGATACTTGACGCCTTTTTTTTTCTATTGCGCGCCATAGCTGGTTGCATAGATCAGTACAATTGATCTATGCTTGTTGGTGCGCTTGCGCAAGAGAGAGAGAGAGAGAGAGAGAGAGAGAGAGAGAGAGAGAGAGAGAGAGAGAGAGAGAGAGAGAGAGAGAGAGAGAGAGAGAGAGAGAGAGAGACGACATCGTAACCCATTTCCACCCGAGAGAGTCGTAGAGAGCAGGCAACAGGAGTCGGCCATGTTTTATTGCAACACGCAGAAATAACTGATTTTTATTGCAAAGCGCATACATCACCTATAGTTTATGCCAGAACACAAAAGGTGACGATGTTTTATGTCAGAACAAAGACGTCACCGATGGTTTATGTCAGAACATAGAATTCACCGATGGTTTATGTCAGAACACAGACGTCACCGATGGTTTATGTCAGAACATAGAAGTCACGTGTGTACGTGTATTTGGGGGAAGGGAAAAGGGGAGGGAGCTTTTTTTTGCTTTTAATAGCGCATTGAGCATGAACTGTTTTTGTGGAGACCTGTGCCATACACGACTATATCATCACCACCACCACCACTTTCATCATCATCATCATCATCATCATCATCATCATCATCCATCCATCCATCCATCCATCCATCCATCCATCAATCAATCATTAAATCATCATATTTATCGTAAATAAATCAATCATCATCACAATGATCATCAATATCAACGTAAATCATCATCATAATAATCAACCATCATCAATCATCACAATGATCATCTTCAATCATCATCATAATGATCATCAATATCGTCATAAACCACCATAATAATAATCCATCATCATCAATCATCATATAGATCATCATCAATCATCATCATAATGATCATAAGGGTAATAAGAACTGGAAATTGTATCCGCCGTCATGGTACAAGATCGTCTGGCTTTAGTTGGGTGTTTCGTAAGCGCTCACACCGCGTAACTGAGACTTGTCGAGGCTCCCGTGGGCCTTTCCACTACTATCCTATCCTATCCTATCCTGTCCGGTAACTCGGAGGTCGTAGGGGCACCACAGATGATCGTTTAACCAGCATACTCCATCTTTCTCTGTCCTCAGCAACCCTGATGGCTTCGCTCAGTGTCAAACCAGTCCATTCTCGAATGTTGTCCTCCCACCTCTTTTTCGGTCTCCCTCTTCTTCTACCTCCTTGCACTGTGCCTTGCAGAATGGTCTTTGCAAGGCCTGATGATCTGGTGACGTGGCCATACCATCGGAGTTTCCGTATCTTCACCACTGTGAGCAGGTCATCGTGTTGTCCAATTGCTTGTGTGATGGTCTGTCGGACTTCGTCGTTGGTGATATGTTAAGTTTAGGAAATGCCCAGAAGTCTTCTGTAGCACCTCATCTCCATGCTTTGTATTCTTCGTTGTAGATCTGCTGTGAGGGTCCATGCTTCGCAAGCATATAGGAAGATGGAGATGACAAGGGAGCGCAGCAGTCTTACTTTGGAATGTAGACTGATGTTCCTGTCTTTCCAAATGGGCTTCAAACTTGTCAGGGCAGCAGTTGTTTGTGCGATCCTGGAGAGGACTTCCTGTCGGGACCCATTGTCTGATACAATGGCTCCTAAATATTTGAAGCTATGCACTGTGTTGAGGGATTGGCCTTAGACTTCGATGTCCGTGTTGATGCCATTGGTGTTGTTGGTCATCATTTTGGTCTTCTCTGCACTTATTTCTATTCCATATGCTCTGGAGGTGGTGTCAAGCGTCTGTATCAGCTGTTCAAGTTCTTGTTCCTCTCCAGCCAATCCATCAATGTCATCCGCAAAACGAAGATTGGAGATTGCTCTACCCCCTATGCTGACTGTGCCTTCGTGATCTGCAAGGGCATCTGACATGATGCTCTCTAGGAAGATGTTGAAGAGTGTTGGAGAGAGTAGGCATCCTTGACGCACACCGATTGTTGTTCTGAACCAGTTCCCGATGACGCTGTCATGGAGGACTGCACTGGTAGCCTTGTCATGCAGGCTTTTGATGACTTCAATAATTTTAGGGCTGATGTTGTACACTTTCATTGTTGCCCATAGAGCTGCATGCCAGACTCGGTCAAACGCCTTCTTGAAGTCTATGAACACATGATATAGATGTTGTTGTTGCTGTAGGTATTTCCACTACTGGTGTACTGAAACGTAAGCATCGGCGAGTCGCGGCTTAGCAGTGGGCGCACTCCTGCGTCATTAGGAAGGAACCCTTGAACATAATTATACACGCCACAAATAACGACCCTGCGCTCACCTACATTAAATGCATGCTGTGCGTACTATACTATACTATACTATACTATACTATACTATACTATACTATACTATACTATACTATACTATACTATACTATACTATACTATACTATACTATACTATACTATACTATACTATACTATACTATACTATACTATACTATACGTGTTTGTTAGTTATTTAATCATTGTGTATAGGGTCAAGCGGACTGCAAAGAATCGAATCAGGACCACAATTTGGTTGAAAGAGGGCTCACCCTTGATCCGTATTAAAGACCTGCAAAAACAACCCTAATGGTAACATCGAAGGCACTCCACCAGCCGGTCACTTAACAATAAGGGCATCCCATGCATGGGACGCTGAGGCTTTACTTTAATTTATCGAACCACCGTTTATAAAAACATTACATTACATTATTATTGCTTTAGGTCCAGCGGACTCTTCCGAGCCACATCAGGACCGGACAACCCCTAATCCGCATAAAAGATCTGCTGAAACAACCCTAGTGGTAAAACCGAAAGCTCTCCACCAGCCAGTCACTTTACAATAAAGACATCCCACGCAGGGGACGGCTGAGGCTTCATCCCAACTTATCGAACCCCCCGTTTACAAAAACAAAATAGAATACAAACATCATTATAAATTATCAACAAAACACATACATATAAAATGCCTACATTGCTAAATAATAACATCATAGGAAGCCCTAGTGACCACCTGGCAGAAAGCGTCCAATATTCCCAAGCTGATCCAACAGACCTGATACACAAATAAGGAGTCTTGTCCTGGAAGAGTTTTCAAGAAAAAATGTAGATGACTGGTCTAGCGAAGAAGAAGATAGTATAGCAGATTGATAGAACAGAGCAGGAATGAGAAAGAGCACATGAGAAAGACAGCGACAGTGGGAATTTAAAGCACTAAATTTCCAGAAAGTGGGGATACTATTTATACTGAAACCCCCGGCACCCCAACGGGGGTGTTTATAAAAACAAAATAGAATGTAAATATCATTATACAATATTAACACAACACACACAAATATAAAATGCCTGCATTGCTAAATAATAATACCATAGAAAGCCCTAATGACCATTTGGCAGAAAGCGTCCAATATCCCCAAGCTGACCCAACAGACCTCATACACAAATGAGGAGTTGTGGGAGAGTTTTGAATAAAAAAGGTAGGTGACTGGTCTAGCGAAGAAGATACATGTAGTAGATTGACAGAACAGAGTAGGAATGAGAAAGAACAAAGGAGAAAGACAGCGACAATGGGCAAGTAGGTTTTATCGTACGCCAGGTTGTGCACGGTACATACCTGACACTTAGTTAGACACACACACCCCTTACCCCCTCCCCCCTCTTTCTCTCCTCCCTCATCAACCACCCCCTTCCCCACCCCCATGCAGCGTGTCTGAGACTAGACGATATCTTCTCCTTCCCTCAAGTCTCAGCGGCGATGAGAAGGCCTGCCTACCTACCTACTCCCTACAGCCGGGTGACGTAACAAGGCAAAGGGCAAGGCCGGCGCAGGCCGGGCAAGGTTTTCCTTTTACACTTTAAAAGAAAAAAAAAGAGAAAATAAATGGTTTTTTTAATTGTTGTTAGAATTTACTTTTTCTGGACGCTCACTAATGTTCGTATATGTAAAATGTTATAATTGAACAACAACAACACCACTACCACTACATTTCCAGCTAATGAGGATACTGTTTATACGAAGAACCCCCGCTCCCCAACGTGGAATAGTGTCAAAGGTCACACGACTATGGTATCGAGGTACCGTGAAAAACATGGGAAATCATTCCCTGTCAGAACCGAAATGGAAAATTCAAAACTTAAGATGTTGATTTCAGCAACGAAAGGCCACGACATCATTGTTTAATGTGATAACAATGCGAATTTTAGGGTAAACCTGTTTTGGCCAAATGAAAACAAAGCCTTCGAATTGAGGCTTTTTTAATGCATACATATGCATGCTGTGTACAGGTGTTTGTGCGGCTAGATGAAAACGCCTTTTTTCCGACAGTCTTGAACCTCTACGTACTTTCTTTTGACGGACCCCGCTATTTTGACGTCAAAACAGTGTTCTGTTAGGGTTAGGGTTAGTTTAAGGGTTAGGGTTATAGTTAGGGTTAGGGTTAGAGTTAGGGTTAGCTTAAAAAATATTGTTTGTTTGTTTGTTGCTGTTTATTATCCTATTCTATCGGGAAATTCTGGGCCGCCTCCCCCGTGTAAGGCGTAGTCGCAGCCTGTGGCGCGCCCAAATCCAACCTACCTAACATTATTTGTGATTTTTGAAATTTTGCTGGAGGAACAAACCGAAGTACCCGGAGAAAACCCCCGAGACGTTGCCCGAGTCGAAAATAAGTAATATTCGGAGAAACATAACGCCCAGTTGCAGGATCGAACCTACACCTGTCAGGCGCCATTGGTTTCTGGCTTGTGGACAAGGCAAGTTAGTCCCGCCTTAGCCCACTTGGCCACAACGCTCGCTAAATGGACACATTTGGAAACATGTCAAAGTAACGTATGTAGAGTTTCATGAAAGTCATCACAACGGCGTTTCTACACGGTTGTGTGTGTGTGTGTGTGTGTGTGTGTGTGTGTGGGTGTGTGTGTGTGTGTGTGTGTGTGTGGTTTACGTATGCGTGTATAGTGTATTCATGCGTGTGTGTTTGTGTGTATGAGTACGCGCGCGCGCTTTGATTTGGTGTTCCAAGATGTCCTGGTCGTTGTTACTGTCCAAAGAAGCGTTGTCATTGTGTTGTTTCAACCGCATGTTGCTCTTCTGCTTAATGTATGGATATAGCAATAAAGTTGTTAAAATATGTGTGTGTGTGGGGGGGGGTGGGGGGGTGGGGGGGTGTGTGTTTGTGGGCGGGTTGGTGCGTGCGTGCCTGCGTGAGGGCTTGCATGTGTGGAGGCGTGAGTGTGCAGATGTGTGTGTGGTGTGCGGCTGCAGTATTAAAATAGTGCGTCTCCGCATAATCATAACGTCACATATTTCTTTTCTTCACTCCCTCCCCTCTCGTCTTCCCCACCCACCCCCAAACCCTCGGCAATAAATGGGTCAAAAAGAAGAGAAAAAACAAATATCGGCCAGGATTCTTTCGGAATCGCTTTTCTGTGGCAAGAAACTTTATTTAGGCCAAGACGTCAAAAGGTTTGTAGGTCAACAAAGTGAGGTAAGTACCACGGAGCACTACAAGAATTAGGCCACGAAAACAACGGCGCCGATTAACCTGAATTTAAACTTTTTTTTTTTTTTTTTGGGGGGGCGGAAGGTTTTGTTGTTGTTGTAGCGGTTGCTGGAGATGGTGATAATAAGTATGTTGGTGGTGTGGTGTGGTGTAGGGGTGGTGGTGGTGGTTGTTGTTGTTGATGCAGTGATGCGGCTGGGTTAAGGGTAAGGGTGAAAGCGATGGTCTCGGTGGTGATGATGATGGTGTATTGTTGTTGTTTTGTTGGTTTTCATGAAAGAAAATAGCAATAAGGCAATTTGCCTTAAGAGCTTAGAAGTCGTTAGCTTTTTTTTATTTGTTGAAAATTCCATGTTTCCCTACCCAAGTTGTTGTGTTCTTACCCTTGTGTGACCGTCAGTTCATTCAGTTATTGAAAACAGCCTTATACTTCTCCCAGTCAACTTCCAGCCTCACGTAACAACAATTCAAGAAGAACTCTAGCATGAATGACTGTATTCGAGACAGAAACAAACACAAAAATCGATGCATCAAATATTACTTTTGTTTTAAGAAGAAAGAAATGAATCCACAATGTTAATTAATCTAGTTTTAAGAGTGCCTCACCCTGATTTATTGATGTCGAACTAATTAACATTAATTTAACAACATCGCATTGGAAGAATCCTAATTAGAATTTTTTTTAAAAACATTTATAACAGGTGATACCAACGACTTTTGTGTCCAAAAACGACTTTCTTGTTAGCTTTTAGTACAATTAAGATCTAGGGAATGAAATATTCAAAGTATTTTTTAAAGCTTTGGTGACTGGAATCGTTTCATGTTTATGGGAAGGATGGGATGAGTTGGGAGGATGCAGACCTGTCTGTGTGGTTGAGTGGACTAAGGCGCATTACACGGTGTACGTTTCTTAGCAAGTGTGCGTCTTTGGCGACTGACTTTAGAAACCTATTTTGGGCATGTCGTTGTCGTCATAAAAAAATATACAATTATCTTCTACACTAACAACAACATCAAAAGCATTCGTTCTATTATCGTAATCATCATCATCATCATCATCATCATCATCATCATCATCATCATCATCATCATCATCATCATCATCATCATCATCATCATCATCTTCTTCTTCTTCTTCTTCTTCTTCTTCTCCTCTCTGCAGCTCCCACTGCTTTTGTTCCTACTGCTGCTGCTCCTTCTTCTCATTACTACTACTACTACTACTACTACTACTACTACTACTACTACTACTACTACTACTACTACTACTTCTTCTTTTTCTTCATTTATCGTTATTCTCTTCTTCTTCATGTTCATTAACGTTTGTTCATCATCATCATCATCATCATCATCATCATCATCATCATCATCATCATCATCATCATCATCATCATCATCATCATCCCATGACCCCCAAAAAAGCGTTGATTGTCTTGGAAAGACGACATCAATCCTCAACCCTGATCCTCGTCATCAATCTTCATCAATCATCAATCATCATCATCATCATCATCATTCCATGACATCATCACTGTTCCACGACAATAAAAAGCATTGTTTTTCTTGGAGAGATGACATAACCTAAGTTGCATCATCATCATCATCATCATCATCATCATCATCATCATCATCATCATCATCATCATCATCATCATCATCATCTACATCATCATCATCATCATCTACATCATCATCATCTACATCATCATCATCATCATTCCACGATAGCAGAAAACACATACATATTGTTTTGGAGAGACGACATAACCTAGGTTGGAATTCGTCATCGTGCCTTGTCTTGCTTGCAACTAACGACCTTTGCAGACATTCATCCAAATAAAGCAGCAAACAACAGAACCCCAGTCACAGCCACCGTCCCATCACCACTCTCCTCATCCATTCCCTCCATAGTTCCCACTCTTTCCATAGTTCCCACTCTTTCCATAGTTCCCACTCTTTCCATAGTTCCCACTCTTTCCATAGTTCCCACTCTTTCCATAGTTCCCACTCTTTCGCCCGCTCCTACTACTTCTTCTTCTTCGCTTTCCCCTACAATCTCTCTCTCACTCTACACACACACCCACACACACATATTTGCAATACATCACAAATGGGTTCATTTAAGAATGTAGGAATCGGAAAGTCATTTTTTGATGGAAAAGGGTTAGGGCAAGGGTTAGTTGCAGCGCTGCAACTAGCCCTTACCCTAACCCTTTGCTAAAAAGTTTGACCTAGATCGTCTGCCATAGGCGACGAAATAGGTCGAAGTTTCTTCAAAATTTCTCCGAAAATTGACTGTATTAAATTTCTCCGTCCCGGATAGAGCACTCCTGTGTACTTAAAACACTCTCATGCACTACAACTGCACTCCCATGCACTAAAAGAGCACTCCCGCGCACTTAGAAAAAAGTGGGGTCCTGGAAAAAAGTGGGTTCCAAGCAAATAAAGGTCTGAAACCCATTTGTGCGTTTTTGTAGGTACACCTACACCCACACACACACACACCTATACCCACACACACGCACCCTCACCCCCACTCACATTACACACACCACACTCACACACACCACTCATACACCACACAAACACCACTCATACACCACACCACTCATATACCCCCACTCACACTCACATTACACACACTACACTCACACACACCACTCATACACCACACAAACACCACTCATACACCACCCACACACACCACTCATACACCACACACCATACCACTCATACATCACACCCACACACACCACTCATACACCACACTCCACACCACTCATACACAACACACCACACAACTCATACATCACACCCACACACACCACTCATACACCACACCCACACACACCACTCATACACCACTCATACACCACACCACTCATACACCACTCCCACACACCACACACACACACACCACACACACACCATTCACAAACACACACTACACTACACTACACTACACTACACTACACTACACTACACTACACTACACACCTACGAGCACACAAATACACATCCACACAAACAAGAGCAGTGCAACGAAACGTAAACCAAATGGAAAGTCAGTCAAATGTATTTCCAAATACTCGCTTACATTTGCGCACGTACACACACACACACACACACACGCACACACATACGCACACACACACACATACACACACACACATACGCGAGCGCGCGCGCGCTCGGGCATGCACACACAAAGCGGAAAAATTTACATGTTCAAAAGTGTTACATTTTGGGGTGGGCGTTGTTTCTTGGCTTTATTTCAACAAAATAAAAACATAAAGTAGAATTATAGTCCGCTATTATAGTCCGCTGTTATAGTCCGCTATTATTGTCCGCTATTATGGTCCGCTATTATTTTCCGCTATTATAGTCCGCTATTATAGTCCGCTATTATAGTCTGCTGCTATAGTCCGCTGTTATAGTCCGCTATTATAGTCCGCTATTATAGTCCGCTTTTATTTTCCGCTATTATAGTCCGCTATTATAGTCCGCTATTATAGTCTGCTGCTATAGTCCGCTGTTATAGTCCGCTATTATTGTCCGCTATTATTGTCCGCTTTTATTTTCCGCTATTATAGTCCGCTATTATAGTCCGCTATTATAGTCTGCTGCTATAGTCCGCTGTTATAGTCCGCTATTATTGTCCGCTATTATTGTCCGCTTTTATTTTCCGCTATTATAGTCCGCTATTATAGTCCGCTATTATAGTCTGCTGCTGTAGTCCGCTGTTATAGTCCGCTATTATTGTCCGCTATTATTGTCCGCTTTTATTTTCCGCTATTATAGTCCGCTATTATAGTCCGCTATTATAGTCTGCTGCTATAGTCCGCTGTTATAGTCCGCTATTATTGTCCGCTATTATTGTCCGCTTTTATTTTCCGCTATTATAGTCCGCTATTATAGTCCGCTATTATAGTCTGCTGCTATAGTCCGCTGTTATAGTCCGCTATTATTGTCCGCTATTATTGTCCGCTTTTATTTTCCGCTATTATAGTCCGCTATTATAGTCCGCTATTATAGTCTGCTGCTATAGTCCGCTGTTATAGTCCGCTATTATAGTCCGCTATTATAGTCCGCTATTATAGTCCGCTATTATAGTCCGCTATTATAGTCCGCTCCTATAGTCCGCTGTTATAGTCCGCTATTATTGTCCGCTATTATTGTCTGCTTTTATTTTCTGCTATTATTGTCCGCTTTTATTTTCCGCTATTATAGTCCGCTGTTATAGTCCGCTATTATAGTCCGCTATTATAGTCCGCTATTATAGTCCGCTATTATAGTCCGCTGTTATAGTCCGCTGTTATAGTCCGCTATTATAGTCCGCTATTATAGTCTGCTGCTATAGTCCGCTGTTATAGTCCGCTGTTATAGTCCGCTATTATAGTCCGCTATTATTGTCCGCTATTATAGTCCTCTATTATAGTCCGCTATTATAGTCCGCTATTATAGTCCGCTATTATAGTCCGCTATTATAGTCCGCTATTATAGTCCGCTATTATAGTCCGCTATTATTGTCCGCTATTATAGTCCGCTATTATTGTCCGCTATTATTGTCCGCTTTTATTTTCCGCTATTATAGTCCGCTATTATAGTCCGCTATTATAGTCCGCTATTATAGTCCGCTATTATAGTCTGCTATTATAGTCCGCTATTATAGTCCGCTGCTATAGTCCGCTATTATAGTCCGCTATTATAGTCCGCTATTATAGTCCGCTATTATTGTCCGCTATTATAGTCCGCTATTATAGTCCGCTATTATAGTCCGCTATTATTGTCCGCTATTATAGTCCGCTATTATAGTCCGCTATTATAGTCCGCTATTATAGTCCGCTATTATTGTCCGCTATTATTGTCCGCTTTTATTTTCCGCTATTATAGTCCGCTATTATAGTCCGCTATTATAGTCCGCTATTATAGTCTTAAAAATAAAATAAAAAAAATAAAATAAAATAAAATAAAGAAAATAAAAGCGGACAATATAGTATATTGTGCTCTGTGGGTTCGGGCAAATAAAATAGACCCAACGTTTCCCGGCGTGTCGTAAGAGGCGACTAACAGGGGTGATGTTAGCACGGCATCACTGGGCGAAAGTCTTCTACACAGAAGTCACCGGCCAGGGCGGAGGAACCTCACGTTACTACAGGTTCAACGACCACGTGCTCAGGGCCAAGGCGAGCCACACTGTATTCGTGGATTTCGGCTGTGGCCAACAGCCTGGAGAGGATTGGGCCCTGCCAGGTCTTTTTTTGCCCAAGACACAACACATGATGAGGCTATCCACTAATTCCATGCCGGATCGGTCGTCGCCCGGAACAAGGACCGCGCCTTCCGTTGGCCACCAGGACGGAGGTGAAAAGTATGCTACTGATGGACAAATTAGCAAGATCCGCACGAGAAACAACATCGTCATAGGAACCTGGAATGTCAGGACCCTAACTGCGGAAGGAAAATTAGAAGAACTGGCCCACGAGCTGGACCACTATCGATGGAACGTTCTAGGTATCAGCGAACTGCGCTGGAAAGGCCTAGGTGAAACAACGACTGACAAAGGCCACAAGCTCTATTTCAGCGGTAGAGATGACAGGCACGAACACGGCGTTGGATTCTTGGTCCACAAGAACATTCTAGCCACTGTCATGGGTTGCCGCCCAGTCTCCAGTAGACTCATTACCATCCGTCTGAGAGCAACCCCTTTCAACATTACCATCATCCAGGCCTATGCCCCAACATCAGACTATGAAGACAGCGAAGTGGAGGATTTTTATGAAAATATACAGGCGGTCCTTGACCAAGTGCCGAAGAAGGACATAGTCATAGTGCAAGGCGACTGGAATGCCAAGGTTGGCCAAGATGCGCACCACAACTGGGGAGACACATGCGGACCCCACTGCAACAACGAGACAAATGACAGGGGTCTGAGGCTATTGGAGTTTGCCAGATACAACAATCTGGTACTGGCAAACACGCTTGGTCTCCACAAAAAATCCAGACGATGGACATGGCACAGTCCCGGCGGGGAACATCACAACCAGATCGACTACATCATGGTCAAGAAACGCTTCAGATCAAGCATCAACATTGGCAGGACACGCACTTTTCCAGGAGCAGACATTGGAAGTGACCACGATCTCGTGATGATGTCTTTCCGGCTCCATTTGAAGAGAGTAAATACAGCAAAGTGCACTAGGCTGAAGTTCGACCTGGACAAACTGCAAGACCCGGAGGTGGCAAAAATATTTCAGGCCACAATTGGAGGGAAATTTGCACCACTGCTTATTTTGGGGGCAGGCGAAGTAGATGTCAACACCATGACCAATACCTTCAACTCAGCTGTAACAGATGCCGCCACTGAGATCCTTGGCAAGCACCGACCAAAGAAGAAGCCGTGGATCACACCTGAACTTTTGGATCTGTGTGATAAACGAAGAGAGTTAAAAAAGAAAAAGAACACCTCACAGGGAGCTGATGTCTACCGAAAAATCAACAATGACATCCGAAAAGGCATGCGCACAGCAAAGGAGAACTGGATAGAAGATCAATGCCAGGAAATAGAGAACAATCTGAACAAGAACAACAGCAAGAAGGCCTACCAGACTGTGAAGCGGCTGACAAGTGTTAAACAGCCCAAAGTCTCCACTATCCAAAGCAAGTCTGGCATTTGCCTTACAGAAGAACAAGAAGTCTTGGACAGATGGACAGAGTACTGCTCTGACCTTTACAACCATACACCAAATGGAGACCCATCAGTTCTAGCATGTCCCGAGAGCAGAGAAGAAGAAGAAATCCTCCCAATTCTCCGGGAAGAAGTTGAGGCAGCAGTGCAATCGCTGAAGAAAGGGAAGTCAGCGGGAGTGGACAACATACCAGCGGAACTGCTACAAGCAGGAGGAGAAGCGATGACTGATGCTCTCACCATTATCTGTAACAAGATCTGGCAGAGTGGGGAATGGCCTACACCATGGACCCAGTCGCTTGTCATCACTCTTCCCAAAAAAGGTAACCTTCAGGAGTGTGAAAATTACCGCACCATCAGCCTCATCAGCCATCCCAGCAAGGTCCTCCTGAAAATAATACTCAACAGGTTGAAACCACAAGCTGAACAAATCATAGCTGAAGAACAAGCAGGATTCATGGCAGGGCGAAGTACCACTGAACAGATTTTCAACCTCAGAATACTCTGTGAGAAATACCTACAGCACCAACAACATCTATATCATGTGTTCATAGACTTCAAGAAGGCATTTGACCGAGTCTGGCATGCAGCTCTATGGGCAACAATGAAAGTGTACAACATCAGCACTAAAATTATAGAAGTCATCAAAAGCCTGTATGACAAGGCTACCAGTGCAGTCCTCCATAACAGCGTCATCGGGAACTGGTTCAGAACAACAATCGGTGTGCGTCAAGGATGCCTACTCTCTCCAACACTCTTCAACATATTCCTAGAGCGCATCATGTCAGATGCTCTTGCAGATCACGAAGGCACAGTCAGCATAGGGGGCAGAGCAATCTCCAATCTTCGTTTTGCGGATGATATTGATGGATTGGCTGGAGAGGAACAAGAACTTGAACAGCTTGTACAGAGGCTTGACACCACCTCCAGAGCTTATGGAATGGAAATAAGTGCAGAGAAGACCAAAATGATGACCAACAACACCAATGGCATCAACACGGACATCAAAGTACAAGGCCAATCCCTCAACACAGTGCACAGCTTCAAATATTTAGGAGCCATTGTGTCAGACAATGGGTCTCGACAGGAAGTCCTCTCCAGGATCGCACAAACAACTGCTGCCCTGACAAGGTTGAAGCCCATTTGGAAAGACAGAACCATCAGTCTACATTCCAAAGTAAGACTGCTGCGCTCTCTGGTCATCTCCATCTTCCTATATGCTTGCGAAGCATGGACCCTCACAGCAGATCTCCAACGAAGAATACAAAGCCTGGAGATGAGGTGCTACAGAAGACTTCTGTGCATTTCCTATACCCAACACATCACCAACGACGAAGTCCGACAGACCATCACACAAGCCATTGGACAACACGATGACCTGCTCACAGTGGTGAAGAAACGGAAACTCCGATGGTATGGCCATGTCACCAGATCATCAGGCCTTGCAAAGACCATTCTGCAAGGCACAGTGCAAGGAGGTAGAAGAAGGGGGAGACCGAAAAAGAGGTGGGAGGACAACATTCGAGAATGGACTGGTTTGACACTGAGCGAAGCCATGAGGGCTGCTGAGGACAGAGAAAGATGGAGTATGCTGGTTAAACGATCATCTGTGGTGCCCCTACGACCTTCGGGTTATGGGACAGGATAGGATAGGATAGGATTATAGTCCGCTATTATAGTCCGCTATTATAGTCCGCTGCTATAGTCCGCTATTATAGTCCGCTATTATAGTCCGCTATTATAGTCCGCTATTATAGTCCGCTCTCTGAACCATCTGGAAGGCAAAATGTTTGAAAATAGGATCAGCCAAGTTATTTCAGATCCAGCGCAAAAAGATGTTTATAAAATTGTGAAGCACGATGACTTCGATCTTTGAGAAAATACAAATGCGAATGATCTACCACGCATAGCAGTAGGTATAGAATCAGCGAAGTAAATATGATTAATTTCGGTTCAGCTAACCTTAAGATCAGCAAAAAAAAGTGTGTTTGAACAAAAACAGTGAAATTTTGAGTGGAGGACATATCGGACTGCTACTGAAGAAGGATGGTCCATGATTTTTGCAGTACCTGTGTATATTAAAACGCAACAAAATCGCTTTAGCCGTTTTTGAGATATTGATCAAAACGTGCTTAGCAACAAAATGGCTCCAGCGACCTTGACCTTTATGACAGAGCAACTATGATGGCACGAAAATCAGGTCACTAACCTAGATCATTTTTGCTATGAAGTTTGGTCAAAATCCGTTCAGGGGTTCTTGGAATATGGCGTCCAATGGACCGACCGATCGACGGACCGACCGACCACCAACAGACAGACAAACTGATACTTGGCTCGTTCTGATTGTCTCCGACTCTTTCAAAATAATTCTGGAAATGCTAAATAGCGTTTGCTTGTTTGTTTTGCTCCTAAACTCTAGTTGACCCCGCTTTAAAAATTAATTAGTTAATTAATGAATTCAATTATTCATTTAACATAACAAGCGACGATCAAAATAAACTTGGCACAGCAAAAACACATACGTATAGAATACACTTGCACACAAACCCACATGCGCACACACACGCACGCACACACGCCCACACATACACACGTACGATCACAGACAGAAAAAGTCATACATATAGAATACGCTTACACACACACACAAACACACACAAACACACACACACTCTATTGCATACACGACCACAGACATAAACACGATCATGCACACACACGAATTCTGTGGGCACACTTGCGCGCGCGCGCACTCACACACGCACACACACACAGACAGAAACTCATATACGCAGAACACACAAGCACAGAAATACCCACAGATACACGATCCCACTCACACGCGCAAGGAGTGGGTCTGTTTACGCTTAAATGTAGATGATTAATGAAAAGAGCACACGTAAACAAGAGGGAGAGAAAGTGAAAGAGGGGGGAGGGGGGGGAGATTGGAGTCTTTTTAACTGGGAAAAACAATAAAATAAATAATAATGGTCTGACCGGACGTTGAACCAGCCGTTATCTCTCTCTCTCTCTCTCTCTCTCTCTCTCTCTCTCTCTCTCTCTCTCTCTCGTCCCGTCGCCGTTGCTCAAGTGGCAGAGCTGTCGCTTGGCACACCGATGACCCGGGTTCGAATCCCGTGGTGGGCGATATAAAATGTGGCCATTTTCACTGTCCATTTTAGCAGTATGATTGCTCTGGTGGTTCAGTGTTGATTTAGGTCCTTACCCCTTTGGTCCCCTGGGATGGTTATCCCCTTCTGCCATATCGCCAATGGTGGGTGTAGACGTTAAACTCCAATGTTCATTCATTCCTTCTCTCTCTCTCTCTCTCTCTCTCTCTCTCTCTCTCTCTCTCTCTCTCTCTCTCTCTCTCGCTCTCTCTCTCTCTCTCTCTCTCTCTCTCTCTCTCTGTGGTCCTGATTCGGCTCTTTGCAGCCCGCTGGACCTCATAAACAGAGAGTTATTAGTTTATATAATTGAAACAAGGAAATACAAGTGTCTTTATCTCCTTGAAGAGCATCACGTACAATCTATTTGCGGTCAAATTGACATCAAACATGCAGCTCCCATAATAACTGAATTTGTATACAAACATCCAACTGAACATGTAGACTAATTAAATCACTTCAGTTCTAGGCTTGATGCCGTGTTATTAGAATCCAATGAGCTGGGTTTTTTTATATTGGGTAATTTTAATATTGATCTGTATAGATTAAACAAAGGTTGGACAAATTGTATGTAACTATGTAATATTGAACAATTAGTAACAACACCAACTAGAGTAATGGCCGATACTAGTACACTCATTGATCATATTTACGCAAATAACAAAGTTCATGATACAAGGGTGTGACCAGTATATAATCTTAGTTGTAGTGACCGTCATCCAGTATGTCTAACATGAAAAAAGAAGGGAGCGAAAATGCATAAACTAGGTCATAAAATAAAAATATGTAGATCATTCTTTAAATTTAATGAAGATGTTTTTCTATTAGACCTTCATAACAGCAATCTCTCAAATGTAAATAATTTTACTAATCCAGATGATGCTTTATCTCACTGGTATAACACATTTATAAAAAAATATAGATAACAAACAAGCTGTTATTTATTGTTTTAAAAACGAGTTAAATATTATTCTAAACCAAAATGGCCAGACAGTGAATTACAATAAGCCATTAACCTTATAGACTGGTTAAAGAAACGTGGTAATGAAAATGAATATAAAAACCACAGAAATGTAGCAACTTTACTCAAGACAAAGAAAATGAAAACACATATATTAACTAAGTACCTACATGTACATCAACAGTAATTAAGGATATATCCCCGGAAACACTCAATTTATATTTTGTCAAAACGTCAGATAGACTTATAACGACTGACAAATCAAAAGA
>CM072521.1:48825613-48835613 GCA_036898135.1 Oncomelania hupensis
AGGTGAAAGAATAGTGGTGGAGGCTTGAAAGGGAGACGGAAAGAGGGGGGTTGGTGGGTGAGGAAGGTGTAATAAGGTAATGTCGTTAATAAAAGGTCCCCAGATCACACACGTTAGTGCCACCGTTAGTGCATTTCCATATTTATCTAAAGATACTTTGAAATAGAGCGGTGGTCTAATGATAGTGCTTTGGCTTGCGGATCCGTAGGTCCCGGGTTCGAGCCCTGTCCGGGCCATTGTGGGAAAGACACTTTACTCCCGTTTGCTACTCCTTCGGATGTCGCCATCGTAACGGACTTTAAAGATCCTGACGCTCATGTCCTAGACGGGTGAGTGCCGGTAACAAGAACACACCCAGCATGCACTTGGTCCTTTGCCTCCATCCCTGGCTGGCCAGGATAGTACACAGTTGTCCGGGCGTCAGGCCATGCGCCCAAAGGCTGCGGGTGGGCGCCTCGGGCGGTTTGAGTTAGATCCTGTATCGGCCAGCGCCTACAGTCTGGTCAAGTACGGCGAGATAAGTGCGCTATAAAAATCCTCAATAATAATATTAAAATAGACGGGAGGAAGAAGAGGGGGGGGAGGGGGAGGCGGATGGAAAGGGAATCAGAATAAGATATAAGCTTATGTCTGTCGGGTCATCCTGTAGGTCTATTGGACGACATATCTTAACAACTACTGAACGGAGTTTGACCCAACTTCATTGGATCCCGCACCGTCATATTTTGCTCTACCGGAAAGGTCGAGGTCATTCATTGGAGTCATTTTGGAGCTAAACACGTTATACCCTATATTTTATTTTATTTTTTTTAAATCCGGCTGAAGCGATTTTGTTGAGTTTTGGAATACAGATACATGGAATCATGGGCCATCCTTCAGCGTCAATCAATCCGGTTGTCGGTCAGTTGGTCAATCGGCTGTCAGTTGCTCCAAATTTCACTTTTTTGTTCAAAACATCCTTTTTAACCTTATGTAAGGAGTAAATGAACCGAAATTCAATCATTTTTACTTTATGAATACTTACTAAACAGGTTTGACGCAGTATCTAAATTTTGGCTGATCCAATTCGGACGCTGTTTTGCTTGCAGATAGTTCAGACAGTGGTCTTCCGTTCCACCTTTTCTTGTTGCTGTGTTAGAATAAAGCCCAGGCACCGCCAAGAAATTCAACACTTTTGATAATGCTAATTTTGGGTCTATTTGTGTGTGTTTGGAAGTACATTTGAATTGCTTGCCATGTTTATTATTACGCTATACACACTTTTGTGTCATGAGATTACCTTTAACCGGCTGGCAATGCAACAGCTTTGTGTTCTGTCCGCCTGAAAAAGAGCTTAGCATTGCATTGTGTCGTTTAAACGTGTATCTTGGGAGTCGAAATTGGCTTTCCTTTGGCCAATGTACACGCTTGTTTCTCATTACTGTACCAATCTTGTTAATCTTTGACAGTAAGAATTTCCTGCTTTTGGACTATAGCATAGTCACCAGTTCATCAGGCCTTGCAAAGACCATCCTGCAAGGCACAGTGCAAGGAGGCAGAAGTAGAGGGAGACAGAAAAAGAGGTGAGAGGACAACATTCAACAATGGGCTGACTAGCTTGACACTGAGCGAAGCCATGAATACTCTGAGGAAAGAGAAAGATGGAGTACGCTGGTTATAAACGATCATCTGTGGTGCCCCAACGACCTTTGAGTTATGAGATAGGATAGGATAGAACTATAGCATATTTTCTTTAACAACTTGTACATGTACCCACCATGGACCACTGGGCCATCGTAGCTCCCAACGACCTAGATCGACAAGTAAAAATAGATTGAAGGAGATGGACTCTGGTGTTTTTTTTATCTTACTATACTTTGGTGTGTTTTATCTTATTAGACTGGTGTTTTTTGTATATAACTACATTCTGGTATGTGATATCTTACTAGACTGGTGTATTTTATCTTACTAGACTGGTGTGTTTTATCTTACTAGACTCAGGCGTGCTTTTTCTTACTAGGCTCTGGTGTGTTTTATCGTCCTGCTGATATTAGAGACATATTTTATATTTGTAAGTACATGTAAATACATGTGTATGTATATTATGTTTGTGAGAGTCTAAAATCATTTTATCAATGAAAATACTTTAAAAAAAAAAAAACTTTAAAATCTAAAATCTTATTCCTACAGAATCGTTTAAGGATATACTATCATAGTTGCTGTTTTATAACTGGGGTTCCGTTTTACTAAGACGTGAGCTCTTACTCACGCTCATTACCAACTTTTCCGTCTATACTGTGCATGCACAAAATACATTTACGAATGAGGGGGGGGGGGGGGTGTTCACAGAATATTTCGCCCGGTTTCCCGGGTCATTCATTTTTTCCATGAAGGGAATCCAATCTCCAATATCTAATACCTGCCCCCACGAAGTATTCGATCGTCAATGAAGGTGAACAGAGGTTTCATCTAGCATTTTTTTCATCCTACTTCTGCTGTCCAATTTTTGTTTTCGTTGTGTGTGTTTTTAATTATTTTCATTGGGATGGTTATCCCCGTCTGGAGCCCATCACCGTTGCTCAAGTGGTGGAGCGTTCGCCTGGCACACCGATGACCCAGGTTCGAATCCCGTGGTGGGCGATATAATATGTGGCCATTTTTCACTGTCCATGTTAGCAGTATGATTGCTCTGGTGGTTCAGTGTTGATTTAGGTCCTTACTCCTTGTTCCCTGGGAGGGTTATCCCCGTCTGCCTTAGCAACAATGGTGGGTGTAGAGGTTAAAACTTTAATGTTCAGTGTTCGTGTTCTCTTCCTTTCTAATTGGTATATTTGGTTGATTTTAGTGGGCTCGTAGCTATAACAGGGCCGAGGAAACACATACACACATACAAACGCACACACACTCATACGCACACATTTCGATGATTTTATTACAAACAAAACTGTTAAATTGAACAAAGTTGTAATGAACTCTAGACAGTTCGTTAATTACGTCACCCCACCCGCATTCACGTCCTTCTAGAGCCGATTATGACACTGGTTAATAGATATCACACACACACACACACGCACGCGCGCACGCACCCACACATACACAGGCTAATTCTAACCCAACTTCGTTTTTAGCAATATCGCTAAAGGGTTACTTTAAAATGTGGCAGGCCAACGGTAAAGGGCAACTCATTGAAATGTCATTTCGGACGCAGGTCACCTCCGTTGGGAGACCACATCGAAGTTCTCGAGTTCTCAAAGCTGACTTCTGCAGATTAAAAATAATATGTGTTTCGTTTGGCTTGACTTCTACCCAAGAGGCTGCATGTAGGATAGGGGCAATACATATGTTCCCAACTCCAATACATGTGTTTCCCGCTTTGTATGTGTTCTCTGCTGTATATGTTCTCTCCAAAGCAGGGGTTTTATCTAGAAGTTTTTTGTTTTTTTTAAAATCTTGTTATTTGTAAACACCCAGGACTCCAGTCAGCGCACTGTTCCATCAGCCCTGTGCTTTCCCCGATGGTGTTTTCATAGCTCTATGTACATCCCGGTGTATGTCCTCATAGTTGTCTGTCTGTCTCTGTCTGTCTCTGTCTGTCTCTTTCTCTCTCTCTCTTTCCCTCTGTCTGTCTGTCTCTCTGTCTCTCTCTGTCTGTCTATCTCTGTTTGTCTCTCTTTCTCTTTTTGTGTTTGTCTCTCTCTCTCTCTCTTTTTTTTCTCTCTCTGGTCCTGAGTTGGCTCGGAAGAGTCCGCTGGACCTTAAGCAATAATCATGTAATGTAATGTTCTCTCTCTCTGTCTGTCTCTCTCTTTTTCACTCTTTCTGTCTGTCTCTCTCTTTTTCTCTCTCTCTGTCTGTCTATCTCTTTTTCACTCTTTCTGTCTGTCTCTCTCTTTTTCTTTCTTTCTGTCTGTCTCTCTCTGTCTCTCTCTTTCTTTCTCTCTGTCTGTCTCTCTCTTTCTTTCTGTCTGTCTGTCTCTCTCTCTTTCTCTCTCTCTGTCTTTCTCTATCTCTGTCTGTCTCTTTGTCTCTCTGTCTCTCTTTCTCTTTCTGTCTGTCTTTCTTTCTCTTGTCTGTCTGTTTCTCTATGTCTTTCTGTCTCTCTGTCTGTCTCTCTGTCTGTCTCTTTCTCTCTCTCTCTCTCTCTCTCTCTCTCTCTCTCTCTCTCTCTCTCTCTCTCTCTCTCTCTCTCTCTGCTCCTACCTCTCCCTCAAGTACGACAACCGCTATACCACCTGTGTTGGATATGAATTGTTCTCTTCTTTTCTCAATGATATTTAATTCAGTGCATTTCATTTTGATTAATTTATTTCTTCACATGTTTCAACGCCTGCTCCACATATGTGATTTTAGACCACACACTGATTTTCACCCACGTTCCAAAAGACACATAATGCAATCAAACAATCTAATGATAGACCGTAACCATGGAAACTAAAATATCGCAATCATTTACCCACCGCAGACCTATGACGGCAGATCTACTAGTGCTGGACTATCCGGTACATTGGCTTTATTTTACAGTTCAGAAATAGCGCATTTCCAGCTCAAGAGATACTCAAGGCGCTGGCAAATATAGGATGCAACTCAAGCGGCCTGAGACGCCAACATGCTGCTTTGGGCGCCTCGCCTGACGCCCGAGACAACTGAGCCCAACCCTGGGCGGCCAGGGATGGAAGAGAAGGGGACTTACTTAGTGCCTTGCTGAGTGTAGCCGGCACTCACTCGTGTAGGACATGAGCATCAGGATCTTTAAGGTCCGTGTGTGCGTGCCGTTTTATTCTTAGATGTAATGTTTATCTTTTTGTGTGCTTTCTTACGATGTTTACCGTAGTATTTTTTTTTCTTTATCACAATGTTGTATCACATTGTTCAATATTTTTTCCTGCGAGAGTATGTGTGTGTGTGTGTGTGTGTGTGTGTGTGTAAGTGTGTGTGCGCGTGTGTTTATGCGTGCGAGCGCCTAGAGGAAGATTTAAGCTTGGTTTTGCGCTTTATGAAATAATTAATAATTAAAATAATAATAATAATAATAATAATAATAATAATAATAATAATAATAATAATAATAATAATAATAACAACAACAACAACAACAACAACAACAATAATAATAATAATAATAATAATAATAATAATAATAATAATAATAATAACAACAACAACAACAACAACAATAATAATAATAATAATAATAATAATAATAATAATAATAATAATAATAATAATAATAATAATAATAATTTCACTTTAATTGCCTAGGGTGCGCTGTCTACAGATGGGATTTTAGAGATATATAAATAGCACTAAATCAGTAAATGTGTTGTTACAGAAACCGTAACTGTAAAACATGAGAGAATATATGCATAGAATCATCTCACAGACGTACATTAGGATACGTACACACACACACCCGCGAGCACACAGCACACAACACACGCACGCATTATTATTATTATTAATAGTAGTAGTAGTAGTAGTAGTAGTAATAGTAGTAGTAGTAGTAGTAGTAGTAGTAGTAGTAGTAGTAGTAGTAGTAGTAGTAGTAGTAGTAGTAGTAGTAGTAGTAGTAGTATGGAATACGTGCGCTCACATGCTAGATCTCTGTTTCGACTTTCCTCCAAAAGAGCCTGCCATCCTAAAATGCCAATGGAGTGTTGAACAGTAGAACATTGGGCCCTCCCAACAGGGATGATGAACAGGCTGGGGAGATAGGACAGGAGGGAGGGAGGCAGACACTATCGAACGATGGGGGCCAAACGTGGGATGACGTTGTCTTGGTTTAGGGTCAGCGGAAAGTAGGTCAGTGGGTCGCCGAGTACCGAGTGCTTGACTGTGTTGTCAGGCGGACGGTGCAGCTGGAAAACTCGGAATTTCAGGAAAATGGCCCGACGCCGTAGTGGAATCCCAGTAGCTGTTTTAATAACAATAACTAATACCTTTGGTGCTACTATTTGATGCTACACTTTGGTGCTTCAGGTTTCCTTCTATTGAAGTTGATAATAATATCTCTTTCCTGGCGCTTCCTGCTTCATTTTTTTTCCCGTACTAGCTCTACCGATTTATTTTCTTATTTAACATCGATTGTGTCATTATTTTTTATATCAGTAAAAATCCTATTTGTTGTACGGCTATCATTCTGTCCATGCGCCCAACGGCTGCAATCGGGGCGGCTCGGGCGGCTTATCCTGTATGGGCCAGCAACTTAAGCTGGAAAAACAACTAGTCTATGTTAGAACGATTAAATAAATATCATCTTGTCATCAGGGAGTTGTTGATATTTTCCCTACAGGTGTCATTGCTGTGTGTGTGGGGGGGGGGGGTGAGTATGTGTGTGTGTGTGTTTAAATATAAATTTTAGTCTGATTGAATCCAAAGTACTTTGAAATCATTTTTTATTTTAAATGCGGAATGGTTTGAGGTCACTGAATTGGAAAAGAAAGTGGTTTGGAGGGGGTGAAATGCTGTTTTAAAAACCAATGTTGCTAAAAGTAGTTTGTTACTGTACTACTTACAAGTAGGCGCTTGCGAAGTGGAGCTGCGGTCATCGACCTCTTTCGGTTGCCACAATTCCGGAAGCAGACAGAATACATCCAGAAAATCAAGGACACCCTGAGATCGTTCTCATTCTTCGCTGTGATTTTCCGTTCACCATTATTATTTCAATGTATGACATTACTTTGCTACGATCAACTAAAGTAAAGAAACTCAGTTTTGGATAAAAACGATGTTAGGTTATTTCCCTTGATTAGATTGGCAGATGTTGATGAGGATGATGATGCTAATGGTGGTGGTAGTGGTAGCGGTAGTGGTGATAATGTCGATGATTATAATGATGTTGATGATGATGATGATGATGATGATGATGATGATGATGATGATGATGATGATGATGATGATTATGAGGTGTGTTCTATCTCCTTATAAGCTTTTAGCTCTCTGTCTCGATTCTTGGATGGTGATGATGATGATGATGATGATGCCTGTACTGAAGGATGACCCATGAATAAAGTACCTGTGAACCAAAATTGAACAAAATCGGTTCAGCCAGTTTTTTTTTTTAAAAGATATTGAGCAAAACGCGTTTAGCAAAACAGTGACCCCAGTGACCTCGACCTTTGCTATAAAGCAAATATGATGACACGGGAGGTAGGCCACTAAACTAGATAACGTTCCTATGAAGTTTGATCAGAAATCTGTTAAGAGATTCTTGATGAATGGCGTCCAACTGACTGACGATCTGACCGACAGACAGACGTTTGGCTCGTTCTGATTCTCAAAGTATGTCTAGATAAGTCTGGAAATACGAACAAACACAAAAGATAAGATAAGATAAGATAAGATAAGATAAGATAAGATAAGATAAGATAAGATAAGATAAGATAAGATAAGATACCCCTTTCTGCACTAACACTGCTTCCAAACACAGTAATAAAAACTGGAAAATACAAAATTTCCATTGTAAATGCGCTAAACCGCCTCCTGCACAAAAGAGCGGCACGTCAACATCCAATCCAATAGTCATTTGTATAGCGCAAATTCCACTTCAACAGAAAACTGTGAGTTATGTCTAGTATCATACAAATTGTGTGTGTGCGTGTGCGTGTGTGTGCGTGCGTAGACATAAGCCTTGAAATGGGTGACTGACCTTGCTTTTTATGCGGAGAATGGGTGTGTGTGTATTAGCCACCCACTTTTTTTCCAGCCACCCACTTTTTTTCTAAGTACACAGGAGTGCTCTTTTAATGCATGGGAGTGCAGTTGTAGTGCATGAGAGTGTTTTAAGTACAAGGGAGTGCTCTATCCGGGACGGAGAAAATCCAGTCAATTTTGGGAGAAAGTTCGACCTATTTCGTCGCCTATAGGAGACGAACTAGGTCAACTTTTGAGACAGAAAAGAGCCAATTTTGCATTGGATTCTTACATTTTTAGAAGTTTGCCTTCTTTCCATCCTCAAAAAACCACTATCCCATTCCTACATTCTTAGTAAAACCCAGTCTTGGTTGGTGTTCTAGATACTTGTGTGTGTGTGTGTGTTAGTTAGTAAGTTATTCATTGCTTACAGGGTCCAGCGGACTCCAAAGAGCCGAATCAGGACTACAAAATCATGACCACAACTTCGCTGAAAAAGGACTCACCCCTGACCCGCATAAAAGATCTGCCGAAACAACCCTAGTGGTAACACTGAAGCCTACTCCACCAGCCAGTCACTTTACAATATAAAAACATCCCACGCAAGGGACGCTGAGGCTATACTCTAAGTTATCGAACCTCCGTTTACAAAAACAAAATAGAATACAAACGTCACTAAAAAAATATCAACAAAACGCATACATATAAAATGCCTACATTGATAAATAATAGAGGGAGGCTGATCAGATCAGATTTTTCGTATTTAAAGTCTTTTCATTGATAAAATGATATTAGACTTTCACAAACATATATATGCATAGACATACACACAAACACACATGCAGAAACATAAACACATATTTATGTACTTAATTTTAAAAAAAAAAGTATGTCAGTATGTAAGATAATGTAAGCGATTTTTTCAATAAGTGTATGATTATATAAATTATCTGTGATACTATCGGTTTCATTGATCAAAACATTATTTACTTTGTATAATGTTAATAATAATGTTGTACATTTAAATAATAAATGTTGTACAGACATTGTTTGCTGGCATATACAATGAATATCAGTTACGTCTTTTGTGCTCCATGAATTCATACGCATTTTATATATGATTTTGGAAATATTTCTACTACATCATAAAATGTTATGTTTGTTTACTGAGTTTTGAAAATGCCTTTCTACTAAAGCCCATGCCACACGAGCGTCAAATCTACTGGACTTGACGCGAATCGGAGCAATTTTCGACTTCGAAGTCGGAATTTCATTTTGACTTGAATCGCGCAGTGCCACGCGAAAGTCGCACATCGAGTCAAACTTGAGGGTTATTGGTCTTGAAGTTTTGCTGTACGTGTGTTGTGATCACGTGATCATGTGATTCGTATTCTGCTTCTCATTGGCCAAAAGGTCCGAATCACACAATCGAGACTCGCGGAATTAGAACATGTTGAAAGTCGGCAATCGGAGCCAATTCAAAGAATCTGGATTCGCGATGCACAGGGAGCCACACGACAATCAAGGGATTTTGTCGTGATTTCATGAATTGGAGTCAAGATTTGACGCTCTTGTGGCATGACCATAATGAAACCAATTGATGCCTAGAGGAAGGCACGAGATATGGAGTTTGCTAGGCGTGTTTGTGCTTTTGTTGACACCGCCACGGCTATTTGTCACCCTTCTTCTCCCAATCGTAATAGCAATAATAATAATAATTATTATAATGTTTGGAATAACTGAGGTTTTCGTCGGGTACTCCGGTTTTCTCCCTCCGTCCAGTAAATGGTCTTGGATGCAGTCAATCTAAAATTTCAAAACTTAAAATCTTGATTTCCATTCTGACTTCTTTAAGAGCGATCTCTTCAGATCGCCGCTCTTTTGGGTTCGATTGAAAAAAAAAAGCGCGTGATAGCATCCCGTATTGGATTATTATTATTATTAATATTATTACATGTATTATTATTATTATTATTATTATTATTATTATTATTATTATTATTATTATTATTATTATTATTATTATTATTATTTTATTATTATTATTATTATTATTATTATTATTATTATTATTATTATTATTATTATTTATTTATTTATTTATTTATTTATTTATTTTTATTACTATTACTATTAATAGTAGTAGTAGTAGTAGTAGTAGTAGTAGTAGTAGTAGTAGTAGTAGTAGTAGTAGTAGTAGTAGTGGTAGTAGTAGTAGTATGAAATTCTACTGTACTAGTCAATAATTAATTCATTTGTTTCCAGCTCACGCAGGACAAGTGCAAAGAGAGAGAGGGGAGGGAGACAGAGGGAGAGAGCGAGAGAGAGAGAAAAAGAGGGAGAGGTAGAGACAGAGTGACAGAGGGAGAGAGAGGAGGAGAGAGTGGCAGAG
>CM072521.1:48840613-48993113 GCA_036898135.1 Oncomelania hupensis
GTCGGAATAAAGCTGAGTAGGAAGAGGGTCCAGGTCACAGGTTTTTATAGTGGTGTCTTTGATGATGGTTTGAAGTTCGGAAGTAGTGAGAGGTTTGAATTCAGTGAATAAAGTACCAGAGAACAGAGGTGGGTGATCAGTTTGTGTGTAGGGTGTCTGGTCAAGTATGTCGCGGATAGTCTGAATTTTGCTGTGGAAATAGTCAGCGAAAGCTTGTGGAAGTTGAGAGGGTTCAATGTTGTTGGGCAGTGGAGAGTCTGAAGAGCGGCCTAGGAGATTGTTTAGAGTGGAGAAAAGAGCTTTGCTTGATGGGGCGTCTGTGATCTGTTTGTTGAAGTAGGATTGTTTTGATTGTGCAATGAGCGTCTGTACCAGTTTCTTCTGCGTGTTATAGATTTGCCTGTTCACTTCCAGTTTGTTGGACCTCCAATTTCTTTCTGCTTGTCTGCGTTCTTTCTTTGCTTGGCGGATTTCATTTGTAAGCCAGGGAGCAGATGGTCTGTCTGTGATGAGTTTAAATGTAGCTGGTGCGTGCTTGTTTAGGAGTGATAAAAGAGTGTCATTAAAGTGAGTCGCTGGATCTGCAGTAGGGAGTCTATCTTGCAGCTGACGAGCCGCCTCAGAACCAAAAGCATCAGCGTTTATACTTTTGACGTTGCGCCTCAGGACGCGTCTCTTCGGCCTGGAGGGTTTGACCAGTCTGAGCGAGCACAGGATGGCGGAGTGGTCTGACCTGAGATAATCGTTCAGATAAACGTCATACACCAAGCCAGAGTTCTCCCGGGTCACTATCCAGTCAATGATATGAGTTTCTCTAGTTGGGGTATTGACCAGTTGAGTTAGTCCATGGCAGCAAAGAGAATCACAGATTTGTTTCGTGTCACTATTCTGAGGTTTGTCAAAATGAATGTTAAAGTCGCCAAAGATGACGAAATTAGTTGTACTGGTGCTCAGATGGTCAAACATCTCCTCAGCTTCCTTGAGGAAAACTGGAAAGGTGAATTTGTTTTTTGGGCTAGGTGGGGGACGGTAAATGCATATCATACGGACACTAGTGGCCAAGAAATTAATAACTATTTCTCTAACTTCAAAAGTGGTATGTTTATAGGCAGTATTGTTTGTGAAAATTAGATATTGTTCTAGACACTGTTTGAATATAATGGCAATGCCACCACCTCTACATGATCGAGGCCATGACTTTATGCAGTATCCAGGCGGGGTCATCAATCTAAGTATGGTCTCATGGCCAACCTCTTTCAGCCAAGTTTCTGTCAAAAACATTATGTCCAGTTCTTTTTCAGCAATAAAATCGCAAATGGCCTCGGGTTTCCCAGGTGTAGCGGCTGACTGACAGTTAAGGTAGCTAACAAGTAAGTCATTAGATTTAGTGTTATTACAATGAGTGCTGTTCAGTGAAACTGCAACAGAACATTTAGACATCACATCAAGTTTTTTTAAAGGTGAGAGAACGCACACATCATACAGTCCCGAGTGAACGGGCAGGCTACAGTTTAGTCCAGCTTCAAATATATATATATATATGTTTCTCCGAATATTATTTACTTTCGACTCGGGAGGGGTTTTCTCCGGGTACTCCGGTTTGCTCCCCTAGCAAATTTTCAAAATCACAACTTTTTTGGGTTTGGGCGCGCCACAGGCTGCCACTACGCTTTCCCCAGGGGAGGCGGCCCAGAATTTCCCCATGGAAAATGGGCTCCCGGTACACATTGGTCGAACGCTACCAGAAGCATGTTTTACTAGTCGCCTCAACAGGCGATAAAGCATGCTCTCATGCTTCATATAATTCCTACACGCTTCAAGCGCTATAGTGACGAAAAAGGCGCAATTTCACTGTAAATATATACAGAATGTTGCTCTACAACATTCCGCTCTTTCCGTCCCAAAAAACCAATTGCCTTGTTGGATTCTTAAATTGCATGAAACCAAGTGAGGACACTATCCGGCGTCAACAAAAGGTTCAAAAACATTGTCAAACGGTTCGTAAAAGACAGTTGACCTAGAACCTAATACAGTTTGACCTAATCCGTCCCCTAGAGGAGACGAAACTTAAATTTTTCTATTTTCATGCGTTCACTGCAGTGAAATTGCGCTTTTTCCGTGACTATAGAGCTTGAAGCGTATAGAAAGCAGTGCTCTGAAGCATGGGAGCATGCTTTATCGCCTGTTGAGGCGACTAATAACTCATGCTTCTGGTATCGTTCGACCAATGTGTATCGGGTGGCATATCCTCCTCCTCTTTATTTTCCTCCCCTGTCCTCTATTTTATTTTTATTTTATTTTTTATTTTTTTATAATTTTATTTACCTTATTGTCCCATTTCACCCGCTACACATTGATAGATAGATAGATAGATAGATAGATAGATAGATAGATAGATAGATAGATAGATAGATAGATAGATAGATAGATAGATAGATAGATAGATAGATAGATAGATAGATAGATAGATAGATAGATAGATAGATTAGATTAGATTAGATTAGATTAGATTAGATTAGATTGGATTGAACGCCGAAAATTATCAACATTATACAAGGCTTCTTCTAACAACAACAACGCAAAATCAAATCAAAGCTAAATACTGTATGCCCTATTATTGCATGCTTTGCAAAACAAAATGATCGAATCTATCGTAGGTGTCTCAATCGTAATATAGATCGATAGATAGATGGATAGATAGATAGATAGATAGATAGATAGATAGATAGATAGATAGATAGATAGATAGATAGATAGATAGATAGATAGATAGATAGATAGATAGATTAGATTAGATTAGATTAGATTAGATTAGATTGGATTGAACGCCGAAAATTATCAACATTATACAAGGCTTCTTCTAACAACAACAACGCAAAATCAAATCAAAGCTAAATACTGTATGCTCTATTATTGCATGCTTTGCAAAACAAAATGATCGAATCTATCGTAGGTGTCTCAATCGTAATATAGATCGATAGATAGATGGATAGATAGATAGATAGATAGATAGATAGATAGATAGATAGATAGATAGATAGATAGATAGATAGATAGATAGATAGATAGATAGATAGATAGATAGATAGATAGATAGATAGATAGATAGATAGATAGATAGATAGATAGATAGATAGATAGATAGATAGATAGATAGATAGATAGATAGATAGAGGAAGGGAGGGAGGGAGGGAGAAGGGAGTGAGAGAGGCAGGAACGGGTCGGTGGGTGGGTAGGTAGGTAGGAAGGTGGATGGATGGATGGATGGATGAATAGATAGATAGGTGGGGAACGCAGTTGGCTAAGTGGTGTACGCAATTTAGGCGATAACAGTGCAGCCTGTATAGACTGTGGTTTTAAGACCGCAAACGGTCTGGAGTAAATTAAATAAAATATTAATAATAAAATAATAATAATAATAATAATAATAATAATAATAATAATAATAATAATAATAATAATAATAGTAATAATAATAATAATAATAATAATAATAATAATAATAATAATAATAATAATAATAATAATAATAAAATAGTAATAATAATAAATTTTAAAAAGTTACCCTGAGACACTGCGCACCTAAGTCGGCGTGCGTGCGTGTGTGTGTGCGTGTGTGTGTATGTGTGCGTGTGTGTTTATTGCTTCTGCCTATCTCTTCTATGATCGCTTTTCAGCCTTAACATAGCTAGCGCACAGACACGCACCAAAATCCCTAGAAATTATATCAGTTTCTATTGGTTGAGATATTGGTCATATTATAATGCTGGTTTGATAGTCATCGTTCCATCGTCTTTGCAACAGCTGGTGCTGAATATATTCGCCCAGACGTCTCCCTCTCCCCCCCCTCTCTCTCTCTCTCTCTCTCTCTCTCTCTCTCTCCCTCCCTTCTCTCTCTCTCTCCCCTCTCTCTCTCCCTCCCTCCTCTCTCTCTATCTCTCTCTCTCTCTCTCTCTCTCTTTCTCCCTCCCTCCTCCTCTCTCTCTCTCTCTCTCTCTCTCTCTCTCTTTTGTTTCCTTTATATAGTCATATAATCTAGTATTTGGTATGCTCTTTTACTTATTTACCATTACCTTCAAAAACCTGGAATAAAACCTGGAAATACTTTGATATGAACGGGAATCTGAACGAGCCCAAGTGCCGATCAGTTTGTCGGTTCGATGCTCACCATATCTCAAAAACCACTGAACACGTTTTGACGAAACTTCATAGGAACATTACCGTGGATATAGTTTCGGTCGTATTTGTACTACCTCAAAGGTCAAGATCGCTGGGGTCAATTTTTTTTTTGGGGGGGAGGGTCTGGGTGTAGAGGGGTGGGGGAGTAGTAGATATTTTAGATAGAGGGCCCGTCATTCTATGTATGTGTAGTGGTGTTGGTGGTGGGAGAGAAGATGGTGTTATGGAGGCTAGGGTGATGAAGAATTCTCACACATTCTCTCTCTCTCTCTCTCTCTCTCTCTCTCTCTCTCTCTCTCTCTCTCTCTCTCTCTCTCTCTCTCTCTCTCTCTCCCCAACGCCAGTTCGTTGATGACCGTTGAAAGTTTTATTCTCGAAGTGCATCATACTAAGAGAGCGCAACAGGCAATGCTTGAATCGAACACGTGTGTCTCCTCCCCGAGTGTGTGTGCCCGGAACTTTTTTTTTTTTTTTTGGGGGGGGGGGGGGGGGGGATTTAAAAATTAACGTCCCCGGACGCATTAAGCGTATAGGGGACGAAAGATATGATGCCCGAATTTTTTTTTTTAAATTAAAATTTACCTCCCCGGACACATTAAGCGTATAGGGGACGGGTGAACCACCACTTGTCTTTCTTCTTCTTAGTTTAGATTTACTGTCCCCAGACACTATGGCATATAGGGGACGATATTAAGATTGCTCGATTAAAATTCAGGACCACGGGTTAAAAACAAGTAATATGCATTAACAAATCAGTTAAATAAGGTTAAGACAGGCAGGGCGGGAAAGACTAAGGACATGTAAAATGCAATACGGCATAACAACAATAATTAAAACCAAATAAACATATCACGATTCACCAAAATCAAGAGGAGGAGGGGACTGGGCTTATAGTCCAGACGGAACGCACGAACCACTCTTGCCGTGGTGGCGAGTCAAGAAAAAATAATGTAGCTTATAATAATACTTTAAAAAACAAAAAATGGAGCTACAGCATACAACAGTACAAATAATATATCAAAAAACATATTAGAGTTAGTGTTAGTCGTGTTGGGTCCAATAACCCAATGCAGTTTTAAAATCTAGATAAAATACACAAGGTGTGCCCAAAGGGCATTAAACAGATTAAAATAATATTATACCAGGGTTGTAGCGGTGACAAATAAGACTCACAACCAATATAGTAAAAGTACACTATTTAATAATATAATAAACAGGCAGCCGCAGCATGCGCCAGGCAGCGAGGCCGTGGAAAGGCCGCAGGGCGGGCCAACTTGGGACCCAACGTGAAATCGGACCAGATCAGCCCTTTTAATACAATAATACAAAAATGATATCAGCACCGAGGCTATATACAAGGGGCTAGCAACTGCCCGAAAAACCCGGCAACTTGGCCATCGTATGGTGTCGGGTCAGGCCATCGAGAGGCCTTACGGTGGCCGCAGGTAATGGTAAGTACAATGACAAAAAAGGGGGACAGCACCATGGCTATGTCCAGGGCCTAGCAACCACCCCGTGCCCGGCAACGTGGCCATTTGTCTAGCATCAGGGTGGGCAATAGAAGGGCCCCATAGCGGCACTTAAAAAAAAAACACAAAAAAAAACACCCACGCACACACGCACAAGAGCTGCAAAAACGATCGGGCCCTGTACAGCAGCGAGACCACCGCTGAGCCGGCAAGAATAGGTCAATCTCGGGTGCGTGCAATCGGGCCACCGGGTCAACAGAGTTGAGCTCCAGGTAATAGGAGGTCAGTCCCTGGGAGCACACGTGAAGTGATAAGAGTCAATCCATAGAGGACACACAGCCAGGGTCAGAGGGTCAACTGAGTTGTGTGCCGAGTGGTAGGAGTGTCGGTCCATGTGAGCATATATGTAGCAGAGGTGTCAGTCCTTGGGGGCGCACAACCAGAACCATAGGGTTAACTGGCCGGGCGCCTAGTACTAGAATATCAGTCTTGTCAGCCCATAGGAATGCGCAACCAGGACCATGAGGTCGACAGGGTTGGCGCCTTATGATGAAGGTATCAGTATGTCTGTCCCTAAGAATGCACAACCAGGACCAAGAGGTCAACTGAGTTGTGCACCGTGTGGTGGAAATGTCAGTCAATTAGGCCAATCCTGGAACAGCACACCCAGGACCAAAGGGGTCAACTGTAGGTGTGCGCCAGGTGGTAAAGGTACGGTCTAAAGAACATTCGTGGGAGCGTAAGCCCAGGACCAGAAGATCAACTGGGGTGTGCCCATGTGGTAGGAAGGGTCAGTTTGAGAGGTCGACAAAGGGGCACACGCCCCGGACTCAAGCAGGCCAGCCAGGGGTGTGCGGCACATGTTAGGAGTGTCAAACAGACCAACCGGTCGGGCCCCCTACAGGAACGGAGCCACCAAAGATCCTGCGATAAGGTCGGAAACCATTAGGAGGAGACCAGGGCCCCTGATCGCCACCGCTGTCCGAAGGCCTTCCATGCTCTCAGGAAGCCGCAGCTCGGTGCACAGGGCGCGGAGAGGGTCGAACTGATGAGACAGGCGAGCGCAGGAGAAAAGACAATGTGAAAAGCTCACAGGGGCGCTGCAAACGCAGCGGGCGTCAGTCCATCTAGACCGCCAGTGGCCAGCTAGGAGCCTCATGGCGATGAAACGCAGGGCGACAGGAGCATCAGAGTAGAGGGGGGCCGGGCGGCAGGAAGGAGGTCGGAAGGGATAGGAGCGCTCGGTACACCAGGCCTCCTGCTCGGTGGACCACTCGGACCATACCCTAGCATTGACCACGCTGCGTGCCTCGGAGGAAGAGGGGGGCAAACGTAGGGACACACAGGCCCCACCCGCAGAGCCGACTCCGGCGGCCCGATCGGCCGACTCGTTGCCATGGATACCAACGTGAACCGGCACCCAGCAGAGGGAAATCGAAACGCCGAGTGCCACCATAGATCTAGCGCAGTTCCAGATGTCATCCACTAGGGCAGGGCGGGCAAGAGAAGATCCCTCTGCAGGGCACTGCAGCGCAGAGAGGGAGTCAGAGGCCACCACAATCTTTAAGGAGTCGCGTGAAACAGCGTGACCAACAGCGCTGAGCGCCTGGCGGATGACCAGGTGCTCCACCGTCAGAGAACATGAACCGGGCGGGGCACCACAGGACCAGTCCCCGACCCCCGGAATGTAGAAGGCGCTACCGGCCGCGCCGTCCTCCCTGACGGAGCCGTCGGTGAAGATCACAAGGTCGGCCGACAAGGACGAGAGACGTTCGCGCGCCAGCTGAGTAAGTGTCGGGAGATGAGTCTCCCGCACAAGTCCATCAAAGGCCAGGTGTACCGTGAAAGGGGATCGGTCCAGGGGGGGGGGGGACCGGGACTGCAGGCACAGACTCTACCACCCGCCTCTTCCTAAGGACACCGGTGAGCAGAGGGTCGAGGACCTCGCCCATACACGGGCGATGCCGACGAGTTTTCGGGCCACCAAACGTTCCCAGGAGCTCGGCCGATGTGGAGTTGGGTACTCTACCAGCCCTACAAATGTAACTGGCTCCCATCTTCCTGATCTGATGCTGTAAGGGAAGGACTCCAGCTATCTGGTACACCATGGGAACCGGCACCGACTTAGGGAGCGAAAGAAGGCTGCGCAAGATGGCACAGTCAGCACCAGTCATACGCTGGAGCTGATATTCAGAGATACCATATAATAATTCAGCCCCGAACAGTAATCGGGACCGGACAAGTGAGTGGTAGAGGGAGATAAGGGTCTTAGGGTCCCTAGCCCAGGCCTCCCTGCGGAGGGCCTTAATAACACTAGAGGTCCGATACGCCGATGAGACGGCACCCTGAATATGCTGGGTAAAGCCACCGTTCTGGGAGAAAATAATCCCCAGGTATCTGACTTGGCGTTGTGGCAAAATCGTCTCGTCACCCACCCGGACAGACAGATCCGTAAAGGCGGGATCCCAACGGTGAGAGAATGGGATAAACGTCTTGCCCGGAGAGAAAGGCCCGTTTGAGAAAGGGCGTCCACAATCAGGTCAATGTCAGTCTGGAACAGCAGGAGGTCCCTGGCAAAGGAGGGGTGGGACCTACCTACACGTCTATGTCTAGTAGTGCGCCACAGGGCGATGTCGTCGGCATAGGTTGTCGCATAGGTGCCTTCCCCACAGTCAGAAGTCACTCTCGATACTGCGATGGCAAAGAGTAGGGGGGCAACCACCGACCCCTGCGGGACTCCCATGCTAAGCCTGCCCTCACCAGACGTAGACCCACGCCATGTGACCCGAATGGTCCTATCCCGGAGAAAGGTGGAGACAAAGGATAGCAAACCCCCCCTCAGTCCAAGCGACTCCAGGCGCTCCAGGAGGCCGGCGTGCCACACCGTGTCGATGGCTTTAGCCACATCGAAGAAACAGGCTAGCACGGTTCGCCTTCTACCCTGCGCACGCCTGATGTGCTCGTTTAACTTCACCACATGGTGTGTCACAGAGCGACCCCTTCTAAATCCAGCCTGTGACAGTGGGAGAACTCCCCTCACGGCACAGAAGTGTTCCAACCGGTTCTTAAGGATCCTTTCATATATTTTACAAAGATGAGAGGTAAGGGCAATGGGTCGGTAGCTAGAGATGGATTTTTTGGGTTTGTGAGGTTTTAGGATGGGTATAACCGTTGCTCTGCGCCAGGAAGCCGGAATGGTTCCGGTCGCATAGCAGGTGTTAAGGAAGCTGAGAAGTTCATGTTTAAACGTGAGGGGGGCTTTTTTGACCATAAGGTAATGCACGCCGTCCGGCCCCGGTCCCTTACCGGAGTTGCAGCTACGGAGCGCACGGGCCAACTCAACCATAGTGATATCAACCAAGCCCTGCGAGGACGAGCGCGGGTCAGGTGGGACGGGCATGGGGTCACTAGCGGACCTTCGTTCCCTTTCGGCCTGGGGTAGCTGCGCTTCTGTTATAACAAACTGGCTAAGAAAGGCATCAGCCTTATCCTGCTCATTACTGTATGTGTTAACTCCATCGGTCATGTCAAAAGTGAGTGGTCGGTATTTATTACGAATCTTTTTAACATTTTCCCATAGCTGGGGCACAGTAAGTTTCCTTTCAAATTGCGCTAACCAGAAGGCTTTTTTTGGCCTGCGCAATGACGCGCTTAGCCGCGAGTTTAACCGTTTCCATTGCCGCATGGGACTCGGCCGAGTTACAGCGCCGGTACTGGGTGTAGGTAAACTTTTTAAGGCGTACCGCCTCCTTGCATTCCGGCGTCCACCAAGGCTTGGGCTGTCCCCTTCCCGGGCGGGCATCGGGGGCCAGCGAGGCTACCGTGTCCAGCATGCGGGTCCTAATGTGTGCCTCTAACTCATCAACAGAGGCCGTCCCAGGAAGTGAGAAATCAGACAAGCGGGAGCAGTAAATGTCCCAATCGACCCTCTTAAGGTTGGGAGCAGGTGGGGCTGCAGGGGTAGACACGGGGGAGAGCTGCAGTGCAATCGTGATCGGTATGTGATCGGAGAAGAGGGGATCACATGTAACACTCCAGGTAGCGGCGGTGGCCACATCGGGGGAGGCTAGTGATATCGATAGCAGACGGGGAGTGGGAGGAGATATCGGGGATGCGAGTAAAAGCCCCGTCGTTCAGGACCTCGAGGGAGGCCGCAGCAAGGGCATCAAGGGTATCGATCGAGACTGTGGAACAACCATCATCCCAGGTCCCGTCCCTGGCATTGAAGTCACCTACTATTAACCAGGAATCATTCCCCACGACCTCCTCCAGCCACGTGAAGTCCCTACACCCGGTAGGGTTGTAATAATTAAGAATGTTAAGTACGCCGGAGGGAAGGCCGGCGCCAAGGGAAACCTGTAACACCGACGTAAAGCCCCGCCCTCCCCCTCGTCGACAGGCCCCAAGTCGACGGCTGCAAGTCCCAGTCTGACATAGGTGGCAACGTAAATTTTATCGTTTTCGTCCGTGGTGAACAACAATGTTGTTGCGTTTACAATTTAGTGATTGGAGGCAGAGAATGTGAGATTTCGAGATAAGTGGGTCCAAGGACGGGAGGGAGTCAAGCAACGGGGACAATGAGCGGCAGTTCCACTGCAGCACAACCAGACTGTCCGGTTTTAGAGTCATGGCAACGATGCATGTGGACCAGTGAAACAAGAATAAGCCAAAAAAGGATAAGACTAACATTGTGAGGTGAAAATGGCGCAGATAGATTTAATGATAGTCAGTAGAGTTTGCATCAGCAGCCGCATCGGTGCAAACTGGACAGGAAGGTCAACGAGGCCCGACATGAGGGTATCCTCCATGCTGGCCAGGTCCCGCAACAGCGGAATCAGGGTCCGAAGCAGGGTGGGACGGAAGGAGAGATGGTCGGCGGGCGCAAGACCTCCGGACGACCCGGGACGTGCGTGCTCAGCATCGGTCATGTCGGCGGTAGGCGGGGTCGACGCACTGCAGCCAGGGGAAGGGGGGTGGGGGTCGGTGGACGGAGCAGCAGCAGGAGGGGGCGGGTCACAGGCTCAGGGGCGCGGGATCCCAGTGGGGGGAAGTCACCAGAACGCGTAGGAGACAACGCTCCAGCGGGCGCATTAGCAACACGGCTCGAGACAGGACCAGCAGCATCAACCGCGGCGCCGAGCACTCCCGGCTGGCAAGAGAGAGAACCGATACGGGCTTTAGCCACGGCTTCCGAAAAAGGCATGTACGTCGAGCCACGTAAGCCGTTGGCCCGGCGTCTGACCTCCACCTCGGGGCATCCCTCCCAGGCTGACGAGTGGCGTCCGCCACAGTTAATACATAGCAGGGTGTCGCTGCTGCACTCCTTCGTACGGTGGTCTTTTCCGCACCTAGCACAACGGTCGACCTGACGGCGACATTGGAGTCTGCCGTGCCCCAGGAGCTGAAACTTGGTGCATCTGATAACCGGTGCCACATAAGGGTCAACTCGGAAACGGGAGAGGCCCAGCATCACAGTAGCTGGGAGCGCTTTGAGATTAAAGGTCACCTTGATGGAGTTGGACATGGTGCCGCCCGACATCGGGAGTCTGATCACAGAGGCCACCTCAAAGCCCTGGGCGTTCAAGTCTTCCCTCATGAATCCCTGGAAGTGAGGGTCGTCCCCCGTGGAAGGTAAACCGCGGATAACGCCTACCGTGGTAGCCTTGGGAATGCTAGTGTTGATTGGAATTCCGCAGATGGCGGACATTCGGAAGAGGGCCGTCTGCTGTTTGGCCGACGTGCAACCCACCAACCAACCCCCGGCTGGTAGGCGGCGAACAGAGAGTCCCCTGCCCACCGAGTTCTCCAGCGCATCACGCTGCTTATAAGGACCCAACCCATTGAACGTGGCGGGGCCACCGCCTCCATCACGGATTACCACAGGGAAGTCGACTACCTCGGCCGCCACCGCAGCCCCAGCAGGGTGCCCAAATCTAGGTTGTCCCCTGGCAGTCGCCCCCAGGCGCGCCTTCTGGGCGTAGGATAAGGCCGGACCACGAGTGTCGGCAGCTCCAGCGATCGGGGGCACAGGGGCCGGAGGGACTGGGGCATCTTGGTTTGGATGAGAGTCACCCGCGGGTGAGGAGTTCGGGCTGCCCAGGGCACCCTGAGGGGTCCCAGGGAAGGGGGGCGTCAAAGGGGGTGGGGTGGGTGTATTGACAGCCGCAGGGGCTCGCGCAGTGGAGGGAGAGGGGACCGGGCTCACTAGTGCAGGCGAGCCATGAGGCGCCGCCCACCGTGAGGCGGGTGGAGGTGTAGGCGCCAGACCGGAGGACGGAACCTCGGGCTCAGAAACAAGGTCATCGTCATGGAACTTAATATGACGTCTAGCGATCGAACCCCTACCCCCCCCCCCCCACCCCCCGTGAGTTAGAACGTCCACGAGAGGGGGCAGTGGAGCGACTAGTATTGTCAACAGGTAGGGGGGTGGAGGAGCGACCCGTGCGTGTAAGCTTTGTCTCTTTAGCGCGTGCGGCCAGAGTGGCGGCCATCGCGAGCGCCTCCTTTTTTGCATGCTTTCTGTCAGCCCTGAGCTGTTTATCAGCCTTAGGGGGTTTAGCGACAGGAGCAACGAAGTCCTCCGCCCTCTGTTTATGTTTATGTTTACATCTTCTATCAGGGCCGTGAGCAGACGTGTCGCTCTGGGCTGAGTCCAGATTCTCATTAGCATTCTCATTTTCGTAATCGTTGTCCGAATCGCCAAACATGGAGTTCAAGGAAGCTTCATGATTGGCTGCCGCCGGATCGCAAAGCTGCGACTCAGCCATGGCAGCAAAGGGGATAAGCCCAGCCCAGCTAACTATGGGGTGGGAACATTAAAACATAAATAATAGACAATGCAATGAATTAATAAGAGATGGGGAGTAAAAGCAACACTAAAAAGGGCAAGTGGAATAAGGTAATGCCACAGTGTCCAGGGGAGAAAACCAAACCGGGCAATAGAGCGGCAAAGAGGTGTTACCGGAGTGGCGACAGCCCCAAGGGGAGGTCCTCCAGCAGCGAGACAGGAGCAGCAGCAGCAGAAGGGCTGAGAGCACAGCGGCCGAGTTAATCCAAGCAGAAAGTCCCGGATGAATCCAGTTACGAAAAATGTCCGGTCACAGTGTCATAGGCCACCACAGCAGCAAAGGTCACAGATAAATCCAGTCGAATTATGAGTGTGGTTCCAGTCACAATGCCACTACCGATAAAGTACCACTATGAGGAAAGTTAAAAAAATGTGTCGAATAACTCCAAGGGAGTACCAGTCGAAGTGTCGGAGATACAGGCAGCTTAAATCCACAATGCCGGGCCCTGGCAGGGCCGGCCGAAAACGGCGTAAATCACCGTTATACAAAATGGCGGCGGAGTTCACAACAGTACAAGATGGCGGTGGGGTTCACCACAAGACTTAGTAGAAAAGTGCGCAACAGCAACACACTAGCCAGTCACCAGCACACAAAAAAGGATGAGTATACACGTCGAATAGTCCACACAAGAGTCCACCGAACAGACGAGTGGTGTAGATGAAAAATACAGCTAAAAAGTTGAAACAAGTCACACAGCAGGAAAACCAGTCCTCTTCACTCAAAGGTTCGAATACGAATGACCACTAGTTCGTTTCGTTTCGTTAGGTAGATTACCGTCCCCGGACACGGAAGCGTATAGGGGATTTGGATGGAAGAAGGCCGTTGGAATTAAGAAGTCATGGTGCGGGATGAGTCGCTTGAAGAGGGAGCGCGTAGCGCCGCTGCAACGTCCAGCTGAAGTTAAGGTGGATCTGAGGTGAACAGCAGCGGGTGATGGTAGAGCAAGGGGCCAAAGTTGGTAGGTCGTCAAGGGGCAGGCGTGACCGCTCGAAGGGGAAGAGGGAAGTGAGAGGAGGGGACGTAGGTGCTTCCCAGGAAGCATGGGGGAGTAAAAACGGGTCTGAGGGAGATGATTGAGTAGTTTAAGTACGGATGGATCGGTATCTATCGAGCATGTGAAAACAATACTGATCTATTATGAATAGAAACTACCCCAAGTGGGGTCTAGGGTGAATACATTCCCAGGAGGGAGCTGAGGCAAACAGAGAATATGTGCGAACAGGGTGAAATGGCTGATATTACGGTGGCTATAAATAAAAATCCTATCAGGACCAAAATAAAAGATTAAAAACAATGGGAAAAGACCCCAAAGTGTCCGACTGATCGGAGAAGACATACGCAATCATACAAGAAAAAGAAACCAAACACACCCCCCTCCCCCCACCCTCCAAAAAAAAAAAAAAAAAAAAAACATGTCGCGGCAAGCTCCGGAGAGAATGAGAGAAGCGGTCATGGGAGCGTACCCTGGAATCCGCAAGGGTAACCAGAAGGTGGGCCATGTAGTAAAAGGAGTCGTATATACGACAGGCGCCCAGGATCAGAGATCTACTGGGGGAGCGTCCAGTGGTATGCCTTTGTAGTGGTAAGTGATGCCTAGGATCAGGAGATCAACTAGGCAAGAGTCCAGAGGTAAGAGTCAGTCGTTGGGGATGCCAAACACACTAGGACCTAAGAGGGTCAACTAAAATGTGGGACAAGTGGTAGAAGGTGTCGTTAGTAAGATAGTACGTCCAGGATATAGAGTCAACTGGGAAAACGTCGAGTAGTAGGCGTCTGTAGTGATGACTGATGCGTAGGATCAAAAAGATCGACTATGCAGGGGTCCTGTGATATAAGGTCTGTCACAAGGTAGGTGCCAGCATATAAGGACCCGTAGGGGTCAACTAAAATATGGGCCATATGTTAGATAATATCATTCATGGGGAGAACGCCAGGGTCAGAGTCAACTGGGATCACAAGTGGTAAATGGTCAAGTATAAGGGAACAGTTGCCAAGGATCAAAGAGATCATCTGGGCAAATGTCGAGTAGTACAAGGTGGTCATAGGTATGGCAACAGGAAGAGCGTGTCGACCAGCAGAGGAGCTCACAGAACGGGTTGGACTTAGCAGACGGGCCAAGTCCGGTGGCCGGTTCGGGAGCGTATCCATGGGGATGAAAGGAAAGAAGAGACTCTGAATCTGTGGATGCATCCAGCAGCCAGAAAGAGAAGATTGATGTCGGTAGCGAGTGAATAGGCCACCAGGTCAGGAATGCCGTCGCCCAGGCGAGCGGACCGGCAGGCGGCTCTGACAGGCTGAAAGTCTTCGCCAAGATCAGGGCAGAGAAAGATGCAATGTTCAAGGCTAATGATACCACCGCAAGAGCAGGGTGTAATGGCGTAATGGCAGCGAGCTTTACCAGCACAGAGCCGGAGGGCATAGGGTTTGAGTAGAGGGGGACAGGAGGAATATAGCGGGGCAGGGAGGCGCCCAGGAATCAAAGCCCCCACTAGAGCCTTTATAGCAGACTTCCTCCGTGATCGCTCCTTTCGAGTACGTTGGGGCGGTACTCTTTCTCAGACGGGCCGTCTATCCATGGGCGTTCCCCAGGGCTCTGTCATAGCCCCACTCTTTTTCACCATTGCTCTAGCCTGCGTTGGTCTCCGCACTCCTCATTCGTCCGTCGTGACCATGTTTGCGGATGACATCGCACTCTGGCGAACTATGAGTAGCCGCTCGGCGCTCCCCAACCATCATCTTTTCCGCAGAGATGTGGCTGCTTTCCAGGCCGACATCGACGCTATCTCCCAGTCCCTTAAGAGTATTGACCTCTCTCTGGCTCCGGCCAAAACGGTCTTCATACCTTTCGACTCCTCCTTGCACCCTATCTTTAACACCCTCACTATCCAGGTCGCGGGCACCACTATTGGTGCTTCCAAAAGGGTCCGCTATCCTGGCTTCATATACCAACAAAATGGCAAGTACGGGGCGCACGTCGAGCGTAACTGCTCCAGTGCCGCCCGTGCTATCTCACTGATTCTGGCGGTACGAGGGGAGACCTGGGGCCGTGACCCCGCGACCTTGGTGTCCCTCGTGGTCTCCCTCGTCCGCTCCCGCCTTCTTTTTGGGGCCGAGCTCTTATACGACCTGCCCTCTTCTCTTCTGGCCAAACTAGAGAGACTGGAGTGCAGGGCTCTTCGCATCGCCCTCTCTCTCCCCAACTCCACGCCACGCACTCTGGTTTACCGGCTCTCGGGGCTCTTGCCCCTGAGATATGCCATCACCCAGACCTGTGCAGACTATGTTGTCAGAGCCGGTCGTGTGGACAACTCCACCTCTTGTGAGTTGCAACCTCAGTTCATGTGGCCCATCACCGCCCGTCCCCAGATAGGTCTCGCTGACTACCTCTCCACGTCTTTGGGGGGCCCATTCTCTCGCGGCATTTCCGTGGAGGATAACCCCCCCCCCCCCCTCTTCCTCCTTGGGAACCTGTTCCACCCACCCACATCGCCGGCGGAGGCCTTCTGTCCCGCTCTGGCGACCTACCACTTCTCACTGCTGTCTCACACGAGCTAGTCGAGTCACTTGCCGACACAGACAAAAAAATATGACGGCCTACTAGCGCCAGAACCTGACAGTTATAAATATCATAAGATAATTACAAATATCATGGGATAATTACAATTATCAAGGGATAATTACAATTATTTGCAAAATTCTAAATATCTTCGCATGATCATGTTTAATTTTTGAGTTTTGGTTCTAGCAATTCTCCTGGAAATGCATCAAAACCGAAAATTGTAATTAAATATCACATAATAATTACAAATTTCACTTGAAAATTACAATGTTTTTATATGATCATGTTTAATTCTGGCTAAGGCGGCTTACTAGCGCCAAAACTTGCATTTATAGCTATCATTGATAATGGTAATTAACACGTGTTCTGTGTAATTCACACATATGACGGCCTACTAACGCCAAAACCTGATAATTACAAATATCATGGGATAATTACAAATATCAGCGACGTAATTATCAAGTGAAAATTAAAATTTTCGGTTATGGCGCATTTCCACACGGATTGCCAGCGCCAAAACGGAAAGTTAAACGTGATCACGCGAAGATATTTGTAATTTTTCAATTATACTTGTATTCATTCCTTGATAATTGTAATTATTCCGTGATATTTGTAATTATCTCATAATATTAGTAATTATCATGTTTTGGCGCTTTGAAGGCGTGGCAAATATTGATAATTATTAATTAACACTGTGGATTACCGGTATCTGTGTAAATTAAACAGAAGACGTGTTACTTTTAATTATCTCGTCATACTGGTAACTCTTGGTTTGGCCGCTAGTAGGCCGTTATACAAACAGACTGTTCATCTGAGACTATGAACGGGAGGGGCCGGGTAGCTCAGTTGGTAAGAGCGTCTTGCTAGTAACCGAAAGGTCGCTGGTTCGAATCCCGGATTGGTCAACGTGTGATCATATTATTTTCCCCTTTACCAACAACTGGCCCGCTGGTGTCAGTATAAATCGGTCCAGTAGTCACCTATATGCGAAAGTGTCGTGTGACTATAATCTACAAACAAACAACAACAAACAGACTATGAATATTTATAAAGAGTGGAGGCACGGTGGTCTAATGGTAGTGCTTTGGCTTGCGGATCTGAAGGTCCCGGGTTCGAGCCCTGTCCGGGTCATTGTGTTGTGTCCCAGGGAAAGACACTTTACTCCCGTTTCCTACTCCTCCGGATGAGAGTGTAAATCGAGGTCTGGTCTGTGTGTCCATCATAACGGACTTTAAAGATCCTGACGCTCATGTCCTAGACGGGTGAGTACCGGTAACAAGAACACACGCAGCATGCACTTGGTCCTTCTCCCCCATCCCTGGCTGGCCAGGATAGTGCTCAGTTGTCCGGTCGTCAGACCATGCGCCCAAAGGCTGCGGGTGGGCGTCTCGGGCGGTTTGAGTTAGATGCTGTATCGGCCAGCGCCTAGAGTCTGGTCAAGTACGTCGAGATAAGTGCGCTATAAAAAAATCCTCAATAATAATAATAATAATAATAATAATAATAATAATAATAATAATAATAATAATAATAATAATAACAATAACAATAACGACAAAAACAACAACAACAACAACAACAACAATAATAATAATAATAATAATAATAATAATAATAATAATAATAATAATAATAATAATAATAATAATAATAATAATAATAATATTCTGCAGGCTCATGCGTAATTTTTATAAATAATTATGCTCTGTGGGTTCGGGCAAATAGAATAGACCCAACGTTTCCCGGCGTGTCGTAAGAGGCGACTAACAGGGGTGATGTTAGCACGGCATCACTGGGCGAAAGTCTTCTACACAGAAGTCACCGGCCAGGGCGGAGGAACCTCACGTTACTACAGGTTCAACGACCACGTGCTCAGGGCCAAGGCGAGCCACACTGTATTCGTGGATTTCGGCTGTGGCCAACAGCCTGGAGAGGATTGGGCCCTGCCAAGTCTTTTTTGCCCAAGACACAACACATGATGAGGCTATCCACTAATTCCATGCCGGATCGGTCGTCGCCCGGAACAAGGACCGCGCCTTCCGTTGGCCACCAGGACGGAGGTGAAAAGTATGCTACTGATGGACAAATTAGCAAGATCCGCACGAGAAACAACATCGTCATAGGAACCTGGAATGTCAGGACCCTAACTGCGGAAGGAAAATTAGAAGAACTGGCCCACGAGCTGGACCACTATCGATGGAACGTTCTAGGTATCAGCGAACTGCGCTGGAAAGGCCTAGGTGAAACAACGACTGACAAAGGCCACAAGCTCTATTTCAGCGGTAGAGATGACAGGCACGAACACGGCGTTGGATTCTTGGTCCACAAGAACATTCCAGCCACTGTCATGGGTTGCCGCCCAGTCTCCAGTAGACTCATTACCATCCGTCTGAGAGCAACCCCTTTCAACATCACCATCATCCAGGCCTATGCCCCAACATCAGACTATGAAGACAGCGAAGTGGAGGATTTTTATGAAAATATACAGGCGGTCCTTGACCAAGTGCCGAAGAAGGACATAGTCATAGTGCAAGGCGACTGGAATGCCAAGGTTGGCCAAGATGCGCATCACAACTGGGGAGACACATGTGGACCCCACTGCAACAACGAGACAAATGACAGGGGTCTGAGGCTATTGGAGTTTGCCAGATACAACAATCTGGTACTGGCAAACACGCTTGGTCTCCACAAAAAATCCAGACGATGGACATGGCACAGTCCCGGCGGGGAACATCACAATCAGATCGACTACATCATGGTCAAAAAACGCTTCAGATCAAGCATCAACATTGGCAGGACACGCACTTTTCCAGGAGCAGACATTGGAAGTGACCACGATCTCGTGATGATGTCTTTCCGGCTCCATTTGAAGAGAGTAAATACAGCAAAGTGCACTAGGCTGAAGTTCGACCTGGACAAACTGCAAGACCCGGAGGTGGCAAAAATATTTCAGGCCACAATTGGAGGGAAATTTGCACCACTGCTTATTTTGGGGGCAGGAGAAGTAGATGTCAACACCATGACCAATACCTTCAACTCAGCTGTAACAGATGCCGCCACTGAGATCCTTGGCAAGCACCGACCAAAGAAGAAGCCGTGGATCACACCTGAACTTTTGGATCTGTGTGATAAACGAAGAGAGTTAAAAAAGAAAAAGAACACCTCACAGGGAGCTGATGTCTACCGAAAAATCAACAATGACATCCGAAAAGGCATGCGCACAGCAAAGGAGAACTGGGTAGAAGACCAATGCCAGGAAATAGAGAACAATCTGAACAAGAACAACAGCAAGAAGGCCTACCAGACTGTGAAGCGGCTGACAAGTGTTAAACAGCCCAAAGTCTCCACTATCCAAAGCAAGTCTGGCATATGCCTTACAGAAGAACAAGAAGTCTTGGACAGATGGACAGAGTACTGCTCTGACTTTTACAACCATACACCAAATGGAGACCCATCAGTTCTAGCATGTCCCGAGAGCAGAGAAGAAGAAATCCTCCCAATTCTCCGGGAAGAAGTTGAGGCAGCAGTGCAATCGCTGAAGAAAGGGAAGTCAGCGGGAGTGGACAACATACCAGCGGAACTGCTACAAGCTGGAGGAGAAGCGATGACTGATGCTCTCACCATTATCTGTAACAAGATCTGGCAGAGTGGGGAATGGCCTACACCATGGACCCAGTCGCTTGTCATCACTCTTCCCAAAAAAGGTAACCTTCAGGAGTGTGAAAATTACCGCACCATCAGCCTCATCAGCCATCCCAGCAAGGTCCTCCTGAAAATAATACTCAACAGGTTGAAACCACAAGCTGAACAAATCATAGCTGAAGAACAAGCAGGATTCATGGCAGGGCGAAGTACCACTGAACAGATTTTCAACCTCAGAATAATCTGTGAGAAATACCTACAGCACCAACAACATCTATATCATGTGTTCATAGACTTCAAGAAGGCATTTGACCGAGTCTGGCATGCAGCTCTATGGGCAACCATGAAAGTGTACAACATCAGCCCTAAAATTATAGAAGTCATCAAAAGCCTGTATGACAAGGCTACCAGTGCAGTCCTCCATAACAGCGTCATCGGGAACTGGTTCAGAACAACAATCGGTGTGCGTCAAGGATGCCTACTCTCTCCAACACTCTTCAACATCTTCCTAGAGCGCATCATGTCAGATGCTTTTGCAGATCACGAAGGCACAGTCAGCATAGGGGGCAGAGCAATCTCCAATCTTCGTTTTGCGGATGATATTGATGGATTGGCTGGAGAGGAACAAGAACTTGAACAGCTTGTACAGAGGCTTGACACCACCTCCAGAGCTTATGGAATGGAAATAAGTGCAGAGAAGACCAAAATGATGACCAACAATACCAATGGCATCAACACGGACATCAAAGTACAAGGCCAATCCCTCAACACAGTGCACAGCTTCAAATATTTAGGAGCCATTGTGTCAGACAATGGGTCTCGACAGGAAGTCCTCTCCAGGATCGCACAAACAACTGCTGCCCTGACAAGGTTGAAGCCCATTTGGAAAGACAGAACCATCAGTCTACATTCCAAAGTAAGACTGCTGCGCTCTCTGGTCATCTCCATCTTCCTATATGCTTGCGAAGCATGGACCCTCACAGCAGATCTCCAACGAAGAATACAAAGCATGGAGATGAGGTGCTACAGAAGACTTCTGTGCATTTCCTATACCCAACACATCACCAACGACGAAGTCCGACAGACCATCACACAAGCCATTGGACAACACGATGACCTGCTCACAGTGGTGAAGAAACGGAAACTCCGATGGTATGGCCACGTTACCAGATCATCAGGCCTTGCAAAGACCATTCTGCAAGGCACAGTGCAAGGAGGTAGAAGAAGGGGGAGACCGAAAAAGAGGTGGGAGGACAACATTCGAGAATGGACTGGTTTGACACTGAGCGAAGCCATGAGGGCTGCTGAGGACAGAGAAAGATGGAGTATGCTGGTTAAACGATCATCTGTGGTGCCCCTACGACCTTCGGGTTATGGGACAGGATAGGATAGGATAGGATAGGCTCATGCGTTCTGATCGATTTGAGGGGTTTGAGTTAGATCCTGTATCAGCTAGCTCTTTACCTGGAAAAGCGCTAGATAGATTAAATACAATCAAATCAATAAATAACAGATGTTATAGGCCTATGCCTGTATTTCCTGACTCAAATGAGTCACTCATTTTGTATGAGTCATGCGGGAAATTCAATACTCTCGAAACCGTTTACATCTTTTACATGCAATAAAATCAGTTATTTATTTTATTTTATTTTATTGCATTTTATTTTATCGTTCTAAAAGCACAGCATCGTCAGAAATAAAATGACAGACTTCCTGTTAAGTATTTATGAACATGGAAATCCTATTGTGATCGTTACCATATGCACAGGAAGCGCCTGCACAAAACTGGTATCGCCACAAACAAGCGCCACACCACCACCCCCTGAAACACGCGCACGCTTACATACACTCAGAGAGAGCGCACATGCAGGACACACACACACACACACACACATACACACACACACACCCACACCCACACACCTACACACACACACACACACACACACACACACACACACAAACATATATACACACACAAACTGCAAGTAATATACGCGAGCAATTTGTTCCCGCAGCTGTTGCCCTGTAAATGGTTCTTCTTCTTTTTCTCCCTCTTCTTCTTCTTGGTCCTCCTCCTCATCCTTCTCCCCTCCCTTCTCTTCTTCTTCTTCTTCGTCCTCTTCCGGGTTCTTCTTCTTCTTCTTCTTCGTCACCTTCCTCCTCCTCCTCCTCCTCCTCCTCCTCCTCTTCCTCCTGTTCTTCTTCATCTTCCTCGTCCTCCTTCTCCTCCTTCTTCTTTTTCTTTTCTTCCTCTTCTTCTTCTTCCTCTTCATACTTCTTCTTCATCGTCGTCGTCCTCCTCCTTCTCTTCTTCTTACCTTCTTCCTCCTAATTTTTTTTAACATCCATCTCTTTTGTTTTTGTGCTTAATCCTCGAAAATCCGATGTGTTCTCGGGTAAATAGATTTCACACCGCTTCAAGCATCTGCTCTCTCTTTCTCTTCTCTCTCTCCCTCTCTCTCTCTCTCCCCTTCTCTCTCTGCCTGCTCTGCACCCCTGAACCGGATGTGTAATTAATTAGCAGATCAAGATGAAATGAATGATGTGCAAAAGATCTGCGCCATTTTGTTTAGCGTGGTGGGTCTCGGTGACCCGCTCAGGTCACTGGCATATATTATGATGATTGCGCGTGCGAAGCTCGTGCAAAGGCGGATACTTGCCTTCCATTGGTCCAAGGTGGCTTTATCAGTTTTCATGTATTTTTTCAGCGTGGTGGTCGACAAGTTAAGATTTTTCATGGACTGCGCATGTTGCTTTACTGTATTTGTGTGGTTTGCTTGTAATGTTTGTTTTTCGTTGTACGTATTTTGATGATTTATTTGCATGTTAGTTTGCTTATATGTTGGTTGCGTGCTTGCTTGGTTTGGTTGACTGGTTGGTTAATTAATTGGTATCTTTTCAAGTATCGTTTGTGTGGCGTGATTCTGTATAAAACACAAACTTGTATTGTCACGCAGTCTGCATTTAACGTGTTGTGTAGGCTTGGCTTATATTTCGTTTTCGGGCACTCTTCTTTTCATTTACTGTTTAACTGTTACACAGTTGATAATGTCTTTGATCCCTTTATATGACCCAGATTAAACGTTTATCTAATAGTGTTTTATTTTTATTTCTTTTAATTTCATTAATTTTTTTATTTTAAAGGTATTTATTAATATTATTATTATGTTATTATTTTTTATTTTTTTTGTGGGGAGGGAGAGGGGGGGGTCCGTTGGTTTGATCTTATCTTATCTTATTTTCTTTTCTTTTCATTTTTATCTTATGGTATCTTTATTGATATTTTATTTGATTGTACGTGTTTATTATTATATGGTGTCAGTGATTTCGTTTATTTATTTATTTATTTATTTATTGATCACTTTATTTTATTTTTACTTTATTGTTTCCGAAAAGTTTCTGGTACCCTTGAAACTGAATTTAATTTTGATATATTCCGATCCATTGCTGTATTTTCCAAACGGCAAAGTTGAGCAATTATGCCATGCACGCACTTCCTGCCAAGCACGTTTCTATACCAGGGCTGTTAGGAAAGACAAATTGTGTGCTGTTATGAGTAAAGAGACTAACTAACTGTTCAACTTCTCGCTTATTTGGAACGAATCTTGGATGAGAATATAAACCAAGGTCTAAGCTGAGAATTCACGCATCCCATAGCTATGGAATTTACAGATCCTGACGCTCATGTCCTTAAGTAGATGGGTACAAAAAACAAACGTAGTAAGCCGTCTTGGGAATTCTATTTAGATCTTGTATCGGCCATTTATTTACTCGTTTTTTATATAGCGCTTTTCCATCGCAAGAGCGGCTCAAGGCGCTATATAAAAACGAGTAAATAAATAAAATGTGTACGCACACAGACACACACTCGCTGAACAGCGACAGGCAAGGTGGGTCTGTCAGTCTCGGCTGGCAGACTCGGAGTCTGTCCTTTCGAGCTCCAGCATTGACCACTCGCTGAGATGTTGGGCACCCTTTTTCTTCACCATCTGCCAGCCTGCACCTTCCACTGCGGCGGTTTGCTGTTCAGCCAGCCTAGCCAACCTGCATTTTCCACTGCGGCGGTTGCCGACCAGCATTTTCCACTGCGGCGGTCCTCAGGCTTCTTTGAGCCCACACCTGCTCACAGAGACGTTCAGTCCCACAGCGGCCCAGCATGCCTAGATCAGGAGGACGCACTGTCGGTATGGTTGGGGGCCTGTCCGGCGGTGTTAGTCCGGAAGTTGAAGCTGCTGTCACCGACTGTGGGAGATCCCGATAAGTCACTCTACTTCAACCCTCAACATTCATCTTCTCCTCGATAGGGCTACGTCGGTTTCGGCGACGGTGGTGCTGCGTTGTGTGCACGCTTCGCTTGACCTCCGCCTGCCCTGCCTACGGCAGCCCTCCATCTTTCTCAACGACTGGGCGACGTAGGGCTCCCTGTGGAGGGTGGCGACCTCCGGACGACAGGTTTTTTACCGCCAGTGGCTCACTGCGTTCGCCTACCCTCCCTCCTTCGGCCTTGCTTGGGCATCTTCTTGCGGCCTCGTCGGCGCCTCTACACTAGCCACTTCGGCACCTCTACATGAGCCACATCGGCACTTCAGGACCGGCCCCGTGTCCTGCTCGGCACTCTTATCACACCCGACTGCGCATCCATGCGCTCCTCCTTCCTCCAGACATTCTTACTTCAACGGTCCTCTTGCTTCAACTTGACTTCTTCATCTGACTGTAGCAGCTGCTTCGCGCGCTCCACTTCATGCGACCTTCTTACAGCAACATGACCTCTTCTTCATCGAATTTACCTTACTTCAAAAAGACTTCTTATTTCATCGAATTTTCGTCTTCACGTCCCATATACGCCTTGGTGTCTCGGGACTATAATCTACCCAACAAACAACAACAACAACAAAATGTGTACCCCGCTGGACCTGTAAACTATTGCGTCATGTTCCCCTTCGTTCTGAGTTGCGCTGTTCTGCTGTGGATTGCAGAGTGGGCTGTGATCCCCGTGGAAGACGTTCGTCAGCACACATTGACCACCAAGAGCCAACTAAGTTAGTCGGGTACGTCGATTCGCGCATGTTGCAGCTATTATTATTCAAACGATTTTTCCATCGTGTGTAAGTCTAAAGAAATTACAGTGAAATCTTTTCGAACGCGTCGAATTATTGCACAAAACATTAATTTGGGAGATATGTTTATCAGCATCTGTGCAAACATCAACACGAAAACTCGCGATTACGACATGCCAAAATCGGAGCTCATGGTTGTAAATAGGCCTTTGTGAAGCAGTCGTGAACGATGTTGCGATCACTGATTTTCCGATCTAAAATCTCCACCTACCATCACAATTTAGTTTTGAGAAGCTGAAGTAATTTCGTTATCAACATTGGTCAGAATGTATAGGCATGCTTTTTATGATAGCCTATTAGCGCCAAAACCTGAAAATTACAAATATCATGAGATAATTACAAATATCATGGGATAATTACAATTATCATTGCAAAATTGCAAATATCTTCGCGCGATCATGTTTAATTTTCAGTTTTGACTCTAGCAAACCCCGTGGAAATGCGCCCAAACCAAAAATTGTAAGTATCACATAATAATTAAAATTTTCACTTAATAATTACAATTTATATGTGATCATGCTTAAGTTTGGCTAAGGCGGCTTATTAGCGCCAAAACACCTCAGTTACAGGTACATATGATAATGATAATTAACACGTGTTCTGTGTAATTCACAGAGATACCGGTAATTCGCAGTGTTAATTACTAAGCTTTATTTTTGACCACGGTTTAGGAGCGCCAAAACCTAAGGTTTGCTGTGAACAGTGCCTGCGCATGGCCATCACGCATCTGACTGCGGGTGCGCATCAGCATTATATTGCGGTTAAAAGTACATATTATTGACGTAAATAATTATATACTAAAACAGATAACAAGCATTTAAGTTTGCTTACCGTTTTGGTGTACAGTGCCTTCTATTGCACAAGTATGCAGTATGGTGAAAGAGCAGGTGCTCGGAAATCTACGCTGATTGGTCACTATATGTTGCGCATGCACGGTTGAGACAAAAGCGAACAGTTCCGTGGAACACGACATATTTACAATTAATTGTGATTATCAGGTGAACATTACATTTTTGCGGTTTTGACGCATTTCCAGACGGATTGCTAGAGCCAAAACTGAAAATTAAACTTTGATCACCCAAAGATATTTGAAATATTTTATGATAGTTGTAATTAATTCATAATAAGCGAGCGTTGTGGCCAATGGGTTAAGGCTGGACTAATTTGCCTTGTCCACAGGCCAGAAACCAGTGGCGACTGACAGGTGTAGGATCGATCCAGCATCTGGGCGTTATGTTTCTCCCAATATTATTTTCTTTCGACTCGGGCAACGTCTCGGGGGTTTTCTCCGGGTACTCCGGTTTGCTCCCCCAGCAAAATTTCAGAAGCACAACTAGGTAGGTTGGGTTTGGGCGCGCCACAGGCTGCGACTACGCCTTCCCCAGGGGAGGCGACCCAGAATGTCCCGATTAAAAGGGACAATAAAGCGTTACCAAAGAAGAAAAAAAATTCAAAATGTATTTACAAGGCATACTTCTACCTTTTTTTGGTGGTTGTCATTCTCAAATCTTCATTTTCTTTCCATCTGTGCAGCTGTTTACTATTATACAACTTTACTCTCACGTTTGCCACCCTTCAATTCAAAAATTATGCTCTAACTTGAAAAGTAGCACGGCGTGAAATAATTTTTGTGTGTTTGTATCCCAGTGCACAGGGATGTTGATATTGACTTCAAAGAGGCAGTGAATTGTTTTGCCAGAAGATACAATTCACAAATGGTACTAATGCCGAGGAACCTAGTGCAGCAAGACTGAAAGTGAAAGCAGGGCGGTGATGTTCATAAACTACAAGGTAAAGCTTTATACCGCTAACGATCAACAAAAAGTAGTGAATAATAATAGTATACAAAACATCTCTGCTGATAATAAAATGTTTGTGTGTGTGTGTGTGGTTGTTGTTTTTTTTTAAGGGAGGGGCAGAGGATAATTTTTGTACCCCAGAGTGTGTCAGTTCAATTGTTAAAAAAGCTCAAAGTCCCAGACCATCACAAATGGCTTTTTCAAGGTTCAGATTGCACCAGATTGCACCATTTTGCATCCTTGAAAAAACATTTTCCGGGGGGGGGGGGGGGGGGGGGGCATGCCCCCGGACCCCCCTAAAAGGCTCGGCGCTTCGCGCCTTCGCTGAACCTGCAACACCACCACCACCACCCCCCTCGACTTTTCCCAGGTCCGGCCCTGTAACCATTGTGTGTATTCTCGGGGATGTGTGCTTTAAAATAAACCTCATTTTAGAAAATTCTATCCACTTGGATTACAACGTTCTCAACTACCTTAACAGGAGCGAGCCTACCAGTAACACTCCTACTCTACCCTATTCTATCCTATCCCGTAACTCGGAGGTCGTAGGGGCACCACGGATGATCGTTTAACCAGCGTACTCCATCTTTTCCTGTCCTCAGCAACCCTGATAGTTTCGCTCAGCGTCAAACCAGTCCATTCTCGAATGTTGTCCTCCCACCTCTTTTTCGGTCTCCCTCTTCTTCTACCTCCTTGCACTGTGCCTTGCAGGATGGTCTTTGCAAGACCTGATAATCTGGTGACGTGGCCATACCATCGGAGTTTCCGTATTTTCACCACTGTGAGCAGGTCATCGTGTTGTCCAATGCCTTGTGTGATGGTCTGTCGGACTTCGTCGTTGGTGATGTGCTGGGTATAGGAAATGCCCAGAAGTCTTCTGTAGCACCTCATCTCCATGCTTTGTGTTCTTCACTGTTATAGAGTTAGAGCTGGTTCAGCTCAAGAGCTGCTGAAGGTTCTGGCCTCTAAACGATCTAACTTAAGCCGCCGGACTTATTGGTGTTCGGTGAACCGCATTTAAGACGTATTGCCTTGCTACCGTAACTGTAGCAATAATTGCCTTAAGGCCTGTCTTCATTGGACAGTTCGTGAAGGAAGTTCTTCCTCCCAACCTCCTGATGCCACCCACTCACCCCTCCTCCTCCCCCCCCCCCCCTTCAGAGGTACTCAGATCCCGAAACTTCTGGAAAAAAAAAAGAGCTCAGTAACCTAGGTTCGGAATCTGAGAACCCTAGATTCAGGCCTTGCAAAGACCCTCCTGCAAGGCACAGTGCAAGGAGGTAGAAGAAGAGGGAGACCGAAAAAGAGGTGAGAGGACAACATTCAAGAATTGGACTGGTTTGACACTGAGCGAAGCCATCAGGGTTGCTGAGGACAGAGACAGATGGAGTACGCTGGTTAAACAATCATCAGTGGTGCCCCTACGACTTCCGAGTTACGGGATAGAATAAGATTGGATATGAAATTCCTGAACCTTTTGGACAAAAAAAAAGGGATCAGGATCCTAGGTTTTGAGATCTGAGAGCTTCGAATTGACATAATCCACAGGTTTGACTGCAGTATGCACAAATACACGCACTACATCATAGAGAAAACTTTCACAACATTGAAATGTCGCTCAATTATTTTTAACGGCCCTTGTACTGTATGCAAAGGGCAAGGTTGTTGCTGGATTGCGCAATATCGGTGAGGATGAACGCGAAACTCAGCACTGATTATTGTCCCCGGGCGTTGGAAAATAGAAACGTGACCGAAGCCTGAACTCAATGCCTGCTTGGCTGTATTTTGTTGAGGCCATTGCATATGCTTCTCTCTCTCTTACCCCTCCTCCCCCCATCTCTCCCTCGCCCTTCTCATTCCTACCACCAAAACCACTTTCACACACACACACACACACAGTAAACATCCTCACACACACACACACACACATGCGCGCGCTCGCGTTCCTTTCTCTCTCCCACTCTTTTTTCCCTTTTCCATCCCTATTGTTATCCATTTATTTTCCTTTATTCCATATCTCCTGTTCTTTCTCTCCCTCCCTCCATCCCTTTCTCTCTCTTTCTCTCCCTCTCTCTCATTCTCTTTTTCTGATAAGATGAAAATGGGCAGAGATTTGTGTTTCAGAGTTTTCATGAGTTCAATTACATTGTGATGTGTATCTCTCTCTCTCTCTCTCTCTCTCTCTCTCTCTCTCTCTCTCTCTCTCTCTCTCTCTCTCTCTCTCTCTCTCTCTCTTTCTCTCTCTCTCATATATATATATATATATATATATATATATATATATATATATATATATATATATATATATATATATATATATATATATATATATATATATATATATATATATATATATATATATATATATATATATAACGATTATGTCAGCATGTGTGAAGTCAAGTCAACAAATCTGTGTTCACAGACACACACACACGCACACAAACTACATTACATAATTGTTGCTTTAGGTCCAGCGGACTCTTCCGAGCCAAATCAGGACCGGACAACCCCATTCCGCATAAAAGATCTGCTGAAACAACCCTAGTGGGAAAACTGAATGCCCTCTACCAGCCAGTCACTTTACAATAAAGACATCCCACGCAGGGGACGCTGAGGCTGCACTCTAATTTATCGAACCCCCGTTTACAAAAACAAAATAGAATACAAACATCATTATAAAGTATCAACAAAACATATACATATAAATGCCTACATTGCTAAATAATAACATCATAGTGACCACCTGGCAGAAAGCGTCCAATATTCCCAAGCTGATCCAACAGACCTCAGACACAAACAAGGAGTCTTGTCCCGGAAGGGTTTTCAAGAAAAAGGGTAGGTGACTGGTCTAGCGAAGAAGAAGATAGTATAGCAGATTGATAGAACAGAGCAGGACTGAGAAAGAGCAAATGAGAAAGACAGCGACAGTGGGAATTTAAAGCACTAAATTTCCAGAAAGTGGGGATACTATTTATACTGAAACCCCCGGCACCCCAACGGGAGTACACACACACTATCATATGTATATATATACACATATGATAATGTGTGTGCGTGTGTGTGTGTGTGTGTGTCTGTGAATACAGATTTGTTGACTTGACTTCACACATGCTGACATAATAGTTATATTTCAATTTGTCTGGCGTTGGTTTTGAGCGTAATGTGGGTACAATTAGAAGTAGACAATTAAAGTAGGAAGGGTCCCTCTTGACCTAGGAGGCGCGCGGAGTGTGGCGTTGCGACTTCAGGCTGTGAACTCGCGGAGCCAGCTTCTTGATTTTCACCGATAACGATTAACAGTCACGTCCGTTAACATAACACACACATACACACACATATACACAGCACATGTGATCAACAGACGTCACGTCATTTAACATAACACCCACATACACACACACACATATATACACTGCACGCGTGAGCACATCCTGTTTATTAATACTTTTCAGCCGTTGTTTTCGTTGTTTGAACCTCTCTCTCTTTCTCGCGCGCGCACTCACGCGCTACCGCACGTACGAACATATCCACACATCCCAAGTTTCTTAAATCGGTTATATCAGTCTTGCTTTTTTTTTTGTTGTTGTTGTCCTACTGCTTCTTCTACCTCCTCCTCCTCTTCTCCTTCTTTTCAAAGTCACTGCTGGCGAGTTGATCTTCTTGTTCTTGTTCTTGTTCTTGTTCTTCTTCTTGTTCTTCTTGTTCTTCTTCTTCTTCTTCTTCTTCTTCTTCTTCTTCTTCTTCTTTCAATCGTTCTTTCTTTTACGAATCTATTCGTTTTAATTTTCAATTTCGTTATTCGTGAAAGAAGAATTGCTCTGGAGATGGTGAGAATGCTGAGTGGTGCACCCAGGAAATAAAATAAAAATTTTAAACTGATTATTATTACTGTAATTTTCCGCGTGATTGTTGTGATTTTCAATGTCAATATAAATTTCACGATCTTGATGGTTCAGCTATCTTTGGCAGCGGTTATTCTGGCTTTCCTAAAAAATACCTTGTCCTGTGGGCGTTGGTAATGAATGTTCTTGTTGTTTTCCACTAAATCGCTAATAATGTCATCACGAATTTTAATTGGAATTGCGTCACCGTGACGTAATTATCGCATCATGTGTGTCAGTGCGGCTTCTATAATTTTGCCTGATCAGCTAGCTGACTGTCAGTGTGATGATGATGATGATGATGATGATGATGATGATGATGATGATGATGATGATGATGATGATGATGATGATGATGGTTGGAAGGAGAAGGATAATTTACTTGTTATAAATTAATTAATAGAATTTAGGTTGATTTCGTCATGAGCTTGAACCCAGTGACGGCGTTGCCAGTATGATGATGATGATGATGATGATGATGATGATGATGATGATGATGATGATGATGATGATGATGATGATGATGATGATGAAAATGATGACCGTGATGATATCTTCATGGAAATTCATACAATCTAGGCAGAGAAGATGGGTTCGTTCATGAAAAAAACCCATTGATTTCGAATCTAATGGTTTCTCCCATGCTACGTAATAAACTGTTTTCACATTGAATGTCCATTCTTGCGCAATTTCGACCCCTTTTAACTAATGTACTCTTGTGCTCGAGCGGCTCGCCCTCCTAACTCCTATATATGTATGTATAATATTATGTAGAAAGAGTGGGATCACAATGCGTCTTTGACGAAAGGAATCCGCAACTCAAACCCCGTTCTCAAAGCGGGTAAGAACGAGCTAATAATATCTGGATTGATATTAAAAAAAACGTTTTAAAATGTTTTTTAAAAAAATCTGTCCTTTTATATGGAAGACATTGACCTAGGCCTTTTTTTGTGTGGCCTATCATTAGAAAAAATATATTTATTGACAATACAAACGTTATTAACAAGTATTTAAAGGCTAAACTTACCAACAAGTGCCTTTAGATTGACTTGTGACGACGTGCAAGAAGATACACTGACGATCGACTGAAGCGGTTCAGTCTCCTCGTTTACATCGTACTCCGTCATTACCGACGCACATTGGTAGCTGTCGCGCTCAACATTACTCTCCATTTCTAAATAATCTCAGCTAGTGTGAACTCAAAAATCCTAAACTGATTACATATTATTGTAGAAAAAAGATTTGCCTTTCCAACGAGCTACTTTTTAAACAGATCAATTCAGTAGACGCTGTATATCTTGACCTTAGGAAGGCATTCGATACTGTACCACATCGCAGACTTTTACAGAAACTAAAAGGTTATGGCATAAGTGGCAGCACACTTGCATGGATAAGGAGTTTCTTGACTGACAGGACCCAGTACGTGACTGTTAACGGTAACAGCTCTGACAAAATAAGTGTTACAAGCGGTGTCCCTCAGGGGAGCGTGTTGGGGCCGACATTATTTATATATTTCATAAACGACATGCCAGAGAATGTAGAGTGTGACATAAAGATATTTGCTGATAAAACAAAGGCATATGCAGAGGTTGATGAAAGTGAGGAGTCTAAGGAGAGAATGCAGCAATGCATTGACAAATTGGTTGAATGGACGGAGACATGGCTACTTAAATTTAACAGTGAAAAATGTAAGGTGTTACATTTGGGCAAAAATAATCCCCAGCATGAGTACTTTATGAATGATGGTAAAGAAAGGTGTAAGATTGAGACAACTGGTGCAGAGAGAGATCTTGGAGTGATAGTGGATACAGAGCTCAGCTTTGAGAATCACATTGAGAGTATTGTTAAGAAAGCCAACAAAATATCAGCCCTGCTTATAAGAACTATAAGTAACAAATCCAAGGACATAATAGTCCCCCTCTTTAAGGCCCTTATACGTCCCATCTTGGAGTACGCTAACCCTGTCTGGTGCCCATATTTAAGGAGGCATGTTGACTTGATCGAGGGTGTCCAGCGCAGATTCACCAGGAAGATCTGTGGAATGTCAGGGCTCTCCTACAAGGAGAGACTGAAGTCACTGAGGTTACCCAGTTTAGAATATAGGAGACAGCGGGGTGATTTAATCGAAATTTTTAAAATTGTGCACAAATTGTATGATCCTTTAACCACTTGTTCTCTTTTAAATTTAATGATGTTGGTTTAACACGAGGTCACAAATTTAAACTTACTAAAACTTTTAATAATACTCGTAAATTTAATAAGTATTTTACTAATAGAGTGGTAACCCCTTGGAATGACCTGACTGCCGAGGCTGTGGATGCTGGATCACTTAATGCGTTCAAAAATAGTCTGGACAAATTGTTTAAGGATAGCATCTACTCCACCAAGTTGGAGGTTAAAAAATTCTAAATTGGTAGGCACTGATGCCAGGGGGGTGGGTCTTGGGACCCTCATTAAGATTAATTATGAGGACCAAAGGCTTTTAGCCTGCACGCCGAACTATGCTATGCTAACTATGCTATGCTATGCTAGTAGAAGCTATCTAAAAAAAGCAACAAAAAGTTCCACAACAGATCACAAAATGAATTAAAAAAAAATTGCACCAGAAGAAAGCCAAAATAGTACAGATTCTTTCATTTGTCGATTTTTTGGTTGGAGACTAATTCCCTAACTGAGATTTCATTTTGTATGGAGGTGGGGTTGAGAGCGCCCTGTGAAGATGGCGTCTGCCACAACCGAGGCAGTGCATCGCAAAACACGTTTCGTACTTTGAAACTTGGATATCTTTCACTCAAAGAAACACACGCATAAAAGATAAAAGGCTCAGGCATTTATTTGGTATGTTTTTATTCAACATCAGGCAAAACAATCAAGAGAACAATTGCAGTAAAAGTGGCCCTTTTGGCCCATAGGGCGGACACAGTAATGGCGCAACTTGGAGTACCTAATAATAATAATAATAATTTATTTATTTTGTATAATAATAATTTATTTTGTATAGCGCAATTCAAACATAAAATGCTTCACAAAGCGCTTGATCACACGCAGCCACACACAGATACACACGCATAATAAATCTATTCTGCATTTAAAAACAAGACAACATGTAAACCTAGTAAAGGTAACAAACCAACAAATAAAAGTATAAAATCAGTCAATCAATCAATAAACTTATATAAAATAAATGAATAATTTCACAGAAAAAATTTAAGAGAGGGACGTTAATACCAAAAGAGGCAGATCAACAATGCCTCATCTAAGATGTAAAGTGTAAATGGTGGTGAAATACAGCAGTTTTAAAAGTAGAATAATCGTTGAAAAACTAAACATCGTTACAACGTATGACAGGCCAGATGAAGAGAATAAAAGCTTGTGTAATGGCATTAATCTGGTTTAAAAAGAGAGCATATTTGTGATTCACATAATAATAGTAACAACACCATTAACAATAATAATAATAAATAATAATAATAATAATAATAATAATAATAATAATAATAATAATAATAGCAGTTTCTAATTTCATTTACAGTGAAAACAAGTTAAGAGGGATCAAATGTCATTTAAAAAAGCAAAACAATTTTAAGACAAGTACACGCATACGCACATGCATCCACGTACACACGCATTGACCCACACATTCACACACACACACACATATTCACACACACACCCCTACACACACACATTTCAGGTATCAGCGCAACAGGGTGGTATAATAATAATAAATACAATTTAAAAATAACACAAGAAAAAAAAAGAAAGAAGTGTATTATTCCATTGGGAACGTCAGCATTTTTTTCTGTTTATTTTACAAATTCATAATGTTTTGGCTTCATCATTATTAAACACAAAATATGTCTTCAGTTGCATCACTTTCAAAAACGCGACATTTAAACCTATAATTGAGGGCCTTTCTCTATGAAGATTTTCTCTTTGGCCTGGATCATAGTGATACCCCTACGTCTCAATCGGATGAAATAATTAACATAAATAGAAGGGAAAATATAATACAAACATTTCATCCAACGAATTAGGCCCAAGGCATTCATAGAATAGAATAAAATCAGCTGATTGAAATGTACAATAAGGCAACAAAGGAATAGGTGCCTCAGTCGCCCACACCCAAAGTTAGCAGGATTTGTCTGTGTTTATTTGCGTTTTATGCCTGGACTACAACTTAACATTCACCCGGTCATATATCCATAGCTAATACGAATTATTCTGTAAACACTTGGTGAATCAGACATCCGATCGAGTAGCTTGCCATCAGACAACTTTTAAATCAATCCCATACCTTCAAAATAAAATACTGTTCTCTTTTGGAAGGTATAGGTACACCAGGACCCACATAATCTTTATAGGTCATACGTGTCAACTGTGAAAGCGTGTGTAAAAAGTGTTATTAGATGAAACTTTGTGCACATAAGACACCTAATGTGCTTGATCATAGCCAAACTTTGAGGCTTGATAAAAAAAAAATAAGAAAAATAAACTGTGCGCTGATAAAGAAGAAAAAAAAGTAAACTGGACGCCCGATTTACCCACACCTTCGGTGAATGCTGAATTAACATATCTATACATTCTCTTTAGCACAATGCTTTTCAATCACCAGCATGGCACTGTATTGGCAAATGGTAGCCCTGCAGGCACATGAACTTGGGGGTGTTTGTGGGGAGCTACAGTATAGCCATTACTTCATAAGAAATTATAAAGTAATGTGTTTTTTTTAATTACTTCCAACAACGTTGGAAATTATGAAGTAATGGTCATCACTCCCCACAAACATGCACAAACAAATTCAAGTGCTTATGGCAAGCCCCTATTAGGTTATAGGCACAAAATTAGAGGAGTCTGTATAACCACTTGATTTGCGCGTATAAAATAACACCTATCACATTCACAATTGTTCAAATAAAACACCATATTAAGGCAAATGAATTGTTTTTAAAATTAACGATGACTTGCTTTTTAAATCATTTTCATCATGCCACTAAATTTATCATGTCTGTTTTTAGATGGCAAAACAAAGACAGAAATGCTTCTTAAACACTTTGTACAAATTTGTAGCCACAAATTAACCTTGGAATTTGGTAATCTTGTAAATTAAACTTTAAGCACTGTACTAAAAATTAAAACAACAACAAATGAATAAATAAAAAGTTTCTTGGAATGTTAACTGAATACTTAATTTAATGTACAAGTATTGAAAAGTAAAAATTACCTCCCATTTACCAGTAATTGAGACATACATACAAACTACTGTCACTGCCTTTTTCTTATAGAGGTTGGGACAGACAGGTGAGAGAGAGGGAACATAACATGACATAAAACATGTGTTCACCCAAAGTACTAAATACAGTGATAATCCCTTTTAGGGTGCCCAACGGTCACCTTAAGTACAGATTTTATATTTTGATGTGCGAGTCTAGATCATGGGTACTCTGTGCAGTTAACTTGTATACAGATTTCACTCTTTACCGTATTATATTACACAGCTTACACATTTTCATATTTTCCAATGCTGGTCATGTACACAAGCTTAGTCAATTTTTCTTTTGACACAAAGGAGGTTTAAAGAGACATATCTCGTATAATCTATATGCAATGAAAACCAAAAAATATATATATCCACTTCTGAAAGTTCATTTGTATTCTATCACAATAGGAATAAGGTGAACGTTTGGTTCTGCATATATCATGTCTGCTTTTTTAATCGTCGAAATTCATTTTTATTTCATAAACTTCAAAACAGACATTCACGTTTTTGTTCACTAAATATTGACACTGGTATATGCAGAATCTGAAATCAATTCAGTGACACAGTTTATCCATTTTCTGGTGAGTCAATATTTTTATTTAGAATTTGTGTCAGCACGGGTCTTGGAATTTTCTTTTTTGATCCACCAGACTTCGGCAAGAACAAAACAACATTTGATCAAGTTCTGCATATTGATTGATTGATTGATTGTTGCTTTAGGTCCAGCGGACTCCTCCGAGCCAAATCAGGACCGGAGTTCTGCATATAATGGTGTATCTTATTTTGTTAAGTGTAAAACATCATGCATAATTATATTTATAGCGAAAGTGCGCAAATATTAGTTTACTACCACATGTTACTCATCTAGTAGCCATGATATAGACTCAACACATACATGTATATAATGTATGCGCTTACATCCCTCAAAGGGAAGGTGGTACAGGTCATGTCCTGGTCACGAGGTAATTTTCAGGACATATGTCTGAATCTCAGAAATGAACTAGACATTTTTTTAAAAGGACAGGACATTGTGCTGCTTGACAAAATAGGTTACAGGACAATGGCTATAGATACTGGACTGAATCGGGTGTCCGATATGGATATTAGTCCCTGCATAATTAATTACAATATGTTTAAGTTTGAATAGAAATGGGCATAAATTGTCGACAACAACAAAAAACTGTACATCAATCCCTTTCACAGGACATAAAGGCGACAATGGGTTGGAGAGTGCATCAATTGAAAACTTCAGACTTGCAAAAACTATGTACAAATTCACTGTTAGGGTGACCGCAGTGGAATGATGCCTTAGGGTGACCTCACATAAATCTGCATATAACACATGTCCAGATTCAACTGAATGCTTAACATAATCTGGACATTAAATGCTGTAATATAATGCAGTATGCATTCTTTAATTTTATATTGTAAAGATATACATAATTTTGCTGGTCGCCCTAAGGATTACCATGTAACTGAAGTGACTTCGGGTAATTTTATCGCAATAGGAATAAGGTTTAAGAATTTGGAAAGACAGGACCATCAGTCTACATTCCAAAGTTAGACTGCTGCGCTCCCTTGTCATCTCCATCTTCCTATATGCTTGCGAAGCATGGCCCCTCACAGCAGATCTATAACGAAGAATACAAAGCATGGAGCTGAGGTGCTACAGAAGACTTCTGAGCATTTCCTATACCCAACACATCACCAATGACGAAGTCCGACAGACCATCACACAAGCCATTGGACAACACGATGACCTGCTCACAGTGGTGAAGAAACGGAAACTCCGATGGTATGGCCTGACCAGATCATCAGGCCTTGCAAAGACCATTCTGCAAGGCACAGTGCAAGGAGGTAGAAGAAGAGGGAGACTGAAAAAGAGGTGGGATGACAACATTCGAGAATGGACTGGTTTGACACTGAGCGACGCCATCAGGGTTGCTGAGGACAGAGAAAGATGGAGTATTCTGGTTAAACGATCATCTGTGGTGCCCCTACAATCTCTGAGTTACGGGACAAGATAGGATAGGATAGGAATAAGGTGAACTTTTGGTTCTGCTTTTTTAATCATCGAAATTTATTTTCATCTCATAAACTTCAAAACTGAAATCCACAAGCCACTCTATATACCTTTTATCTCCAAAATAAATATGAAACTGTACACATCTTGCATTTGTATGGCAATCTGATTACATTATTAAACTGATTAATGTGACAAACTGTAATGGTCCAACAGTGAGACAGATCTTGGTGTCACCACAATTATATGTGGAACATGAAGACGATTCAAACAAACTTATCTTTTAAAAACTACTTTTCACTAATAAAAATTGGAGTTTATGCACAAATTATTATGAGGTAACGGAAAAGTGTTCTTGAATTCACGTTTTTGTTCACTAAATATTGACATCGTTATATGCAGAACCTGAAATCAATTCAGTGACATTTGTCTTGCCATGTTTGAATCCAGACCTTGAAGGAATCCTTCCACAGAGGTGAGTTCACTTATGGCTAAGGGACACTGATAGACAGTCTTATTGATCAACTCAGAGCGTCCCATATGCCGGTACAATGCCTCTCTGGTCGCTGAGTCCAAGTCTTGAAGGGAGAACAGTGTCGAGGCACTGTGCCGAAACTTGTCAGCAATCAAAAGTTCAGGTTTGCTTTATTTTTATGTTTTGGGAAGTGTATAAGCTGCAAACACGGCATCTTCATCACTGTGCTTTCTTTTGACATGCCTTGGAAGTCGTGACTGCATTTCTCCACAATAGAGACATGGTCGCTTTGGTTTCTTTCCTTTCTGCAGAATGTCTGGCTTCTTTCCAGTCAGCAGATTGTTGGGTCTTTCTTCAGTTGGCAGATTTTCTGAAACACATTTAAAAAAAACAACAACAACAAAAACATTAGTTTTATGAACTTTGTCAACAATATCTTTATCTGGGCCAGCTGCTTGCCACCCCTCCTCCCCCCAACAACAAAAAAGCCATAATAAATGGGACAAACCCTAACTAAAAATTTAGCCAAGTATGCCACATATACTTGTTGGGTTTACAGTCATGACTACAACTTGCCGAAATGATTGCTGACACCCGAGTTAAAATTCCATAGTAACGTTACAATGTATATAATGTTGGCCGGATTCTACAAAGGGGTGGCGGATATTTCGGTCCCCAAAACATTTCAGCCCAGTTCATTCAAACATACACACACAAATAAATAAAATAAAATGCCAAACTTTCAAGATTCATAAAAAGATTGTTTACTGACACGGCACTGCTTTCCTTAACTCCACTTTATTTTGGTTCCTCAAGTGGTTGTGAGCGGTTACAAACTAGATTTTGTATCAGATTGTAACAGTCATGGACAGCATGTATTCTATGGTTTCAGGTTAGTATTAGTAATAAAAAAAAGTGCACACTAGCATTATTCAACACTTGGCTATTTTTGCTCTAAAGACTACAGTACTGTAGGCCTGCAAATATTGAAAGGGGGAGTCAGAAGATTATGACATGATGTGCGATTGAATGCACAATAGTAATAACTTTTTGCTGCCACAGCTTTTGTGTTGCTGGGGCCAGGCCAAAAAGAAAAAAAACTTAAACCCTGGTTATTCAGACCGTTTACCTTCGACTGAACAGATCCAATAAGACCACTATCCATTCTAATGCCTCAAGATAATCAAATGCGCCGATTAGATTTCCTGGAAGTGGATGCGCTGAAAACAATATAAAACCTGACCACGTAAACAAATATTAAACAGATTTACCATTACTTGTTACCATTTTTAAAAATCAGATATGGCACTAACAGTGTTTTGGGACGTAAAACAGTCTCGCCCCGAGCATTTCATGAATGCCAATGCGTCACAGCCTTTTCAGTCTTCTTGTTATCATGTCCGCACCAGACCAAAACTGATAGTGACTGAATCACATTTTGCTTTAATAAGATTTATTTGTTAAAGATGTATGACAAGACAGTCATTAAGGATCAAGTCAGGGTGATGCTGCTTTGAGTTTGACACACATAAGACCTAAGTTTCAGCACAGGCTTTACATTTGAGCAACAGTAGTCAGTGTACTGACACAATGATCAACCCCTTGATTAGCCCTCCCTCCATTTCTCCTTCCCTGTACTCAACACTCACCTTCCCCTCTGGATGACTTGATCTAGCAGTGTGTGGAGGGTATGTTCCTTCTGGGACTCCTGTCATCCATCGCCCTGTCGAGGTCCGGAATCTCCATCCTTTAACCGCCCGCCTTGCTTTTCCCGATCAACACTGAGTGTGCCTGCGATGCGATGTTCTCTCGGTTCACCTTGATCAAACTGTTGTTCACTTTCAGCCCACCTATAGCGGCCGGTGAATCCCGATTGACGCTGCCAGTGTACTGACCCGGCTTGTCTTTGTCCATTCAAAGGTTGAAGGTGTTGTTTTTGCTCAAGGAGAATCTGCCCTCTGCAAGGCTGCTGTTGTCGTTGGTGTTGGGGAGGACAGTGGTGTCTGGAGTTTCTGTCAGACACACAGAGAGAAACAAGTTGTGTTAATCGCCCTCGCTCACACATAATCACTTCTTTCTAAAAAAAAAAATATTAAAAAAAAGGTGTGTGTGTGGGGTGGGGATTGGGGAGAAGGGGTGGTTGAGGGAAAGGGAGGGAGGGTAAAGATCAGATCAGTGCATTGCATTTATGTTCACTTTCGCAAACTTAATTTTTTTTTAAATTTAACCATTGGCCGCAAAGCAATGACGATTTTCTGACGGTCAGATATTATTGGAAATTACCTATTGATTTCCTGATCAACAGTTCTTTTGCCTACACCAAACCCAACCTAATCACTACTAAAGTTAAAGTTTTACTTGCCGATCAGAATTTCTACTAGAATAGTACACAAAACACTCTCAGAGTAGCGTAATGATAAACTGGTGTGCTGCAATTCATGGAGAAAGCAGAAGACTCAGATTAAAAGACAAGGGTATGGCAACAAATAAATTGTGTAAATTGTGATGTGGAAATGCAACATGTCTTACCTGCCATTGAATTTCTTTGTTTTTCCAAAGCCACCTGCACCATTCTATTTCGTCTGTAATAATCAAATGGCTTGTATAATTGCTGTCCTGAAAGCAAAACAAAAGTTCAAAACACAACTCTTTTCAAATTAATGTCTTTCACTTGCAATTTTGAAGCAAACAAGAGGTTTTACAATTCTTCATTTGCAATTTGAAGACTCACAAGTTTCAGTTTTGTCTGCTCTCTTTTATTTTTTGTGCCATGAGCCCAAAATGGTGACTGACACATTGCACAATTTAGAAAGACAGAGGCTATTCATGGGGCTCCCTACGAATAGCCTCAGATTCTATTCCTATCATATCCTGTCCCGTAACTCGGAGGTCGTAGGGGCACCACAGATGATAGTTTAACCAGCATACTCCATCTTTCTCTGTCCTCAGATTCTATTCACAGGGCATTATTATTAGTATTATTATTATTATTATTATTATTATTATTATTATTATTATTTGTTATTTATTTACTTATTTCTATTAAACCCAGCGTTGTGATCATGCTTTTTTATGAGTTCTTAAATTTTCATTCATTTATTCATTTATTTTTCCCCAAATATGGCTGACTGGTTAATGTGAGCAATAGTGTTGTTTTTTTCAGACAGTAGTCAGTAAGCAACACATCATATCCTGCGTCTTTAAAAGTTTTATAAATATTGAGGGTGGAGGGGTTGGGGAGGGCAATTTTAATTTGGTAATCTCCGCGTTTGAAGTTGTAGGATAGCAATTTAAGTTATGATCGCTGTGTTGCTGTTAGTAACTTCCTGTTTTCTCTTGAAGATCCCCTGTAACTTGAGATTAAACAGTGATTATCCGTACTGGTCCAGTGGTTAAGTGCTTTGGAGAGTGGATTTTGCAAGATGTGGTGTTATGTAAGGGAAGTGGTTCAAATCTGCTCAGGGTTCTTTTTTTTTTCTTGGCTCCTTTTTATGTATTTTATCTTTCTCATTTTATTTTTTTCTAAGAAAATACTAAATGAGCATAAAAAAGAATAGGAAACTCCACAATATTTAAAATGCATCAGTAATATCATTTTAAGCATTTTATAGCATTATACCATTTTGTACTGAAAAGAACCAGAGTATTTGAACTCTCGACCGTCATCTTTTTTTTTTTTTTTTATAGATCTATACCAATGATACAATACCATGCCATGGCAAAGAACTCATTTACTTTGTCAATTTACAGCACATTTCTGAAGTTACTCTTTTGGTCAGACTGACATCACATTCACACCTAATTGAGGTGTCGGGGTAAATTGTTGATAGTCGGCAACAGTAACAAGACTTACACACTACTTATGTTCTCATGTTGTGAGACTATCTTCAAGCAACAAACCAAAAATTAACTTCAGCAATAGCGGAAAGCTTGAGGAAAACATTGACACAAATTAGACTGATGTTTGGCCAGGAATACAGGAGCTGTTTTTCATTAATTTGAGTGTACAGTATTTTACATACATTATTTAGAATACATAAATTTGTACAGTATACAGTACAGTATAATGTATTGTATTCTCGAGGTCGGACATCCGGGTCATAATCACGTGACTTTAGCATAGAAACAGTGGCTTGGGGGAAAAAGCCCCTACTTTCAATACAGAGAAGATGCCGAAAAATTGTTGCGTACAAGGCTGTATAGCCAATATTTATAAGAATCCGGACCGGAAGTTTTTTATGATGCCCATTGAAAAGATGAGACGCAAAAAATGGCTTCTTGCTATCGGAAGAGCGCTAGTTCAGTTGGATGGAACAGTCAACAGAGACAAGTTGTGGTCGCCGAAATCTTCTGACGTTTACGTCTGCTCACTGCATTTCATTACAGGCACGAGTTGTAGGCTAGTATTCCACCCGTTGAAATTATAAAAAGAAATAAATCGTAAAAATTCACAGGTAAAGATTATTTAATCACAGTGGGTGACGGTCAAGTATGTTGTGAACAAGAGAAAGACTTAGGTAAATTACCTTTGATACTAGGCTATAGCAGGGCTATTCTGACTTCACACTTGGTAAATTATCTAATAGACTAATATTTCAATCTTTTCTCGTAGGATAAATTTTGAATTTTGGGCAACACTAGTTTAGTTTAGTTTAGTTTAATAGATTAACGTCCCCGGACACATAAGCGTACAGGGGACGATGATGGGCAACACTTTTTTTTTTGTGTGTGCTCTTTTTTGTACGTGCTCAGTTGCTGCAGACTGTCTTTTAAACAAAGGGTACCAAATAATGTTGCCATATTCAAGATGGGGTCTAACCAAACATAAATTATAAAAATATAAATTAAATATAAATTAAATATTAATTAAATTAAATCAAATATAAATTATAAAAATGTAAAAGATTGACTTGGTAAATCAATATAATAATATATACTTATAGAAAACTTCGTTTAATAATACCAAGCAAATTATTTGCTTTAATAGCTTTGGACACTAATATGGATATAAAAACCTAGCTTAGTAATATAGTGTCAAAAGTAATACTGAAGTCTTTCTCTTTCTTTTACATTATATGACAACAAAACTTGTCTGTCACCCACAGTCATTAAATAAATTTTACTGGTATTATTATTACCTATATGAATTACTTTAGATATCATTAAAGTAAAGCTGTAAGGTTTCACAACATATTTGAAGTTGAATTAAATCCCTTTGTAAAAAATATGATAATTTTAATTTTAAGGTAGCCTAGTTTCTCTGAGTATGGAGAAAAAAGTAGTAGCCTGCTACTCCCTTCTTGCTTTATTTAAAAAGTATTATTCTTGTCAACCAAATAAATGTTTGTTAAATTAATGACTCAGAAATTGTACTTTTAGTCATGCTGTAATATACTTTGTTGAATGTTTTGATCAAAACATGCGGCAGTGAGAAATGTAGAGAGATCAGAGTATCTAAAAGATGATATGGCATCTAATGAATTAAAAGAGAAACTAAAATGCTGATTATCTGATCCGCTGGCTATAAATGTAAGTACAACGTGATACGAACATAAGGAAGCCAGAAATGTAGGCTATAGATAGCGGGGTTTTGTTGTTGTTTTTTTTTAGTTTCCAACTTAAAGTCACCATCCAAATCGTAAAGGTAACTAACTCGTTAATCTTTCATTTCCGGAATTTTGAATGTCTGATTTTTACACAGCCTTTTTTGTTCAATGTTTTGTCTTACGGGCTATAATGCTCTGAAATGTTATAAGGTATAGTGTTCTTTATTTTAATATACAAATAAGCTGCTAAAACTACCAAAAAAAGTGGTCTACGCTTCCCCCTCCCCCCTTCCTTTAAACTGAACTATTTATATGGAAAAAGCAGCATTTCATATCATATTATTTACCGCCAACAAGAAAATGAAGTTCTTTCTACAAATAAAAGTAAATTAACTGAGCTTTTGTCATCTAAGTTTAAAATTGTGGGGGCTATAACAGGTGATTGCCAGTCAATGAACTAAAGGCAAAGACTAGCATGCCTGGAAAAAATGGAAACAACTCTTGTCTTAGTCCAAGTGTACATCATTAAAATAAAATCAGCAGTATTATCTTAAACTATTAAAAGTTGCAACACACAACAACAACAACAACAAAATTATAATCACACTTACAGTCCTTAGTACATTTTCAAGAATTCTTACATGTGGTTATCAATACCACAAAAACCTACATCAAAGTTTATATCACTTATCATATCAGTGTGCAGTAATTCAAGTAAAAATGCATGTGATTTGTGCATGAATAATAGGATGTATATGTGTAGGAGTCTAATCATTTGTTTCATGTGAATGTGTAAATATCATATGAATACATGTACATGGAAGGTGTATGAGTGTGTGTGTGTGTGCCTTTATTGTGGGTGTGCTTATGAACTACTGTTTATACTCTTTACTAAAGAGCAATTTACTACATCATTCATTATAGTGATAGATAATATTTTAAAAAAAATAAAACATTGTCTTCTTTAAATCAAATTTACATAAACAAAATTTTATTAAATAGGCCTAACAGATTCATTTACTATAGGCTTCACCTCAGTAAGCCTAATACAACTTTCAAAAATACTAATATAACTAAGGACTAAAAATAAAATCATTCAAACAAGTTTTTGCCTGTTGCAGTGTCAGTTATTGAGTTACCTTTCACTTTCTCGTCTTGATCTTTATTTTATTTACTACATGTATTAAGTTGTACACGTCAGTGTATTCGATCGAAGGCCACTGCTTGGGATCATTCACCCATGCGTCTGCTGGAAGTTTATACGGTCGGGTATCCAATCCTGTAAGCTGCATTTTGATCAAATACCGCTCTCTTGCTTCTGATGAAAGCTCCTCTAAATATGTAAACGACATGGTAGTGGAAAATTGCTGACTAAACTTAGGCGAAACCTAATTGCTCTTCAATATCTTACACCGACTTCCGTCAAAGCTTTCCCCCAAGCCATCATGGCGGCTAGTGTTGTCAAGTTTGTCACGTGACTTGTGACGACACGCCGACCTCGAGAATTACACATGCAGTACTACTGTATTCTACAATCCTGTTTATCCATTTCGTCATTTTATTCTGAAAAGCGTGTTTGGCGGTATTGATTTGGGTTGTGATAAATTGAAAGCTGTTGTGTTGTGCGGTCTCAGTCTTACCAAAGAGCTTATTTACACTGACTGATCGAAACAGTGAAACTGGAAGTGAAAGTCAAGGCCATTGGCTGATTGGGACGTTCATAGACTTTTGTTTGGAAAGAGGGAAATTGATCATTGGAAAGAGCAAAAATTAGGAATTTAATGGTATATAATACTTTTTTGTAAGTCAGTTTTGAAGGAAGTGATAAGGAAGTTGAGAAATACCATCCACATGTCGAAGAAGACCCATCTGACTTGTCGTAATGTCGGTTTTCCTTTACCGATTTGATCCATTCTGGTTTGTAAGTGTAAAACATCATAATTCATATCAACATTCACAACTGCTAATTGAGTTGAAAATGGGTCCTTACAAAAGCTTTTTCAAGCTTTCCCGATGCGCGAGTCAAAAAACTATGAATTATCACTAAACAGTAAACTAAAGTAAATCATGCCTTTGTCTGCACTGTGACCAACTTTGAACGAAACGCTTCGATTCGATCTTTACTGATCACTTCATACATTTTTAAGATAACCAAGCGTCTAATAATTCATCAATAGGCAAACAGAATCAATGCTAACATAAAATCACATTATTGATTAGATTAAAAATTGCAAACTTACCAATTTACTCCATTTCGAAAACATTGTCAGTCTATGCGTACGTGATCGCCCTAGTCCAATCTCGATGAGTTGCGAGTAACGTCCCTTTGACAAGGCGTATATTTTTCACAAAGAGAAAGGGAGACATGGGTTTTTGGCTCTGAACATGTTTCTTCCTTGTAAATAAAATCGTTGATTTTGATCGATTATTTGGTGTTTCTTCAATAATTGTACATGATTTTAAAAGATATATTTACGAAATGAACAATATTTTCCAACTTTTTTCATGGTCACCTGATGTCCTAAATGTTATGTGGTCACCCCAAATACCACAACACAAACTACCCCCTAATAAGAATATTCATGACCACAAACCATTCGCTCTTTGAAATTGTGTTGCCCAATCAAAACAGAACCTTTCAGCGCCGAAATACAGTCTGTCACGTGTTTCATTCTCGCGGCAGAGGAAAAAACTTTTGGGCGACCGATTTTCGGTCACCCAAAGACCCAAATACAGTAAAAAGCACTTTTTGGGTGCCCAAAGGTCGCCTGAAGTACTGATTTGTACATATATATATATATATATATATATATATATATATATATATATATATATATATATATAGTATTTATTTTATGTTTATTTTTATTTTTATAATTGTATTCTCTCTCTCTCTCTCTCCTTCTTCTTCTTCTTTCTTTTCCTTTGTTTTTTTTTTTTTTGGGCTGGGGGGGGAGGGTTTCCGGAAACCCCCGGAAACCCCCCCCCCCCTCGTCCGCCCCTGCATTACAACACGTCATTGTTCGCAGTAACACATTCCAAGGTCAAATCGCACAGGAACAATGGCAAGGGCCACCCTCGGATAACAGTTCCACTTACGATATTATTAGCGTGACCTCAAATGACCGGAAATTATTATTTATCACACACACACACACACACACACACACACACACACACACACACACACACACACACACATTCTTGTGCGCGGTGACAAACGAGGTAATTTTAGAATGTAGGAATCGGATAGCACATTTTTGACAGAAAAAAAGCATTTTTGAAGAGAAAAGGGTTAGGGTAAGGGCTAATTGCAGCGCTGCAACTAGCCCTTACCCTACCCCTTTTCGAGAAAGTTGACCTAGTTCGTCTCCTATAGGGGACGAAATAGGTCGAAATTTCTTCCAAATTTCTTCCGAAATGGACTGCATTTTCTCTGTCCCGGATAGTGGACTCCTCTGTACTTAAAACACTCTCATGCACTACAACTGCACTCCCATGCACTAAAAATGCACTACCGCGTACTTCGAAACAAATGGGGAATGCGAGACAAATGAGGAACGAGCAAATTACCCCATTTTTGACTGAAAAAGTAAATTCCGTTTCTCATTTCTGTCGTTATACAACAACAACAACACACACACACACACACACACACACACACACGCACACTTTGGTGTCTGGGGTAGGTTAGGGTGTATTCTATCAACCCGACAACGGAGAACAAAGAATATGAAGCAGCTTTGTTATGGGTTCTGTTTCTTACCGCCTTTGGTAGATGCTACTTTTAGTGCAAGAACGCTGGTTAGAGGTTGCTATTAATAGTCATACACACACACATACACACATTTACACGTACACACGCACGCACGCAAGTATGTAGAACACCAAAATTGGGTTTTACAAAAAATGTAGGAATCGGAAAGTGTTTGTTTTGTTTTTTTTGGCGGAAAGAACGCAAATTTCTTCTAAAAATGTAAGAATCTAATGCAAAATTGGCTCTTTCCCTCTCAAAAGTTGACCTAGTTCGTCTCCTCTAGGCAACGAAGACGAAATAGGTCGAACTTTCTTACAAATTTTCCCGAAAATCGACTGGATTTTCACCGTCCCGGATAGAGCACTCCCTTAAAACACTCTCATGCTTTACAACTGCACTCCCATGCACTAAAAGAGCACTCCTGTTTACTTAGAAAAAAGTGGGAGGCTGGAAAAAAGTGGGTGGCTAATACACACATTCTCTGCCCCCCCCCCCCCCCCCCCCAAAAAAAAAAAAAGGTCAGTCACCCATTTCAAGGCTTATACCTCCGCACACACGCACACACACTTACACACCTACGCACGCATACACATACATACACACCCACACACACCCACGCAAACACTACGGAATTTCTTCATTTACAATATAACTATACTTTGGAATGAGTGTTAATTTTGGTGTATGCTTATTTTTCCAGTGGGGCTACACTCACTGTGAACGTTAAAAGGATCTGTCGATAGGGCGTGGTTAAGTTAAAGCGATTTACTTTAAGCCCAGTAGATAAATTGTGGTCTAAAGCAGCCTCCGCCTGTAACATACTCGCAGTGCCGTGAAGTTCCCAGTTTGATTCCAATTATTATAGTAAACCACTGTCCAGTAGGCAGGGTAGTCCATTGGCAAACACAAAATAATAATAATAATAATAATAATAATAATAATAATAATAATAATAATAATAATAATAATAAAATGCCACAGGGCGTAGCCGACACGCATCCAGGCTTGTGGTGGCCTCTCCTTATTCGGCGAGCCTGGGCTATGCTGTAGGCAAATATGTGCCTTGTGGGATTTTGTTTTCCCTTAGTTTGCCTTTATTAATTAAAGGTTTTTTTTGGATTTTATTATGGTGAAACGCAGCTTGCCCACTTATGTGATTCGGATCTAGTTCCGAGATCAACGAAATGCATGTACATGTAACACACACAAATAAGCTAACTTTTCATAAACTTCATGGTAAGTCCTGGCTTTTTAGTATCAATTGTACAATTGTCTTTATTACAGCTTTTTTGGGGGGATTTATTGTGGTTGAAACGCTGTTTGCACATATATGTGATTCGGATACAGTTCTCGAGACTAATCACATGTAACACAGATAAGCTAACACTGCAGGGCAAGGCCTGGCTTTTTAGGACTTGTATGTATTACAGCTATTTGGATTTATTTTATTGTGGTTCAAACGCATTTCGTCCATATTATATTACGTGATTCGGATCCAGTTCACACGGAAAAGCTCACTTTTTCACGAACTGCAGGGCAAGTCCTGGCTTTATAGTGCTAATCGTATAAATTTGCCTTTATCTATAGCTATTTGGATTTATTATGGTTGAAACGCAGTTTGCCCATATGTGATTCGGATCCAGTTCCCGAGACTAATGACATGAAACACAGATAAAGCTAACTTATCACAAACTGCTGGGTAAGTATTTGCTTTTAGTATTGTCTTTAAAAGCTTTTTGATTATAATTAGTGTGGTAACATAAGTCTCCGCGACACGCAGTTCCAACTTGCGATCCCCGTTCAGAGATCTCGTAAAGCGGGGTCGCGTACTGGTGAACTGTAAAAATTACGTTTGGCTAGTTTGATTTATTGTATGGTAAAAGAAAAAACCCCGAACAGCACAGCTTCCGTCACTCGGGACTGTGCACTGGAAAAGTCTGAGAGAAGGAGAGTTTTGAGATCTCGCACAAACAACGCAGCGTACGTGTGGCCTCGCGTGAATGCAGGGATTATGGAATATTGAGGTTGACCTATAGGTGCTGCTTTCGCCGTGCGTCATTTTATGAGTATTCAGAAGAAGAAGAATTTATTTGTTAAGGCTCAAAAACCAAATTTCTCTAAGCACTAGCATACATCCACACGTACCCTCGCAAGGATAAATATTTAAACAATAATTAAGATACAACATTGTGAGATAAAACACGTTAAACATCGTTAGAAATAATAATGAACATCACATCTATATATATAAATTGCTTAGCCGGAAGTCCTTCTTCGCCTCTACTGTAAAGATTGTCCGGTATGGACGCTGATCTGGGCAGGTGCTGGGCGCTGCGGATCGGCCTGCTGTGCGCTCAAAACCCGCGAAATCGTTATAGCCGACATTTCCTTACGGAGCGTTTAACCGTTTCTGAGATAAATTAATAAACAAAATGTCCACAAACTGCACTAGCCTCATTCCGCGCGCGGTTTCGATTCAACCCGTGTCAAGAATGTGCCGTTCCGTAATACCGCAAATTTTGTTTTATTTCCATTCAAAACACTTTTGCACTCATGTCACCAATATTACAAAATTTTGTGTTTAACTAATTAAATTTGATTAATTAAAAATCGAATAGAGGTTTCAGCATGTTTTCCCATATAGACCAAAAAATTGATGGTCTTTATACGAAGCTTTGGTAGCTCACTTAGTAAGACATTTGCCTACCGTGCAGGCGACCCAAGTTCAAATCTCCCACAGGCCATATTTTTTTATGTTTTTTTTTAAACACTACAATATGGATATTTTTCTTTTTAATTTAGGCTTTTTACTTTTAACTTATTTATTATTATTATTATTATTATTATTATTATTATTATTATTATTATTATTATTATTATTATTATTATTATTATTATTATTATTATATCTTATATCAAATTTTATTTTAAAACATTGGTGTTTTTTTTATTATTTCTATTTGTATTATTCTATATTCAATATTCTTCTTCTTCTTCTTCTTCTTCTTCTTCTTCTTATTATTATTATTATTATTATTATTATTATTATTATTATTACCAAGGATCGGGATGGGGTGGTACGTGTAGGTAAAAGGGGGCTACGGGTAGGTTTAAAGGGGCATGGGTAGGCATAACGGGGATACGGGTATATATAAGGGGGTATGATGATGGGCGCTCATGCAATAGGACGTTAAGCATCGTTTTTCGTTCGTTCGTTCGATTCCTTTCATCCATACCTGCGAAACGATCAACGGGGAAGTATCAAGGAGGGTACAGGTAGGTTACAAGGGGGGTACGGAATGTATCAAGGGGGTATGGGGAGGTATCAGGTGGGTTCGGGGAGGTATCAAGGGGGTATGGTGAGGTATCATGGGGGGGGGGACGGGGAAATATCAGGGGGGGGGGGTATGGTGAGGTATCAAGGGGGATATGGGGAGGTATCATCGTCCAAATGAAACTCGCAGACAACAGTTGTCTCTCTGTCTACATTTTAAACAGCAACCTGTGTACCCTGGCTTGCCAGGGTACAAAAACCACTAGTCTAAGTATAAAAAGGCATGTTAAAAGAGAACGCTTATTTAGCATCCAGTATGATGATAATCATCATGAAGTAATAGTAGTAGTAGTAGTAGTAGTAGTAGCAGTAGCAGCAGCAGCAGCAGTAGTAGTAGTAGTAGTAGTGGTAGCAATAGTAAGAGGAAGAAGGGTAGTAGTAGGAGTAGTAATAGTTGTAGTAACAGTAGTAGTGATAGTAGTAGTAGTAGTCGTCCTTCAATAAGAATATTGGATACAGTCAATCAAACGTTCACAAATAGCAATTGATTTATCGTCCGCACTTTTGTAATGGAGTGCCTTCGGTGTTTTATGAGTGTGTAGGGGGGGGGGGAGGGAGTTGGAGGTTGTTTCAGTTTACCTCCTCTTCTGTGTTCTTCTGTATTTTATGAGTGTTGGGGGAGGGTGCGTTCTGGAGCGTTCCAGTTTAACTCCCCTTCTGTGTTTTGCGAGTGTGTTGGGGTGGGGGCTGTTCTGGACCTGTCCCAGCGTAGCTCCCCTGGTGAAGGGAGTAGTTAGTTTTGGTGTTTAACTCCCTGTATGTTCATAATTTTGTTTAAAGGGGCTGTTCTGGACCTGTAACAGGCTTACTCACCTTTTGTGTTTTGTGTGTTGTGGGGGAGAGGCTTTTCTGGACCTGTCTCAGTTTAACTCCCCATGTGTGTATTTAGTGTGGGGCATTAAGTGTGCTTGGGAACTGACCTGGACCTGTCCCAGTTTAACTCTCCTGTAGTAAGTTTAATAGTTATGTTTAAAAGGGGTGGGGGTGGGAGGCCTGTTAATAGTTAAGTTGAGTTTTAACTCCCTGAAAGTTGATAGTTTTGTTTCAGGGGGCTGTGTTTTATGAATGCGTAGGGGAAGGGGAGTATTTTCAGTTTAACTCCCCTTCTTTGTTCTTCTCTGTTTTATAAAAGTGTTGGAGGTGCTTTGGACCTTTTCGAATGTAACTCCCCTTCTGTGTTATACGAGTGTTTTGGGGGTGCATCTGTTCTGGACTGTTACGTTGAAATGCGCACGATAGATTTTATCGTTTTATTTTGCAAAGCATGCAATAATAAAGTGTATTTATCTTTGATTTGATTTTGCGTGGTTGTAAGAAGAAGCTTTGTATAACGTTGGTAATTTTAGTTGGTCAATATTATTTGAGATATTTTTTAGAGTTGGTTGTTTACTGTCGATCGAAGCGTGTGGATAAATCTAGTGGTAACCACGATACGCTTTGTCACAGGCGGACTCATCAGCTCCGGCCCTGCTCGCGGCAATTCCCCCTGCTTGCCTCAGACCACGCGATCCAAGCCCTGCCCGCTAGTACAGTCCCACGTGACCCGGGGACTGGACCTTGGAGAAATTAGGATATAGTTTCGTCAGTCTCTTCCTGCACGCCCAAGACTGCACACCGCCTGCTGTAGACACGTCCGCATCCACGTTGCGACCTCTGAGCTCAGCTAGTACTCTTGTGTTCAGCCCCGTTCTCTGGTCCAGGTAAGAGTGGTGATTTATTCCAATATCATTTAGCCACCCATCACCCGTCGATTTCCCCACATGTTCGTATGTCTTGTAGATATTTATGTCCGTGTCTGTGTATCGTCGTGATAAATTGCTTGTGATATACCATTTTGCTTTATGTACTCTCTATCTGAAGTTTGATTGTTGTACATAACCATGACATGCTTATATTTATACACGTATTTCCCCCTATCTACATTCCTGTATAAATTCCCCCATGCCATGACTGCCCTGTTGCTTAGACTAAAGTACCCCAGTAAATCCCCATTGCATATAATAGCCATTGCCCTGTATTTGTCCCTTTTTGCTCCACCCCCGATCCGAATGTATAAATATCCACCCCTGTTGTTAATAACCCCTCTTGGGCGCCGAAACCCTAATACTTTATCGGCCGCCGTTAAATTCTCCCAACCCCTAGTAGCCATTGTTGATATAGATGGACAATTGGAAAGCCCCGGTCATTCCTGACCAGGGCTTCCAACTTCAAATCTGACTGGCATGCACGCTGAACGGCGCGGCATCCAGAGTATGGGTGCCCCTCTGATGCAGAGAAATATTCATTTGCAGAACGGGTTCTTATACGGGCCTCTGCGAGACTCAGCCACGCTGCGTGCCATCCATACACTCTGGCTGCCACTGAGAAGCGTGAAGCAAGACCCAGCCACCCCCCTGCCGAGGGCAGATGACCGATTCCACCCCACGCTAACTATTGCCTAACGACTCGACCCAGTGACCCAGACTGGTCAACTGACGCCACGCTGACCACTGCATCACAGCTATCCAGACTCCAGAGGCTACCACTGCCGACGTATCTTCAGTTAAGTTTGTCCTCTGAGCATACCACAACTCTGCAGAAACTCTGTAGCTATCTGGCTACCCACGCTAAGCCAACCAGCTATCCCGTGCCACATGATGAAAGCAGTCCATATTCGCCCCTATTGACTTTATATATATAAACCAGAATAACGCCAAGATACTCTGTACCTATTTAGCCCAGCACTCGTGATTCAGTTGTAAACCGACTTACTATATTTGACCTCCACCCAGATAATAAATTGTTTGATATTGTACTATACTACCCTGCTTCCCTTGTCTAAGTTTCCCATTAGTTTATTCTGTACACCTCTCGTCTGTCCTCTATCATTCTTTAGCACTCCCAAGCATTATTGCCCTGAACGTCACCGCACGTCGGCCTATTACAAGGGAGGAGACACAGCGCGGGGGAGTAATTGCTAACCCACATCCCCACACCCCCCTATATTCGTGACATTAATTTTGGCGACCCCGAAGAGACAAAAACTTAGGCTTCTAGCCCCTGCCCAGTCCACCCCTTAGCTTTCTACCCCTGCCCGAGTAGAGATAGGACCTAGCCCCCTAGTCTAGTTAGTGTATAGCCTAGCCCCATAGGTCCCCTGCTTGCACTCCAGAGTTGTGGTGGAACACAGAGGGTTTTTTTGGCTTTCATTTTCTATGTTTTGATTGATTGCCTGTTGTCTGTGTGTCCGTGTTGTGCTGTAATCGCCCCTGTGTCATTTCACCTTAGCTTCATTCCAGCCCGCCCCTTGCCTGCGGTCAGAGTACCCCTCTGAGAGCGCCCCTTTGTCACGATTAGGACCTTTGAGGTAAGTCGCTTCTCTTACCATGGCCGACCGGGGAGAACTCGCCCTCAAGTACAAGGGTATTGGCGAGAGCTTAGGGCTCGCCGGCACTGAGCTAAAGGACTATGTCCTCACGAACGTGGAAGCGGACATAGCGGAGGAGAAATTGAAGAGAGAGGAGAGGGCTAAGGAACGGGAGGTGAAGAGGGAGGAGGAGAAAGAGAGGAGAGCCGAGGAAGAGAGGGCCGCCGCACGGAAGCGAGAGGAGGAGAAAGAGAGGATCGCCGAAGAGGAGAGAGCCGCCGCGAGGAAGAGAGAGGAGGAAGAGAGAGCCGCCGCACGGAAGCGAGAGGAGGAGAAAGAGAGGATCGCCGAAGAGGAGAGAGCCGCCGCACGGAAGAGAGAGGAGGCGAAGGAGAGGATAGAGGAGGAAGAGAGAGCCGCTGCGCGAGAAGAGAAGGCGAAAGATAGGGAGATCGAGAGGCGCCGACAACTGCTCCAGCTCGAGCGCGATCGCCGCGAGCTAGGCCTTGGATCGCCCGCGAACGACGATTTCACCCTCAGCACCTCCAGCTCTACCGCCAGCTCTGGAACATCTTCAGTCATCCCGCCGATCCCGGGGATGAGCTTCACCTTGGACCCCTTCGTCGAGCGCGACGAATCCATTGAAGTCTACCTCGCCCGATTCGAGCGAGTCGCGGGAGAGAACCAGCTCGACCCACAATACTGGTATCGGAAACTGAGCCACGGCCTGAAAGGCAAAGCGTACGAGATCTTCGCCAAGACGCCGACAGCCGAGGAGGGCGACTACCCCGCCCTAAAGAAAGCGCTGCTCCACGGGTTCGAACTGTCCGGCGAGCACTATCGGAAGAGCTTCCGTAACTCCCGGAGAGAGAAGGGAGAGAAATTCACCCAGTTCGCCGACCGGCTAGCCACCATGAGGGACAAATGGATCGAGCAAACCGAGGAGCCCAAGACCTACGATGGGTTGCTCGAGCTGATGCTGGCCGAACGGCTGAAGGGAACCATGTCGGGCGAACTTCGGACCTTCGCCGCCGAACAGGGAGCCGCCAGCTTGGAGGACCTCATCGTAGTCGCGGACCGCTACTTGACCGCCCACCCCGACGACCGACAGCCTCGCCGGGAACCCCTAGCACCCTCGCCACCAGAAACCCGCCAGCAACCTCGCCGGCCCGTCCCGCCAGCGAACAACCGACCACCCCCGCCTAAAGGACGCCAAAACACCGGAACAGAGCCTGGGAAGCGGAGCGGAGAGCTCTACTGCGGCTACTGCCAGCGCCGAGGACACACACGGGAAAAGTGTTTCCGCCGCCTCAGCCACCAGCGTCGTAAACAAGGAAACGTGTTGGCCCTGCGCTAAGTCAAGCCCGACGGGAACCCGGTGACCCCCGTCGCCACTCCCACCGATCGCCCGGCCGTCACAGAGCAGGTGACCGTGAACGACCACCCTGCACACTGCCTCTACGACACCGGCCTAACATTCGATGCCGTCGTCCGCCGCTCCCTGATCAGGGACAGCGATCTGACCGGCGAACAGATCACCCTGAAGCTGGCCGACGCATCACAGCCAAGCACCACGCTACCTATCGCTAGGATCAACGTCGCCAGCCGCTACGTCACGGGATCCATCCAAGCCGCCGTGATGGACCAGCCTCTCTACGACCTGATCCTTGGGTGCCGATACGTCTTCCTAGGAATGCCGTCCCAGTATAACCTCCCTGGTGAAGGGTGTTGTGGTTACTAGCAAAGACCAGGAATAAGTTAAGTTGGGGGTTAACTCCCTGTATGTTGATAAAGATGGAGTAGGCTGGTTAAATGATCATCTGTGGTGCCCCGACGACCTTTGCGTTACGGGATAGGATAGGATAGGTTGATAGTTTATTTTAAAGGGGTTGTTCTGGACCTGTAACAGGCTTACTCACCTTTTGTGTTTGGTATGTTGTGGGGTGGGGCCGGGGCTGTTCTGGACATGTCTTCTTTTTAACTCCCTGTTTGTGTATTTAGTGTGGGGCTTTAAGTGTTCTTGCATGGGGGCTGACCTGGACCTGTCGCAGTTTAACTCTCCTGTAATGGGATTAATAGTTATGTTTAAAAGGGTGAGGGATGGGGGAGGGGGCTCTTCTGGACTTGTTCCAGTTTAACTCCCCTTTTGTGTTTTTGATAGTTTTGTTTATAGGGGCGGTTCTGGACCTTTAACAGGCTTACTCACCTTTTGTGTTGTGTGTGTTGTGGCGGAGAGACTGTTCTGAACTTGTCTCAGTTTAACTCCCCTTTTGTGTATTTAGTGTGGGACTTCACTTGTTCTTGGGGGCTGACTTGGACATGTCCCAGTTTAACTCTCCTGTAGTAAGGTTAATGGTAATGTTTAAAAGGAGGAGGGGAGTTGGGGGGCTGTTCTGAACTTGTTCCAGTTTAACTCCCCTTTTGTGTTTGATAAGTTTCCTTGAGGGCTATTCTGGACCCGTCCCAATATAACTCTCCGGGTCAAGGGCTATAGTGGTTACAAGTTTATTTTTGTAGTGGCTGTTCTGGACCTGTTCCAGTTTATCTCCGCTTTAGTGTTTTATAGATATGTGTGTTTAGGGGCTGTTCTGGACATGTCCTGTATTGACTCCTCTTGCTAACCTACAAGTTATAACCATTGCTAGACAGATAGGGGTGCCAGTCTGGACCTGATCCAATCTGACTACCCACCTTTTCCAGTGTGACTTCCCAGGAGTTGTTTTCCTATCTTATCCTATCCCGTAACTCGGAGGTCGTTGGGGCAGATTACAATTGTCCCAAAATAACTCCCTGGGATTGTGTCAGATTTATTGTCCTTTGAAAAGGGGCTTGTTTTGGCACTGGTCCAGTTTAACTCCTTGTAGTTTTTTTCTGGTACAAAATTGTCCAATTCCAAAGTAAGTCCCTGGGGACTGTTCTGTCATAATTAGAGTCAGTCCAGTTCATGACCTTGATCGTCCCTATGTAATATTTATTCCCCGATTAACTCCTGGAACAAGACTACTGTAGAGTTAATCTAGGCCTGGACTAAAACTACTCCCAGGAGTAAAACTTGTCATGGGGAGGGGGGGGGGCTTTGTTGTGGGGGAGAGACTTCTGAACTTGTCTCAGTTTAACTAAAGGAGAGGAGGAGCAGACGGAGGAGTTACAGGAGGAGGGGGAAGAGGTAAAGGGAGGATGCTGTTGGTGATGATGACAACAATGACGACGATGAAGTCGATGCTGGTTTTTTTTTGTTTGTTTGTTTGTTTCTTTCTGGATTTCAAATAAAAAGAGATGAAAAACACAGAATAAGAGTAACAAAACCCGACATGATGGTGACTTCCCGGCAAAGAAGTGTGTTCCTCACACAGGATTGAGCCTGTCATGATGATGGCTCCTGTTTATCCCACCTCTCTCACACCAACGGCGAGGATCATTGACCCCTCAGGCTACTGTTTTATTTTCATTTCTCCCTCTTTCCGTCCCCGTCCTTTTCATCTCTCTGTCTCTCTTGCACAGAGAGTATCAAAGATGGCTGAACATAAACTTTGGCTGTAAGCACTGGCCATCTTACAGTTGCTATTAGGCTGATGGTTGTTTCAGTGTACATAGTTTTGTTTTTTTCATTCTCCCCTATCCCCTGTCACCTGGGATTGTGCTCAGTCGTCTGAGCGTCAGACTGTGTGCTCAAGGCAGCAAGTTGGGGCATATGGCGTCTCGAGTGAAATCCTGTATCGGCCAGCGCCTTGAGCAGCTCTTGAGCTGAACAAGCGCTATATAAGAATGATTAAATGAATTACATAAATAAATATATCTGGTAGTGCATAGTTGGTAGTGTGCTACTTTCCTATGCCGAGGGTCGCGGCTTTGGAACCCCGCTTAGGCATGGATGAGCTTAAGGCACGAGACTTTTCAGAAGGTTTTCTCCGGGTACTCCGGTTCCCCCACCTCCCTTCCCTCTTTTGCTCCTTCTCTACTCCCACTCCCTTTTTCCCTCCAATAATGATATTAAGCGCATTCAATCTTAATGTAAAACATAAACAATGAAATAATAATACAGTAATAATAATAATAAAAATAATAAAAATAATAATTATAGTAATAATAATAATAATAATAATAATAATAATAATAATAATAATAATAATAATCACCATCACCATCATCATAGTAATAAAAAGTAAAGGTAAAGGTAGTCCCTTAGCCTTGAAGCCGTAAGGGAGCGTCATGTTGGAGATCACGCTTATCTTGGGACAGCGTAATGAGGGTGATGCCCATCTCTCTCCCTCGCTGCTTTACCTTCCCCACCCTTAAGAGAGTAGGTGCCCAATATGCCACGGTGTTCGGGGACGTAAATTTTACTAGAGTAGGTAGGTATTCAGTCACAATTGAGTCAACTGGGGGGCGTTGTTATTTGTCGCTTCACGTTTTGCGGTCACCCATCCAAGTGCTAACCGCACTGGACGGTGCTTAACTTGCGACACAGTAGCGAGTGCTCCAACCGCTGCGCTCTCCGACCCTCCTATCATAGTAATAATAATTATAATAATAATATTTATTATTATTATTATTATTATTATTATTATTATTATTATTATAATTATATTATTGTTATTATTTTTACTATTATTATAGTAATAATAATAGTAATATTAATAATAGTAATAACAATAATCTATAATAATAATTTTTATTATTAACAATAATAATAATAATAATAATAATAATAATAATAATAATAATAATAATCACCATCACCATCATCATCATAGTAATAGTAATAATAATAACAATAACAATAATATATAATACTAATAATTATTATTAACAATAATAATAATAATAATAATAATAATATTATTATTATTATTATTATTATTATTATTATTATTATTATTATTATTAAGACGAAGAAGAAGACTGGATGCTATACACGCGCTTTTTCCCAAATCACCAATCGGGCTCAAAGCGCGGCGATCAGTACCAGCATACACGCTCACGTGCGTCACCCACAGTCTCTCACGCACACAATACACATCCATCGCTGAAACATGTGGTGTAAAGACAGGACGATCGCTTTTAGCAGACGGAACAGAACTCGAAGTTTTAGTTTTGACATTTTAGATTAACTGCATCCAATACTATTATTCCCTTCCGTTCTCTGCACGACACCAGGACTTACTGCGAGCGATCAACTTGGTCAAGAATGTGGGGGCCTTCAAAGGTTAGGTGAGTTCACGTTAGCTGCTGGATGAGAACTTGTCCATTGACAATAATTATTGAAATATTTCCCCCGTTGGGGTGCCGGGGGTTTCAGTATAAATAGTATCCCCACTTTCTGGAAATTTAGTGCTTTAAATTCCCACTGTCGCTGTCTTTCTCATTTGCTCTTTCTCATTCCTGCTCTGTTCTATCAATCTGCTATACTATCGTCTTCTTCGCTCGACCAGTCTCCTACCTTTTTTCTTGAAAACTCTTCCGGGACAAGACTCCTTATTTGTGTATGAGGTCTGTTGGATCAGCTTGGGAATATTGGACGCTTTCTGCCAGGTGGTCACTAGGGCTTCCTATGATGTTATTATTTAGCAATGTAGGCATTTTATATGTATGTGTTTTGTTGATAATTTATAATGATGTTTGTATTCTATTTTGTTTTTGTAAACGGGGGTTCGATAAGGTGGGGTGAAGCCTCAGCCGTCCCCTGCGTGGGATGTCTTTATTGTAAAGTGACTGGCTGGTGGAGAGCTTTCGGTTTTACCACTAGGGTTGTTTCAGCAGATCTTTTATGCGGATCAGGGGTTGTCCGGTCCTGATTTGGCTCGGAAGAGTCCGCTGGACCTAAAGCAATAATAATGTAATGTAATGTAATTGAAATATTCCTCCCCTCCCCCCCCCCCTAGCCCATTATACTGCATGACCCCACCATAAACGCCCGACCCTCTGTAACCCCGACCCTCACCCCCCCCCCCCCCCCCTCCCGCTTTAGAAAAAAACCCACCCAACAGCTGTTTGCCGACGGTCGATTGGTTGAACTGGAAACCACGCTGGTTATCAGAGCCTGCACACGTCTGCGCCTGTCACATCTTTTTACACAAACAACAAACCCCCCCACCCCCACCCACCCACCCACCCAAAAAAAAATACAAAGCGTAGTAGTCAGAGCGATTTGTGATCCTCCCTCACCATGAAAAAAGCAAGGGTATTGACTTCCGGGGGAAAACCCCATCATCATCCCACCAGTCGTACCTGCGTATACGCTATCAACCAACCAGGAGAGGCCCGAGGTCAACGACCTTTGACCCTGTTTGACCTTTTCTCTCGCTTACCCAGGCATCGAGTGGAAAGAAAGACACATACTGTGACGCATAGAAAACATTGTTATTCCTCCACCATTGCACACCCCATTCCCTTCCTCCCACCCACCCCCCTCTGACCCCGAACTCGGAATCATCATCAAAAGGGTTTTCTTAGGAGGCCGACTGTAGGACAATAAGAATAGACTTTACAGGAGAATTTTTTTTAAATTATTTGTGTGTGTGTGTGTGTGTGTGGGTGTGTGTGTGTGTGTGTGTGTGTGTTACATAAGAATGTATGGTAACGTGATACTAATTCATGATATAAAACGCAAATTTCAAACTTCAAATCTACTCTAAGCTCTTACATGTATTCACATACAAACACTCTCTCTCTCTCTCTCTCTCTCTCTCTCTCTCTCTCTCTCTCTCTCTCTCTCTCTCTCTCTCTCTCTCTCTCTCTCTCACATTTCTCTGGACTTCCGATCAACATGGCCGCCAACAGAAGTGCGAAGCCTTTTACGAATGGAACGGGAGTTTTTTTAAGATTCATAGATGACTACACATCGTTTTTAATAGGCCTATGGCTGAGAATTGCATAACGTAAGATTGTTTTCATTTTAGTCTATATAAATCAGCCAAAAATGTTTCATTTTCTTATAAATTTATTTCAAAATGTTGTGCATTCAGTTGGCACCCTTGGCAACAAGAGAAATGGACCTGGCTCACGACCTTTCGATCCTGCAAGTTTCTCACTGACGTTTTTCTATGTCCTCGTGGCCTCAAGCAGGGCGATTGCTGCTCACCGGTTTTATTTTCACTTCTAATTAAAGAATTAACTAAGGTCAGCTGTCTCCGGACATTATTGAAATATTAATTTTATTGTTCGCTGACGATGTAGCACTTTTATCTGACAGTATTATTGGTCTTCAAACCCAGCTAAATATTTTGTACAATGTTGCTAGGCGCCTAGATTTGATTGTAAATCTTGAGAAATCGAATGTTATTGTATTTAGAAACGGAGGATTCCTTGCTCAAAATGAGAGATGGGTATTTGGAGACGCTAGCCTCACCGCTGTTAATGTGTATAAGTATTTAGGCATTATTATTACTACAAGAGTTTCGTTCCAACCAACTTTATCAGACTTGTCTGAACGTGCAAGAAAGGGAGTTGCAAGCAACCCTTATAAGACTGATGGGGTCAATTGGAGAACATTCGCCAGAATTTTTCTTTAAATTATTCGACTGTCAGATACAGCCTATTCTCACCTACGGTGCAGAAGTTTGGGGTCTCACTGCTAACCAGACTAGGCGTGTGCACCTTTCTGCAATGAAACGATTCATGTGTGTCACTCAAAGAGCGCCAAAACATGTCATTTATGGCGAACTAGGCAGGTATCCTCTCTTTATTAATACTTACGCTAAATGTATTAAGTTCTGGTTACGTGTGGTTTCCATGGATAATACCAGAATCCCCAAAAAAGCCTATAACACGATGGTCTTTCTTCAAAGACAAAACTACACAACGTGGGCATGCAATGTGAGAAACGTTTTGTACAGGTATGGGTTTGGAGTGGTGTGGGAAGCGCAATCAGTTGGGAGTACTAAATTGTTTATTGCTGAGTTTAAGCAGCGCCTTAAAGACTGTTTTTATCAGGACTGGCATGCTGCGCTTCAGTCCCACACGTTTTATAGTGTTTATTCGTCTTTTTGTTCTTCACTATCACTCCGTCTTTACTTCAGTTATGTTCAGTGCATTCACGCACGCAAAATTTTCACTAGATTTAGAATTGGTATGTTACCACTACGTAATCATTTTCTCCAATATGAGGGTATACGTAAGGATCCAAATATTTTTTGTCCGTTTTGTGAGGGTGTGCCTGAGACTGAAATACATTTCTTGCTTGTTTGTCCTAAGTACTCGGATCTACGTACGCAGTACATACAGAAAAAATACTTTAGACAACCCTGTATGTTTAAAATGTCTTTACTTCTCAATAACACAAGTCAGAAGGTAATCAGTCAACTATGTACTTTTGTATACAAAGCATACAATGATAGAGCTGCAGCTCTTGCAAATCTGTGATGATCATTGTGCATAGAACAGTGGATTGCAGTGTATGTGTGTGTGTCGTGGGTGTGTGTGTTTGTGTGTTTGTGTGTGTGTGTGAGGGAGATTATGTGTTTTGAAATATGTTTTCTTTATTAATGTTTGGCACTCAGTCCTGAGTAATATATTCGTTACTTATTGTTGTGAAATTTTGCTATTGCTTTGTTTTGTATATGCTTTGAATGTTTGTTAAACGTTTGTGATGTCGGCTTTGTAACTTTGTAACTGTGAACTCACTTTGTTGTGGGCCTTGTGGCCTGACAAATATTATTAAATTGTCTCAATTGTCTCAATTGATCCTGCAAGTTTGTTGCTTGACTTAAACTTTAAAGTTGGAGCTCTTGCTGATGCTGTCGAAAGAATAAATGGCCGTATTGCATCTTTGGAAGAGTCCTTGAAACAACAAAATGAAAAACGGGAAGGGTGCGAAAGTGGAATCGACTTTGGTGTGCAAACAGAGGTCTCAAGCTTTCTTACCTATGCTGCCGCGGTGAAGGCCATTCCTGTATCACCAAAGGGTCAGGGAGACAATAAAACGAGTTCAATGAGCTACAAAAAGATGGAAAGAAAACAATCAAATCTGAAAATGTATCTAGATCTAGCAAGAGCATCATTGGTTCTAGAATACATGACGTAAATAAGAGAAATCTCTTTCTCTTTTTATTCTAACAACAGGAAAAATATTCCTGCTATGTACGCTGAGGGCCAATGAAAACGCATAGACTGGGGATTTTGAAGTAGGTCAAAAAGGCGAACGCTGCCCCCAACATTACAAATAATGCTGAGAGGAAAATGTAAGTCAGATTCTGATAGGAAAACGTATGTCAGATCCTGATAGGAAAACGTATGTCAGATCCTGATAGGAAAACGTATGCCAGATCCTGATAGGAAAACGTATGTCAGATCCTGATAGGAAAACGTATGTCAGATCCTGATAGGAAAACGTATGTCAGATCCTGATAGGAAAACGTATGCCAGATCCTGATAGGACAAACTAACCGCGTTTATCGAGTACACACCTTTAAAATAGCGACACTTACGATAGTGCACGTGTCCTCTCCAGTTCAAGGACGAAAATCTGTTAATTTCATGTCCGATGGTCTGCCCTATAATAGGCTAAATATACACCCACTGATTTTAAGTGAATCCCCTATAGCTCTATGTGTCCGGGGACACAAATTTACTATTACTTCAGTGAATCATTCCCGCTGCTACTATCGCTCTCCAGCAAGCTATCCTTTCTTGTGATGTCGTCACAATGAGGCAGTGCGTCATCGACTATTTCGACGTCATTGTGATTTCTCTCTCTCTCTCTCTCTCTCTCTCTCTCTCTCTCTCTCTCTCTCTCTCTCTCTCTCTCTCTCTCTCTCTCTCTCTCTCTCTCTCTCTCTCTCTCTCTCAAGAGTCATGAACGATGCCTCATTGTTTGTGAACACCACAGTGGATGAGAGATGGCGATTGTAGCAAGAAATAAATTGTTTTAGGCTGTGTTTCTGTCCCTCCACGCTACTGTTGTCACCGACCTTCATATCAGAATGAAGGCTGCCATCTTGAAATCAAAGTTATCGAGAACAGTGGTTATTGATACGGATAGGCCCCTCTAACTTTATCGTACGACGACAGACCCCAATTACACGATATAGGGTTATCGAAAGCTTTCGTGTTTATCGGACCGGCAAAACTTTTATCGGAGTCTTCTTGAATATGGCCCCGGGTTTAATGTGCACCCACTGGACGAGAACTACCTACTTCTGAACCGACCCATAAACTTAAGTGCGCTCGTTCGTTTATGTGTGTATGACAAAATGTGTGCGTGCGGGTGTATGTATGCAGGTGTGTGTGGTGTGCGTGTGTGTTTGCGTGTGTGTGTGTGCGTGTGTGTGTGTGCGTGTGTGTGTGTGTGTTTGTGTGTGACAAGCTATACTGCAACAGCTTTTCTTTTTACGATAACGACACCGCCACAGTGGGCCTTGTTTACAGAATTAGCATATGACGTAAGCAAGGATAGTGGGGTCATGGAGAGTTTAACGTCCGAACGAACACAGCTGCGAGTAGGGCTGGCTTACCTGTTTATCTCGGACTCACTTTTAAGTATCAGGGGCAGCCGAGGACAGGCGGTGACTGACCAGGCTGGCCACAGACCGGACAGAGGTCATAAACTAAGGCCTATAAGCTGAGAGAGTTAGCCTACATGTAACTGTACACATTAAGTCCCCTATATGCTTATGTGTCCGGGGACGGTAATCTACAAACAACTGCACAGTCGGTAACGGCGTACTGTATATGAGTCTGATAAGTATTCGCCAATTTCTAGGACTTATTTTATTATCCATTTATTGTATCTATTTCATCCTCCTTGTTTAGCGCTTTTCCCCCGCTCAAGAGTTACTCAAGGCGCAGGCCGATACAGGATCTAACTCGAACCGCACGAGGCGCCTGTTTGCTGCATTTGGGCGCAACAGTCTAACACCGGGCAGGGGGGAGGAAGGGAAGGGGGTGGGGGCGAAATAAGATTATGGCCTACTTCTTGGAAAGCCCTGGTAGTATACACAGGGAAATAACTGGTCATTTCCGTTCTTTTTATAACCATGTCCTAATTGTTCCCCAAAAGTACTGTCATCGGAAAGTAGTCCTTAAAGTGTCAAGCGATATTAATAGGCCTACTTCAAATATCTTGAGGCACACATGCAGCGTAGCTGAGCGTGTCTCCACGAGTACCTCTCACAACATGCCAAGTAAACATAAAGCCTAGCAGATCTCGGCTACGCTGTTGACGTTTTAGCGAAATGTATGGAGAATCCTTTTTTATCTTCTGTCATTTCTCCTTCTACCCGTTTACTTGCCTTCCCTGATCACCATCTCCACGTTTTCTTAGTAAGAAAGTTCTGTTAAGTTTGAAATGGCCACAACTCGGTCCCGTACACAAACGTTGAAGTATTATTAACTTCATCTTTTAACCTTTCGCTTTAAAAACCAGTATTGTACACTGAAACGTGGCTGTGTGGGTGCGCGTGCAAGTAACTAGAACCGGTGAATCATTGCGGCAAAATAATAAATGTGATGTGATGAGCCATGTGCGTTTTTCAGCTGGAATGCCACCGTCCCACCTCCTCCGCCCATCCCTACCCCTCCCACCCCACCCCCACACAATGAAAATATAAATAGCAACAGCTCTGGCAAGTCAACAACCTCAATTTTCATGTAACCTCTTGCGTTGCGTTTTTTATGTAGAGGTGAACACTTGTTCCTTCTTCGACCTTTATCTCTCTCTGCTTCTGTTTCCCTCTCTCTTTCTCTCTCTCTCTCTCTCTCCCTCTCTCTCTCTCTCTCTCTCTCTCTCTTTCTCTCTCTCTCTCTCTCCCTTCCTCTCTCTCTCCCTCTTTCTCTCTCTCGATTTCTCCCCCATTCTGTCTATCTTTCTCTGTCTGGCTGTCTCTTTAGCTCTCTCTCTTTCACTCCCTCCATCTCTCTCTCTCTCTCACTCGCTCTCTCTCTCTCACTCTCAATTTTGTACATTTATTTATTTATTTTAAATTTAATTATATTATTTGATGCCAAACTAATAATTACGGAAGGTGGACATTTCACGTCATTAGTTCAACTGCACATGTGAAAAAGAATACTGACGACCGCTAGTTGAACTCACACCGCGAACGCTTGCCCTTTTGATTTCATTGAGGAAATTATATTCCCTGCAAAGCAGTGGCCCACGATGATAACCATAGTACTTCCCATGTTGATGACACTCTTTTTAATCATATACACGGTCTCATTTCTTGGAGGCACGGTGGCACGTTGGCCTAATGGTAGAGCTTTGGCTTGTGGATCTGAAGGTCCCGGGTTCGAGCCCAGGCCGGGGAATTGTGTTGTGTCCTTGGGAAAGGCACTTTACTCCCGTTTCCTACTCCTTCGGATGAGAGTATAAACCGAGGTCTAGTCTATGTCGCATACATTCCACAATCACGGACTTTAAAGATCCTGACGCTCATGTCCTAGACGGGTGAGTGCCGGTGACAAGAACACACCCAGCATGCACTTAGGTCCTTCTCCCCCATCCCTGGCTGCCCAGGATTGTGCTCAGTTGTACGGACGTCAGACCATGCGCCCAAAGGCTGCGGGTGGGCGTCTCAGGCGGCTTGAGTTAGATCCTGTATCGGCCAGCGCCTTGAGCAGCTCTTGAGCTGGTAAAGCGCTATGTAAGAACGATTAATATATTTCTACTTGTTCTCATGCTTCATTTGTCCCTAGTGGTGTTATTTCTTTTGGCTACATTTAATGTTGAAGGGTTCTGGGATTTACTAAACCCGTGGGATGTGTTTTCTTTGATTTAAAAAAAAAGTACGATATTGCGTTGTTTGTAGAAATAGAATAGACCCAACGTTTCCCGGCGTGTCGTAAGAGGCGACTAACAGGGGTGATGTTAGCACGGTATCACTGGGCGAAAGTCTTCTACACAGAAGTCACCAGCCAGGGCGGAGGAACCTCACGTTACTACAGGTTCAACGACCACGTGCTCAGGGCCAAGGCGAGCCACACTGTATTCGTGGATTTCGGCTGTGGCCAACAGCCTGGAGAGGATTGGGCACCGCCAGGTCTTTCTTGCCCAAGACACACTACATGATGACACTATCCACTAATTCCATACCGGATCGGTCGTCGCCCGGCTCAAGGACCGCGCCTTCCGTTGGCCACCAGGACGGAGGTGTTAAGTATGCTACTGATTGACAATTTAGCAAGATCCGCACGAGAAACAACATCGTCATAGGAACCTGGAATGTCAGGACCCTAACTGCGGAAGGAAAATTAGAAGAACTGGCCCACGAGTTGGACCACTATCGATGGAACGTTCTAGGCATCAGCGAACTGCGCTGGAAAGGCCTAGGTGAAACAACGACCGACAAAGGCCACAAGCTCTATTTCAGCGATAGAGATGACAGGCACGAACACGGCGTTGGATTCTTGGTCCACAAGAACATTCTAGCCAATGTCATGGGTTGCCGCCCAGTCTCCAGTAGACTCATTACCATCCGCCTGAGAGCAGCCCCTTTCAACATCACCATCATCCAGGCCTATGCCCCAACATCAGGCTATGACGACAGCGAAGTGGAGGATTTTTATGAAAATCTACAGGCGGTCCTTGACCAAGTGCCGAAGAAGGACATAGTCATAGTGCAAGGCGACTGGAATGCCAAGGTCAGTGTTCCACACACAAAAAATGAGAGTCCTTGGGACTCCCAGGTATAAAATTTTAAGAGTCCTTGTGCAAATTTAGAGAGTCCCCAAATCGGTGGATGAACGGGTTTTGGGCCCAGTCAACCAAGTCAGAAGTGACATGATCGTGTATGATAGAATCAAAGAATGGATTAACGAAGATTTCTTTTGTTCAGTGTATGTATTGCTTGGAGGAAGTTTACAATGCGCGCGCATGCGATTTTTAAGGACGACAACTCCCGACACAATCTTTAATCGTCTGCAATGGCAGTCTCAGTTGGGTTCTGATTCTGATTATGCCGTGAATTAGTTCGCCACTCGTTGGTCGTATTTATGACTTCAGCGATTCCAAAAAAATGTGTGCGTCCACGCGTCATTTTTCATATTTTGTGCGTAATTGACGCACTACTGTGCGTAATCGGGAACACTGAAGGTTGGCCAAGATGCACACCACAACTGGGGAGACACATGTGGACCCCACTGCAACAACAAGACAAATGACAGGGGTCTGAGACTCTTGGAGTTTGTCAGATACAACAATCTGGTACTGGCAAACATGCTTGGTCTCCACAAAAACTCCAGAAGATGGACATGGCAAAGTCCCGGCGGGGAGCATCACAACCAAATAGACTACATCATGGTCAAGAAACGCTTCAGATCAAGCATCAACATTAGCAGGACACGCACTTTTCCAGGAGCAGACATCGGAAGTGACCACGATCTCTTGATGATGTCTTTCCGGCCCCACTTGAAGAGAGTAAATACAGCTAAGTGCACTAGACTGAAGTTTGACCTGGACAAACTGCAAGACCCGGAGGTGACAAAACTATTTCAGGCCACAATTGGAGGGAAATTTGCACCACTGCTCATTTTGGGGGCTGGTGAAGTAGATCCAACACCATGACCACCACCTTCAACTCAGCTGTGACAGATGCCGCCACTGAGATCCTGGGCAAGCACCGACCAAAGAAGAAGCCATGGATCACACCTGAACTTTTGGATCTGTGTGATAAACGAAGAGAGATTTAAAAAAAGGGGAAAAGAACACTTCACAGGGAGCTGATGTCTACCGAAAAATCAACAATGACATCCGAAAAGGCATGCGCACAGAAAAGGAGAACTGGATAGAAGATCAATGCCAGGAAATAGAGAACAGTCTGAACAAGAACAACAGCAAGAAGGCCTACCAGACTGTGAAGCGGCTGACAAGTGTCAAACAGCCCAAAGTCTTCACGATCCAAAGCAAGTCTGGCATATGCCTTACAGAAGAACAAGAAGTCTTGAACAGATGGACAGAATACTGCTCTGACCTTTACAACCATACACCAAATGGAAACTCCTCAGTTCTAGCATGTCCCGAGAACAGAGAAGAAGAAGAAATCCTCCCAATTCTCCGGGAAGAAGTTGAGGCAGCAGTGCAATCGCTAAAGAAAGGGAAGTCAGCGGGAGTGGACAACATACCCGCGGAACTGCTACAAGCAGGAGGAGAAGCGATGATTGATGCCCTCACCATTATCTGTAACAAGATCTGGCAGAGTGGGGAGTGCCCTACACCATGGACCCAGTCGCTTGTCATCACTCTTCCCAAAAAAGGTAACCTTCAGGAGTGTGAAAATTACCGCACCATCAGCCTCATCAGCCATCCCAGCAAGGTCCTCCTGAAAATAATACTCAACAGGTTGAAACCCCACGGTGAACAAATCATAGCTGAAGAACAAGCAGGATTCAGGGCAGGGCGAAGTACCACATAACAGATTTTCAACCTCAGAATAATCTGTGAGAAATACCTACAGCACCAACAACATCTATATCATGTGTTCATAGACTTCAAGAAGGCGTTTGACCGAGTCTGGCATGCAGCTCTATGGGCAACAATGAAAGTATACAACATCAACCCTAAAATTATTGAAGTCATCAAAAGCCTGTATGACAAGGCTACCAGTGCAGTCCTCCACAACAGCGCCATTGGGAACAGGTTCAGGACAACAATCGGTGTGCGTCAAGCATGCCTACTCTCTCCAACACTCTTCAACATATTCCTAGATCGCATCATGTCAGATGCTCTTGCAGATCATGAAGGCACAGTCAGCACAGGGGGTAGAGCAATCTCTAATCTTCGTTTTGCGGATGACATTGATGGATTGGCTGGAGAGGAACAAGAACTTGAACAGCTGGTACAGAGGCTTGACACCACTCCAGAGCCTATTGAATGGAAATAAGTGCAGAGAAGACCAAAATGATGACCAACAACACCAATGGCATCAACACGGACATCAAAGTCCAAGGCCTATCCCTCAACACAGTGAATAGCTCAAATATTTAGGAGCCATTGTATCAGACAATGGGTCCCGACAGGAAGTCCTCTCCAGGATCGCACAAACAACTGCTGCCCTGACAAGGTTGAAGCCCATTTGGAAAGACAGGACCATCAGTCTACATTCCAAAGTAAGACTGCTGCGCTCCCTTTTCATCTCCATCTTCCTATATGATTGCGAAGCATGGACCCTCACAGCAGATCTCCAACGAAGAATACAAAGCATGGAGATGAGGTGCTACAGAAGACTTCTGGGCATTTCCTATACCCAACACATCACCAACGACGAAGTCCGACAGACCATCACACAAGCCATTGGACGACAACACGATGACCTGCTCACAGTGGTGAAGAAACGGAAACTCCGATGGTATGGCCACGTCACCAGATCATCAGGCCTTGCAAAGACTATTCTGCAAGGCACAGTGCAAGGAGGTAGAAGAAGAGGGAGACCGAAAAAGAGGTGGGAGGACAACATTCGAGAATGGACTGGTTTGACACTGAGCGAAGCCATCAGGGCTGCTGAGGACAGAGAAAGATGGAGTATGCTGGTTAAACGATCATCTGTGGTGCCCCTACGACCTCCGGGTTACGGGACATGATAGGATAGGATAGGGTAGAAACATTTACAGAATCAATACCTGGAAAGTTGTTTTCTACATATAAGGTGCTTAGCTTCTTTGGCATAAAGCAAACTGATACGGTTTACGGACGTTTTATCAGAAGGTGTCGCTTTTTATCGTTAAGAACGATTTGTATAAATTTGTTAAACATACCGCTTGAGACAGACAACTTTATTGTTTTGAAAATATCACTTGAGCTTTTTTTGGTCTACAGTTTGATAGTTTACTTATTATCGTATACTTTCCTTCCGACACTTCAAAGAAGATGTTTTATTAGAAGTTATGAAAGATCATGAGTGTGCCGCTGTAATAAAATGTGGGGACCACAATGCGAGGACCGGAACTTTGAACAACAGTAACGTTGATCCACTGGATGATGTCCTGGCAGTTGCAGACCCTGGTCTTCAGAGAGAACATTCTACTGATTGTACCATGTTTTCTAGGTCATCAAAGGACTCGGTAGTGAACGCCTTTGGTCGTTACTTAATTAGCAAATGCGATGAATTTGGTCTGTGTATTCTGAATGGACTGCAAAACAAACAGTTCACCGATGCATTTACATATGTTGTTGATAATGGTTCCAATGTTATTGATTACTTTATTGTCTCGTCAAATTGGTATTAGTATTATACCAGTGGTTGAGTCAAAGCATACATTAATTGAGCTTTTCGTTGACAGGAATGTTCATTTAGACTGTGTTGACGCTTTTTCTACAGTTAACCGAAAGCCATCGCCAATAATACGTTATAAATGGAATCAGGAAGCCTTAACTGAATTTGACACTTGTATGCGTTCAGACGCGGCTAAAAGATACATGAAGGAGGCTTCTGCATTCATTAAGACTGATATTAATGCTGCTCTGAACAAATTTAATCAATGCTTTTATTATGCAAAGTTATTGTATTTGTTGGCTCTGTAGTACGTAAAGTTTGGTTCGACATCGAATGTTGTGAGAGCATAAAATTATTGAGAAAGCAGCTGCGTGTAGTTTACAAGTCTAATAGTAATGGAGAATAGGTTATTCAATGCCCATTGTCTAGTGAAGAATATTCTCCTGGTGCTTTTTTAAGTTGTTTAATTTCCAAATACAGTACAGCCCATTTTGACGTATGGGTCTGAAATCTGGGGTTCACTGTAAACCAAGAAATTATAGAAAAAGTGCATTCGTCTGTGTTACACTCCGTTTGATGTTGGTGTTTTTCTATCAGTATCTGATTCAGCCCCAATGCTGAAATCCTGATAAGGTGTAACTCAGATTCGTTTATCCACGCAGCCTGCTCACTCAGCAGCAACAAGGCAAAGTCTTCGTATGAAGTTTTCCATTTTTATTCAGCACACATCAACAACTGCATACAATCGCTTTTCCACTCTCAACTTTTTACTTTCCAACTCGCTATCAACAACTATCAACAATCTCCCTTTTCACAACACAGTGTGTCCATAATATATATTTTTTCTCAACTCCAGATGACCTCAGGACGTTCTAGAAATGACGCATTACAACCAATCAGAATTAAAGATCGTCATCACTGTCTTACGTCATACATCTCTATACACCTTCCCGGAACGTTCTCAAACTTCTACAAGTTTCTATCGACAGTAAACACGCAGATCTAGAGAATTCTCCAATAATATAGAGATAGCAATAATGAGCGTAAAGCGCCTCATGTTTTTCTGACACCCTTTTACTGCAAATTATGGCTGTTTTATGAGCTTTTTAAAAGGCGTGCCAAAGCACTCTGGGAATCCGGCATTTGCTAAATATAATACATATTCGTATATCTTGCGTCTTTGGTTAAAACAAAAAAAAAAATTACAACCCTTCTACATTATGGTTGTATAACATTACACATTAATATCTGCTGGAATGATCTTTTGTTTAACAAGATAGTCCCGAGTAACTAACGATAATGAAAAGATACCAACCAGTTTACCAGCATCTGAAAGATCCATTTTTCCTAATTCAATAGGTTTCATTTTTAAAAGAGATTTTGCAATCATAGCATAAGCTGTATTTAAGCTCACTAAGACAACACTATGGTATCCAAGATTAACAATTGTTTGTTCATATGGTACACTCATTTTTTATATATAATAAAAAAAAATAATAATAAATTATTACTGCATTGAAAACACATCTAATGATGGCTTCAATGATGGAGATGATTCAATTTCTTTTTTTACAAGTGGTTTTGGGGGTTTCTGTTTATTTATTCCTTGGCGGTATTTATATATTATGTACCCACTTGCACCCACTACACCAGCTATACATAAATAATATACGTTATTTGAAGATTGTACTGGTTGTATTGGTTGTATTGGTTCTTCTTTATTTGTTGTTAATGTTTGTTGCATTATTGTTTCTTCTTTTGGTGATTCCTTTTTTGTTAATATGTTTGCTTTTGTTTGTCTGTTCCATCTATGTAACTTGTTAAATTCTGCTAACTTCTTTCCAGAGCTGCAATTCTTCCTGGGCTCTTTTGTTTAGTGACTGTCACTGGGTTCTGTTGATTCTCTGAATTCTTCACCTCCGTCTCCTTCTCCATCTCCGGATTGGAAGAGTCCATTTTTAATAGCAGAGAAATTTATGTGTTGAAAAGTAATTAGCCCGGCTGAAAATGGGGTCAACAAGCTTCCAAACTTATAATACAAATTTCTTGATGCCTCACTAATCCCATTAACAATAACTGGATCTTTAATCAAATCATCAAATAAATCATTCTCACAATCTAAAGTAACAAAGGCCGACACAGCTTTGGTATATAATTTCACAATCGAACGCCCTAAACTCTTAACCATTAAAGCGCCGAGAACTTTATCATATTTATTATGTAACATAATGATGTCTTCAGGCCTCAGTCTTTGCACTTGTTCAGGTGTTAAGTCAACACCGAGATAATACTTTGACTTTCCGGAAGCTACTAATGCAACCAGCCTGTCTCTTTTCTCATTGTCAACACCAGTACCTGTGACATTAATAGCTTCTTGCATTAACAAGTCATCGCAATTCATTTTAAATACAAATAAAATAAAAAACTAAATTAAAAAATGGCTGGTGCTGCAATGGTGCTTGGTTCTGCTGCTGTAAATGCCTTAGCCTTTTCAGGATCAAATTATTTGTTTTCAAAACTGGACAGTAAAGAAGAATCAAAACGGCATAACTTAGCAATGGAAAAATTACAACAAGATCAGGCCGAATACGAGAAAAACAGACTAATGCAGCTTGATTTTGTTAATACAAGATTGAAAGAAGAAGGTCATGCTGATAAAACATTCGAAGACGTTGATGAAGCTTTGCACCAATATTATTTATTAACTGGCATGACACTACCTTCATTAAAGCAACCAGTGTTATCCGATTACTACACACCTAACATTGCACCTACAATGTCAGAGACCGGAGAATTAATTTTAATTGTGTTTGGAATAACAGTAGTTTATTACCTCGTTAAACAAAGAATATAAATCTAAATAAAATATGACTTCGCGTTTGTCTAGATTATATTATTCTCAATCCGGATATTGGAAAGGGATGACGGCAGTTAATAAACTAGTAGAAAAGACTGGCTTGTCAGCAAACGTAGTTAAACAATGGCTATCGAAGCAAGCTGTATGGCAAATCTATCTTCCACCCCCGAAGAAAATAATAAGACCAAAATTTGAAAACTCCAGACCAAATGATACACACCAAATAGATTTGTTATATCTTCCCCATGACAAAATATATAGAAAAAAATACAGGTATGCCCTTACTGTTATTGATATAGCTACCCGGTTTAAGGACGCTCATGCTCTTAGGACAAAAAATTCAGCTGAGGTCGCTCAAGCCTTAAATGCAATTTATTCAAGAGGGCCTCTAAGGTTCCCTAGACTTATTCAATGTGATGATGGGTCTGAATTCAAAGGAGCTGTTAACCAGCTTTTGTTAAAACATAATGTAACTGTTAGAAGAGGAGTTGTTGGATTGCACAGGTCACAGGGTATTGTAGAAAACTTTAATCGGCAACTGGCAGAAAGATTATTCACTTATCAGTATTCAAAGGAGTTGTTTACTGAAACCACTAATACAGAATGGGTTGTTAGGCTGCCTCGAGTTTTAAGGGAAATGAATTCAGAACCAACCAGAGTTACAGGATTAAAACCAGTTGAGGCTATTAAAAAGAAACAGATTGTTGTTACCGTTTCAAAGCCTGGTCAGCCGGATCTAACTTTGATGAACAAAACTGTTAGATACCTTTATCAGCCTGGAGAAGTTGCTAATGACACTAGAAGGCGAGCTACAGACCCAATTTGGTCATTAAGCGTTTATGAAGTTGACAGAGCATTATCTACTGATCCGCCTGTATATTATTTAAGACCGAGAAGCGATCGTAGAACACCACAAAGAAACTTTGTAAAAGAAGAACTTCAGATTGTTCCACCAGACACAGTGCCATTAAGATAAATGAACTATAATCATCACCACTATTACTTACCTTCAACCTTTTTTTTTTTGACTTAATGACTTACATCTAACTTAATTAAGTCGACTTTTAAAAAAACTTATAACTTACAATAATTAAATTATAAAAGAACTTACTTACATCTAACTTAATTAAGTCGACTTTTAAAAAAAAAACTTATAACTTACAATAATTAAATTATAAAAGAACTTACTTACTTACATAAGTATTGTATAGCCAGTTGGTTGGTCAGTTTTTAATAATAATTTTAAGTGCTTGCCTTTTTTTAGCTGTTCTTTTAATTTAGTTCTTTCCTCTTTTGATTCAATTACGTCATTTTCTTTTAAACAGTTATCAAAGCTGTCTCGATCTTTGCAATAAAACAGGCACACGAATTTTACTTGTTCTCTAAAATCCTTTAATATCGAATTAAATTTCTGCGTGATTAACCAGACACTAATTTTCACATGGCGTCCACTGAAAGCCAGCTTGCTCAATATGTTCCGTTTTAATACAATATCTTTTTCTGCACTGCAATCATCGATTAAGAATAACGTATTACCCTCATTCTCAAACAGGTTATAAAAATACGTTAAATACTCATTGAGCTTGCCATTGGTATTTACAACAAAGATATTTTCATCTGTCCAGACATACTTACGATCTAAGTAGGTTTTATTATGTTGAATAGTGGGGCAAAAAATTACTATATAATCAAAGTGTCCTGCGTAATATTTTTCTAACAAATCCAGAACAAAGACAGTCTTTCCGCATGACGTCATGCCAACGATCATTCCACAATGAGGATCACGAGGTAACAAAGAGGTCATTTTTAATATACTAAATCTTTTAATCTTCCATTTTCAATGTTTAGCTGAGCATCCATAATAATATACATGTATACTGTAACTGATTCTGACCTAGCACTTGCTTCCCTATGCAATTCAATTGTTATACCATCTGTTCCGTTTTCAATTCTTCTTCCAGATCCATGAAGTTCGTTGGTGGGTATGGTTCGAAAGTCTAACCACATGCACAACGCAAATTTATTCACCAGATAATCTTGCAGTCGTGTGTCATGCAAATGAAGATCTTTAGAAATCAAATCCACAGTGTCAGTCCGTAATCTACCTCCACCCAAGATTTTCCTAATCTCATCAAACTGTTGAAACCCCATCATTCCATTAGCGAATAATTGATTAGGCTTACCTTCAATCACGACAGACGCTTTTGAAATATTAGGATTGATAAAATTTTCGCTGTCACGATTATAATTAGATTCTTTCACAAACAACAACAGTACACCTTTAAAACTTCGAGCAGGTGAATTTATGTTGATGGTCCATAGTGCGTCTAATAAATCTTTATTAAATTGTCTGTAGCGAACGATCCTATCATAGTAAATTGCTAGTTTGTCATATTGGCCCCTGATCATCCTACTGAGTTCAGCGTGAGTGACCACTTCGTATTCAAGCGCGATGTCTGTAATTGTATAACTAGCATCATTGTCAGAGCTAATTACTATTTGAGAATAATCATTGAAAATAATTTCGTAAGAAAGCCTGTCGTTAAATGAACCTTGATGAAATGGCAGATGACTGTGTAGCAGTTCAAAATCGAGTGGAAAATAAAATCTGTTTTTGTATACAGCAGCTAATGCATTTTCACCTTTGTTAGAAGCGACAGCATCGCCAGCTTTGATTCGAAGTTTTGCCACATTGGCGGCTTGAATCCCCTGACCAACTAAATCTTCCCTTTCATATTTACTCAGCCACAGATCTGTGTAACAAAACAAAACACCGGCGTCATCGATACTTTGGATTTCTCGCCCATCAAGTTTAATAACCATTCTTTTAATTATAGCTCTGCCTAGATTGTTGACTACGGTTCTGTTAGGATCATCGTCAGAATTCAGACTAATTTTAAATCCCAATTTAGGACTGCCCGGAACTATTACATCATCAGGACCTAAATTTGGAAATCTTATGGTCAGTAGCTGATTAGGCTCTATGCTGCTTGGATTGTTTGTAATAATTATTGTGCTTTTCTCACCTTTGATGCCTAAAGGCGTCCTCAATCGACGTGTAGGGTCTAACAAGTTTCCGTAGCTTTGCATTTTTAATGTAATAAAAAAAATTATATTTAAAAAATGGCAACAGGTGGTGAAGCTCCGGATGAAGTGTTTAAACCTGATGAACCTAATGAAGACCACGACGTTGACACAACCGGCAGACTTCTTTCTATGGTAGGAGACGACATGAGCCAAACAAGGCTAAGTATAGGAGAAGAATTACGTCAAGTAACTGAAACCCAAAAAGCCAGAAAAATCAATAAATTTTACAATTACATCGGGCGCGAGTTACCTGATTATGTTAGTCCCAGCGACTTCGAACTAGACAAAAATAATCACTTGTTTATAAACACTATGGTATCCGGTAAAAAAGTGAGAGTACAGTTAACTATGTTAAAGAATCCTGATAAATTTTATGCGTGGTCTACTTTGAAAACTAAACTCCCAGTGACTGTAATACGATCATTGGGGCTTTCCGATAATAGAGTGCCAGCGTTGCATCGCCAAGCAGTAGCTTCACTTCAACGAATAGATGCATCGTTAAGTTCAGAAATAGAACTACAAGACTTAACTAACTTAACTAGTTCTGCATTAGAAGTAAATAAAGAGTTAACAACCTTACAAACAAATGAGGGCACCAATATTGATCAGGTTATGGAAACTATCAATGACACGCCATTATTGCCACTGCGTGAACTTCAGGGCTTAGATAAAGCTTTACAATCTGTGAGAGGGGAGACAATGATGAATTTAGCCAAGCTCGGTGAGCTCGACAAACATATAGAAAAACAAAAAAATAAACTAGCAGAAGCTGATGACGCGAACTTAAGCATTGAGGTAAAAAAGATGATTCAAAAAAGGCTCGCAGACCTTTACACAGAACGCGCGGCAAGGCTAGAAGCCTTATCCATAAACAGAGAAAAATTAATAACTAATTTCGCCAGGATAAAAGAAACGGTGCATAAAATTTTACACGAAGACACTACACTTGCAGAAAGAATTCAAACACTGTTCAGAGAGCAAGGTGTTACAATATTTAGCATTCTTACAGCTGTTGGGATGACAATAAGCACACTGGTCTTAGCACTGACTAGAACCGTAGGCATCAGTGCCGGTGGACCTGGCGTACCTAATGGACCTGGCGGTAGTCCGGTTAAAGACTGGATTAAAAAGACGTTACAAAGCATAGCTAACTTATTGAAACGCTTAGGTGACAAACTTGTAGACGCACTTCCAGGAATATTAGGTTCTGTATTTTCATGGATATTTAATACTGCTTCTAAAGTTGTGGTTTGGGCGTCTGAGCATCTGTGGTCTTTGTTTATAATAATATTACTCTGGTTACTTAAAATAGTAAATCCCAATTAACCCAGCAAACAATAAACCCCCTGTAAGCGCTAGACGTGAAACCCCATGATCAGTTACCGGCAGGCCTGGCAAGCTTGGCAAACTCGGAAGCGGTGGCGAACTTAAAGGTTCATTATTAGGCCTAGCAGTAAATACCGTATTTGCTGTATTCACTGTATTCAATGTATTTATTGTAGGATTGTAGCCTATATGAAACTGAGGGTCGGCAATCACTATATTGTTGTTGTAGTTTGATATAGTTCCTATCCTAAGCTGAAGGTCTGAAGGCAACATATACAGTCCTAAACCTATTACGTAATCTACTTTCGATCTAGCATACTTTAAAGTGTCCTGATATCTTTTAATACTCGCGGGCAAATCTACTGCCGAATTAATAGAATCTTCAATGTTGGCTAGAAACTGCTTTTGTGCATCGAAGCTAGTTCCTTCCCCAATGATATTACTTCGTGTTTCTGCTTGAGACCCCAAAATGCACCACGCATACGTACGAATAGATTCATTCAGCCTTTCCACCCCACTTTGGGTAAATCCGTTTGATGTGTCCAATATAAAAGTGCTGTATGCTGTACTTTGTTTTTGTCTGATATACAGTAAAGGAACCTGGCTGTTGTGGTTAAATGATGTGAATCCAGGTACGTAAGGCCCCGTGTATAAATTACCTACAGCGTATCTAAATAAAGTTCCCATTCCGTGATTGAGGTCTAGTTTTTGTCTGAAGTCTGTTTTAGTATCAATTCCGAATTCATTGCACAACCTTTGATACGCTTTCTTGTCAAAGCCATTGTTAAAGGGATTAAAGTTTTTGTCAGTAGGTAACGGAGCCTGAAGTTCAGACAACACCCGCCTCACTTGATAATACAAATGGAACAGATAAATAGACTTCAACATGGGATCTGGGTGATTAAGGTGATGAACGTAAGAAACTCCGCAACCAGTTGTAGCGCATGACACGGCAAAATTAATTTGATTCTGAAAGAACTGCATACCCCCGTTGTTTAGCCATTGGTTAGCTAAAAAGTCGCTCGTAATATCTGGGTTGAGGTAATGATCAAAAATATTATGGGGGATAGTTTCGAAATGGACGTTGGCTGCCACAGCTATTGTCAGCTTGGTTAGGTCGACTGCTTTTTCGTAATAATAAGGCCCTGTAGTATACTTTGCAGCTTTGTTATATTTATAAGGCGCGTACATTTTTATTATATTAAAAAAATATGTTTGTAACTTTCGAATTCGTAAAATCAGGTGTGCCCATTGAACTTCAGCATCCTATTGACAACAAAAACAGGGACCTTAACGTAATCCTTCACGAAATATTCTACACGGTTAAATGGTTAAATATTAGTCATGATCTAAACAACAACTGGATAATGATTAATAAAAAAAGGCACTTTATTCATGCCGGCTATTAGGACTTCTGCAGACTTACTGAAGAATTGTTTAAACCTCATTCGATTGAAGCAAAAATGAACCCTGCAAACTTGATAGTAACTTTAACTTTCCATAAAACCCTGCATAAAGACATTACCAGCGTTACACTTGCGCCAAAGCTGGCAGAAATATTAGGTTTCCGTGGCAATGAATTATCTTTATCTGACAGCTCCAGCACTGTCGGCAGTTCTATAAGATTTATTGGATCAAACCCTATGAATTTGTTAATTAATAATAGATTGTTTGTGTACCTTCATCAACTGAAGACATCGGAAAACTTAGTAAACGGAACTCCTAGTACATTGCTAAGGATAATCTCAACTCAGAGAGAATCTTACTGCGATCCAGTTTCATTGAAATTTCTACCTCAAAAACGCCACTTAAGTCAGGACTATCATACTAGTTTCTGCTTCAAAATAACTAACCAAAACAACGAAATTGTAGACTTTGAAGATCTTACAATTATTCTTGAGATAAAATAAAGTTTAATTTTAAAATACAATGTCAATCGGCCCTCAAATTCCAGTAACCTGTCCTACCATTGAACTGAAAGACTTAGCAGACACAATCGACTTTGATGCGAATGCTATTGTTGGGTCTATTTACGGTTTCGAATTTACACAAAATGGATATTATAAACGAGCGCTAGTGCCGGCAGTACCTGAAGCAGTGCCGCCGTCAGTATTGCCAGAAAAACCATCTATTGATCAGCTAAAGGATTTTAATGCCGGTAAAGTAGATCCCGATTTTAAGTATGCTATTACTAAACGAGAAAATACCTGGTCTTTAACACCTATAGACACAGAATTAGATTGGCTTATTAAATTCAAGTGCGAAAGCCCTTACACTTTTATGGGACCAGACAATAAATTTAAGAAAATTATTAACGCCGGGCCTATGTTAGTTAGTCTAGTGCCGGATGAAAACAATCGGGAAACCATAGAAGTCAAAGCCTACAAAAAAAGCAACTATGTTTTACATAAGCGTGAAACCGCAGGGAAAAATGTCAGAGTTGTTCTGCAGCCTCCTTTACAGATAGGTAGTGCAGCCATGATAGCACTTGACATAATTGCTCACAGGCCTACGCAGAGAAATTTTAATGTAATTCCGCAAGTGTCCCTAAGTTGGGTTGATTTAGATGAGGATCCCAGACGAGTTACAGTATTTATGAAGAAAAGAGAAAATGAAAATCAGTATTCCGTATTTACTTCATCACCCAAGATAACTTTTGTCCCTGTTCCAAATCCTATTGACAGAATAGCGCAAATTAGCCTAGACAACGTAGATCTGTTAGCATTTTATTTCAGCGATCAGATATTTTCTGATAGTCAAATAGAATATTTTGCTAATAAACTAAAATCAAGTTAATTATTGTTAACCCTTTTTTTTAACACTAAAAATATGACGACAAAATTGTATCCTGCTATAGTAGAAGCAGTAGTGGATGAACAACCAATACAGCCCAGTGCTCCAACGTTAGACTTAAGTAATGTTCAAACGTTCAGGCTGGAAGAAATAAGAAAAGTTAGGACTCAAATTGAATCAGATATCCAAAAGTACTCTAGATGCAGACGAAGGTATTCCGGTGCTTATAGCACAATAAATTACGTGTCTACTGGTCTAAATGTTATTAATGCAGCGGAAGCCTGCTGCCAGCGTGGGATTATTGGTGACTGGAATTGGTATACCAATTAGTATTGGATTAGGAGTGGCTGCCGGATTATCTTCAGTAATGTCAGTTCTACTTGGTGTAATTAATACTAAAGTATCTAAGAAACTAGAAAAACACGACCTCATTTCTAGCCTGGCGATAGCTAAACTTACTAGCATGAACTTAATAATTTCTAAAGCTCTAGAAGACACTCAGATTCAGGACCAAGAGTTTGTAATTATCCAGCGAGATTTTGAAGAATATAAAAAGTTGAAGCACGACATACAATCTAAATCTAGGTCTGCACCTGTTAATGTTGAAGAAATTAAAAAAAAATTAATAGAGGAAGGGAGACTACTGGGACGGAAAGAGCAGCTAGATGCTTTGAAGAAAAAGCTCAGTGCTTCAGAATAAATACAGTTAACATTTATTCAAACCTTACAGGCCCTCCTCCTTACTCGTAGTCGCAGTCGCAGTCGCTGTTTCTACCTGTAATTTATAGTGGCCTAGAGCGTATGCGAACTCCTTAGTTACCCTTACACGCTTTGTGTCATTAGCGCATAATGTTTTTTTGGTCGTCACAGCAGTGGACACTATATGGTTTTTAGACTTTATAGTTGTGTTAGGGTATGGTTTAACTTCTTTTCCATCTAAGGCTTCCAAGTAGTTTTCATGCCTGATATCTCTGTTTTTTATTGCAGCTTTTTGGGTGCCTTTCGCTTTTGAAGATTCCCCCGATTCGTGTTTAATACTGTACTGCTTAGATCGCAGTCCTGCGTATTCTTCAATAAGTTTCCCGTTCATTTCATCTTTCATCAAACCTATTTTCTTTTGGTTTGCTTTGCTGTACAAAGGGTGAGTTTCAGGGTAGTCACTAGTATCGTAATGTTGCAGTTCCGATTCTAAGTCTTTATAAATGTCTTCAGTAGGGATGTCTAGTATAAGGGAGTCTGTGTCTGTGTATAAAACTCTGGCCTCCGGGTATTTAGGTTTAAAGTAATCGTAGTAAAATTCGAACATTAGTAATTTAGAAAGGTCGAGAATAGTCATCCCCATAAACACTGGTTTGTCTAGATTAACTTGCGTGGTTTTCATGGTAACTGCATACAGGGAGTCATGAAACTCTTTGTAACCAAGGTATTGAGGTTTAGATGTTAATTTAATTGCTTGATTGGGTGATGTAATTAGCCTGACGTCTTTTCGCTTGTATGGGTTCTCCATAGTTTTACCAAAACAGCTGTTATTCAGCAGCTTAAAGAAATCTTTTTCAAACGTAGATTGCGCTTGTTTTCTGAGCTCTGTGTTTTTATTGATGTACCCGGCCAAGACATTCGTTTGTTTAAAGAATAAAAGCTTGTGAATCGCAGTGCACTTCATGCCGTGTCTGATGTAGAACTGCAGGTTTCTGTAGTGGCAGACGTAATTAGATTTATTATAGAGGTTGGGAATAAGTTTAAGTTGCTTGTCTGTACCATGCAATCTTTCTGGTGCTAATGGGTAATCATTATGTAGGTCGTGTAAAGCATTGGGATACTCTAAGTCAACTTCGACAATAAACCCTATAGTATGATCTTTAGGGTGATTTAAAATACTGTTTAACCAAGTCAAGTTTGCGGGGTTTGGATTAACAAGTAATTTGAAATCTGAAACCGGTAAAAGCTCACTCATTGCCCAACCGTATAAATTGTTGGCGTCAAAGTACATTATATAATTAGATTTCTGCGAGGGGTCATAGTGCTTCAGGTATTTATTGTTGGCTTTGCAATAATTATGAGCTGCCACGCTTATTCCTCCACGAATGCCCGACTCAATCATTGTCATCATTACCTGGTCAGTTATGAGATCAATTTTAGAACCGCTAAGTTTTAAGAAAGCATCCCAACTCATTCCTGGTGAAGAAATATAATGAGAAACAGATTTAATAACATTTTGACTGTCAAAAATTTGAAGTTGTAAAGTTTGAAAGATGTCTTTAAACAAAGGAGATTGTGAAAGACTTTTTGTGTCCGTCATTTTTATACTGATAACAAAACTTTAAATTAAAAATAATTATTTAAAAAAATGGATTTTTAGGCTTCAAACCACCAAATACAGTCAAAGGGAAGCAACCGCAACTTTACTTATAAATGCGTAGTAATGTTTTTATAAGGGTGTAACATTAATGTTTGCGGGAATTCCCGATTGAATAAACTGGGCTTAGGCCAAGAATATTGATTATTTCACACTGCCCCTAGCAAAGGGAATTCCAGGTTCTGTTTTAATTGGATCACATGCTTAATATAAAACTCTTAAAAGGCCTTTTTAGTACAATATTTGGCTGTTTTGATAGCAATTAAATTAAATTTAAATTAAAAACACTCTGTATAAGGTTGTAACATTAATGTTTGCGGGAATTCCCGATTGAATAAACTGGGCTTAGGCCAAGAATATTGATTATTTCACACTGTTCTAGCAAAGGGAATTCCAGGTTCTGTTTTAATTGGATCACATGCTTATAAACTCTACATTTGAATCTGTATAAGGTTGTAACATTAATGTTTGCGGGAATTCCCGATTGAATAAACTGGGCTTAGGCCAAGAATATTGATTATTTCACACTGCCCCTAGCAAAGGGAATTCCAGGTTCTGTTTTTAACTGGATCACATGCTTAATATAAATTTCTATTTGCTGTTTTCAACTGGATCACATGCTTAATATAAATTTATTTTTATATATCTAAGCAAAGGCAAAAAACTTACTAAGGATTTTACATTCACACAGAGAAAGCACACAAATATTCCTGTACACAAATTATTTCCTCTGGTCTAGTAAAGGGGAATTTCCGATTCTGTTTTTCAACTGGATCACATGCTTAATGCATGTTTAAAATACACACAAATTATTTCCCTTGGTTTAACTTACAGCTAGTAAATGGGAAACACATGCTTTAATATAAATTTTTATTTATATATCTATTTGTTACACTTTTTAAAAATAATATGAACAATATGTAATTAGACACAGTGTACAAAGTGGCAAGTGGCTTGGATACATGTTAAAAATTGCCATGACAATGGATAAGACTGGAAGGTGCACGCTAACTCTCGATCCCTTCCTACTTAATCCAATTGTCAAGCCTCAGGCAACAAGTAAACAGATATATTGAACGCAAGAACGAATGGTTGCATGACATTGGGTAAGACAGGAGGCTGCGCGCTGTATCCTGGGAACTCCTACTTAATCCAACTGTCCGACTCGCAGCCAAAGTTCAGTCAGTACACCTCCGTGGGTTTCTCTAATTTCGTCTCGTAGAGATTCCCCATTTGGGGTTTGATGACAGACAACACATGCCACAACGCTTGGGCTCACTTGGTGGAGTGGGAGATGCGTGCAAAAGGTCGAGGGGTCCGTCCCACTCCACCAAGTTTTATTTCTAAGTTTTGAAATAAGTTTTGACAAATAACTAATTAACTGGCTAAGTTTTGGAGTTGATGGGGAGACCAAAGACGCAAGATATACGAATATGTATTATATTTAGCAAATGCCGGATTCCCAGAGTGCTTTGGCACGCCTTTTAAAAGCTCATAAAACAGCCATAAATTGCAATAAAAGGGTGTCAGAAGAACAAGGGCGGTCAGAGCCCATTATTACTATCTCTAATATCGACTAACGAAAATTATCAACGTTATACAAAGCTTCTTCCAACAACAATGCAAACTCAAATCAAAGGTAAATACACTCTATTATTGCATGCTTTGCCAAATAAAACGAACAGATCTATCGCGCGCGCTTCACACATAATATCGTGCACATTTCACACGCACCATCATGCGCGTTTCAACGTAACAGTCTGCTATGAAGAGGTTTATGGGAGTCAGTCAGAGGGCACCAAGACACTTAAATTACGGCGAGCTGGGCAGATACCCTTTATATGTAAATACTTACGCTAGAACTATCAAATTTTGGTTACGTATTGTTGGCGTGAAGGACACTCGATACCCCAAAACGTTTACAACATGCTTCTAGCTTTACAACGTCAAAATTATGTAACCTGGGCGTGCTCTGTTAGAAATGTGTGGTATATTTCGACTTTGATATGATTTGGGAAGCACAGACGGAAGGAAATGCTAAAATGTTTTTAGTCGAATTTAAACAAAGACTTGAGGATTGTTACAAGCCCGGCACTCTTGTCTTGATTGTCACACTTTCTATCAGACATATTCAACATTCAATCACTCTCTTTCACGTTAGCCTATTTACATGTACAACTCTTTCACGTTGTTTGCTTTTAGAAAAATGTTTGCTAAACTTAGAATGGGAATGTCGTCATGACGTTGTCATGTTCTGCAGTACGATAGTGCATCTAATGATGACCGCAATACTTTGTGTCCTTCTTGCTCCGATGCACACGAAACTTGAGTATCACTTTTTGCTTGTGTGTCCGACGTACACTGACTTTTGTATTCAGTTTATTCCTAGAAAATTTTATAGACAGCCCACATTGTATAAAATGGCACTGTTACTGTATTTGTTTCAACTAATGAAGCACTTATTACAAACCTGAGTGATTTTTTTTTCCATTTGCAAAGCGTTTGCTGCCAGAAACGACTTACTGGCTCAAAGTTAGTCCGTTGTTTTTCGCTCTTTGCTTTCTGTTATCTGTTATTTTGTTTCAATTTGATTCGTTATAATCATATTTGTATTGTGTATATATGTGGTTGTTTTTTGTTGCGATGGTTTAGTATGTACATTATTGTCATTTTGCATTTTTAAAATTGTTTTTTGTTTTTTGCTGTTCACTGTTGTGGAAAGGGTCTATGGCCTATCACTATTAATAAACATTCTGATTCTGATTCTAACTCTCTCTCTCTCTCTCTCTCTCTCTCTCTCTCTCCTAATTTTAACCATTTTAATTTTTTTAAATAAATATTTGAGGCCAGAATAATACCTACGGAAGCTGCGCATTTCACGCCATTAGTTCAACTGCACATGTGAAAAAGAATACTGACGACCGGTAGTTGAACCACGCTGCCAAAGCTTGGCCTTTTGATTTCATTGAGGAAATTATATTCCCTTCAAAGCAGTTTTCTGTTCGTGCTTGCCTGTTCCACCTACCTCCGCCCCTCGTTCTCACCCTCCTTCCCCCCTCTCTGTCTCCTGTTTGCCTCCGCACCTGTACTTCCACCCCAAACCCCAAAGCAACGGGAAATACTACTACTACTACTACTGCTGCTGCTACTACTGCTGCTACTACTACTACTACTACTACTACTGCTGCTGCTGCTACTACTACTACTACTACTACTACTACTACTACTACTACTACTACTACTGCCGCTACTATTACTACTACTACTACTACATGATGATCATCATCATACTGGATGCTAAATAAGCGTTCTCTTTTAACATGCCTTTTTATACTTAGACTAGTGGTTTTTGTACCCTGGCAAGCCAGGGTACACAAGCAACGGGAAATACTACTACTACTACTACTACTGCTGCTGCTACTACTGCTGCTACTACTACTACTACTACTACTACTACTACTACTACTACTACTACTACTACTGCTACTACTACTACTACTACTGCTGCTACTACTACTACTACTACTACTACTACTACTACTAGCTATCATGCGCATTTTCTTCAGTCGAACTCGGAAGAGAAATCAATGTTTATTTTTGAAAAGTTAGACTGACTGCCTCCAATACTATTTCCGAAGGGAAGGAAGAAACCGGGAGTACCCGGAGAAAACCCTCGGTGTCCAGTCTCTGTACCAAAGTCACGTAAGTTAAGTTGGTCCCACGCGGTGTGCGAACCTGCGACCTTGGCCCTACAAGATTATTAATGCATTGGAGTGGGTGCCTGATGTGCAAGTCTACCTGAGAATTGAGTGATTATGTTTGCTTGATGATAATTTGTAATATTTTTGTGGTTTTTTCTTCTTGTTGTTGTTGTTGTTGTATGGCTGACATCATTGGGCGTGTAGGTGTGGATGCATTGATGTGCATGTGGTATGCGTGATGCTATCACAGTGCCGTGTCAATGTTGTTTTGGTGTAGGGACGTGACGACGTGGTGTATGATTTGTTTTCTCCTTTGCCTGTTCTTTTACTGTTTTTAAACTTGACGAGCCTAATGTTGCCATGTTTATGACTGTGTTGATTGTACATCATTAGTTTTATGAAACGTGTGTCACGTCGAAGTGTGTCGTCCTTGTGGCTTGTATGTCACTTGGCTATTAAATATATGAATCTGAATCTGAATCTGAATCTGCATCCATACCTTATCTCCTTCAAGTTGCATTCTCGCTTTTACATGGCAATGTCTTGTAATCCTTTATCCTGCCAATCGTTTAATCACTAATTGTTTATTGTTATTACTTTACTTGTTATTTCATTAAACAATTAATTTGCCAATTTCTCTCCCCCCTCTCTCTCTCTCTCTCTCTCTCTCTCTCTCTCTCTCTTTCTCTCCTCCCCTGGTGTCCGAGAGAAAATGATGTCATATTTACATCTATAGATGCGTGCTAAAATGAATGTCTTTACTTGGTAAAAAATTTTCCCACTAGGGTTGTTTCAGCAGATCTTTTTTTATGCGGATCGGGGGTTGTCCGGTCCTGATTTGGCTCGGAAGAGTCCGCTGGACCTAAAGCAACAATCAATCAATCAATCAATACTTAGTAAAATGGTTGTAAGATAACAAGACGTTTTGCCAGACCAGGTGTTTGAGAGAAAATAATGCAAGATTGACCAATGTGTGTTAGAATGCAGGTGTTTAGTAAAATGTTTGTGGATGGACAGATTGATGTCAGAAAGCAGTTGTTTATGAGAACACGATACGAATGGACAGATAGTTGTGCGTAAGAATGCAGATGTTTGTGAGAAAATGATGCAATGAAGATAATTGCATTTAAAAATAAGGGAGAGAGTACGTATATTTGAGAAAAAAAAATGGTGCTAGAAAGTTCAATAACAGCTAGGATTAAAGCAGGCGTTTGGGAGTAAGTGAGGAATGATAGGTGTGGTATACAAGTAAAATGGCATTTGTGTGTGTGTGGTATACATTGTGTATTAACTTAATGGCAGGAATTGTTGTGCTTTTGTTTTGTTTTGTTTTAATGGTTTGCCTTAATCACATTTAAATCATGGACTGATTTTAAGGACGCGTACTTTTGTGTTTGTACATTTATGAGGCGTTTAATTCAGTGTTGTGTTTTAATGTGGCCTGTGGCCTTGAAATGAACAATGTATTGTTTATTCAATAAAACGTCTTACGTCCCTCTTTTCTCTCTCTTCTCTTTCTTATCACCTATCAGCGTTTTTCTTATTGTCTTTCACTCATCGCTAATTATTTTCACCTAATTTCCTCCTTCCCCTCTTCCTTCTCCTCCTCATCTCTTTTCCTCTCCCCAATCTCTCTCTCTCTCTCTCTCTCTCACTCTCTCTCTCTCTCTCCACATCTCTTTATTTTCTTTTCTTTTAATCTTCTTCAGTCATAGCTCTCTGCTCTTACGTTTCACCTTGTTTCCCCTCTGGAAGAGAGAGAGAGAGAGAGAGAGAGAGAGGAGGGGTGTGGAGGAGGGGTGTTTAATGTACTGTTGCATGGTTGTTCATTTAATTTACGCACGCACGCTCACAAACACACACACAAACACACACACAAACACACATACAAACACACACACAGAAACACGCGTACAAGCACGCACACAAACACACACAACTTAAAAAAAAAAAAAAAAGAAATTTACCGAGCCATTGGAGAATGTGATGATATTATGGGTAAGATACGTTTATCTTACTAGGGGGTAAGACTTATTGATAGATGGGCGATGTGCTACCACTATCGATCGTTCTTTTACCAGAATTCCGAAAGCTGTGTGTAAGACTGATCACGGCACTTTGGTCACATAAAATTTATATTTGTTCTCGGGAATTTTAGTATCGTTTGGCTCAACTTGAGAACCGTTGATTACTAATCAAAAGACTAGGTTATTATGTCTCGAGAGAAGAAAACTAATAGCAGCTACACAACAATACAAATAGAATGACACCAGTCGTATGAATGTACTTTCTCGTTTTATATAATAATATTCAACACAACTTTTACATGTACTTCATTAAACCGTTAAATTAATAATTCTAAGAGTTCGAGGTACTGGGAAAGTTTGTCAGCAGGTCTTTTTCTTCATACGCTACGCGAATATATTCAAGTGGTTGACTATTTTCTCGAGGGTGAAATCAGATGGCATTTGTGGGTGACTTATCTCCTGCGCGTCGGCGAGTGATGGAGTCCTTCTGAGAAGTCTTGCCTCTCAGGTTGATCGGGTGAATCGTCTAACTCGTGAAGCTACGAGGGTGGGACGTGGAGAGGTGGAATCTTGGTTGTTCTCCTTCTGTACCACGGGAGCAAGCGTCATGCGTTTGTCTCCACAAACTGGTCTCAGAGCTGACCTGTAAAAGTCGGAGCTCTGGCTACAATATTCTCGTTAGATACAAATACAAGTGTGCGGTCTCCTCTGCAAAGTGTCCATTGCATCAGACACCTGCAAGGTTCCCATATGCACAATTCGATTCGAATCTTAAGGCTAAGATACCTCCATCCACATGCATACTGTCTCAGAAACCATAATCTGTTTCTGTAACTATATACATATATATATATCAAGAACATATTATTAGTACATGGCAATCAATATACATTAAACATACACATATCAAAACTACTAATGTTATCTTACTTGTAGACTCTGGGATCTGTGAAACCTTCTCTAGTCTATCTTGATGATAAGGCTGAGGATAATCGTTCACTGCAGTTTGTCCCTTTGGTTGACCCTCGCAGCTTGGCTGTTAGTTTCCTACTGACTAGCTAAGATTGGGGCCCCAACGATATGCAGGCGTTCCTTAGTCTTCTTGACCAATCGTTTAACTCTCGTCTTAGTTGATCTCGCATATACGGGATTAATCGTTTTTATTGGAATATTTTCTTCCACCTGCCCTAGTTATTAGACACGCATAATTATCCTTGAAGTGGAGTGTCAGGGGTAGAGTGGAGGATAGATATAATCGCGATAAGCTGAGCCTAGGCAACTTAGTGTCTCAGTGACTCTGATCACAGTGAAGTAAGCTAGTTAACGAAGATGACGTTATGGTCAGTTTTGTCTTAAGTATGCTATTTAGTCTTGGATCGCTAAGTCTGTTAAATGGTATCTGGGGTGGCTGGTGGTGTGACTGTCTCAAGGAAGTTAATTTGACATGTGTGTGCTGCTTTTTAGATAACTGTTGAATTAATGTCCAGTTTCGTTCGATGGTATCTATTTTGCGCTAAGCTAATTTCCTACATTTTGTCGTCACTATTTCTGCTGTTACAGAGAATTTACCAAAGCATTCTAAAAAAATTGTTGTTTTTTTTAAATGATAACAAAGCTTATTTTATCAAGGGAAACAATAATATCAACATCACAAAAAATGGACGAATGTGACTGCATACAAGTAAAACATGTTTCAGAAAAATAGATTTATCACATAATATTTTCACATAATTATTTACAGTATTCATCACATAATATTTTCACATAATTATTTACAATATTTGAATCCATAATTTGATCTTAGTATATTATTCCATGTGCCACGCTTGAAGCTGTTGTGGCAATTGGTACGAATCTCCCATTTACCTGATTCTTACCTTAAGAACTAAAACAGTAAGTTTTATACCACATTCTGTACCTCTGATTAACAGATCTTAAATATAACCAGTTGTACAATGTGTGCGTGAGTGTGTGCGTGCGTGCGTGCAGTATACACTTTTTAATTATGCAAATTATAATCATACAGTTTTTGGTTGTATTATTACACCAAGTTGTAATTTCTTATAAATATAGTAAGGGGTGTCGGATAGCGCAGTGGTTGGAGCACTCACTACTGTGTCGCAAGTTAAGCACCGTCCAGTGCTGTTAGCACTTGGATGGGTGACCGCAAAACGTGAAGCGACAAATAACAACGCCCCCAGTTGACTCAACTGTGACTGAGTACCTACTCTCTTAAGGGTGGGGAAGGTAAAGCAGCGAGGGAGAGAGATGGGCATCACCCTCATTACGCTGGCCCAAGATAAGTGTGATCTCCAACATCACGCTCCCCTACGGCCACAAGGCTATGGGACCACCTTTACTTTTACCACCTATACGAAGGTTTATTTGTATTTGTATCCAATCCAATGTCCACTTGTATGGCGCACAATTCAATTCAATTCAATTCAACACATCTTTATTACCACAGGAATGGAAATATTGTACAAGTCTCATCACATTATATTATATAATGGCTCCACACATCAAGACAGTTATAATGAACAATATTAGGACACAGACTAATATAAGAGGTTCAGAAAGCATAGAATCCGTACGCACATCATCCGTACATAATTTAACTATGCATTGATTGAGCGAACGCCTCTTGCAGGTAAAAATATTACAGGTAAGAAGTAGGACTAAAGAATAGGCACTATTATTTCAGTCATAAAAGCCTCGCGCAGTTACAACACACTCACGCACTACATTTGCCCACTCATCACTGCAGCCGTGCACTCATCCACACAGAACACATCATAAACAACTATAACAACGAGATAAAAAAAAATACCAAACAGTCCTTGACAAATAAGGTAATACACTCACACTTACAAACACAATTATTATCAATGGAAATGTGGGTAGTAAAGTAAAACATACAAGTTTGATTATAAGAGCAATTAATCAGATAAAAATAAATGATGGGGTTATTGATTTGAGGGTGGTGAGGTGTCCTGAGCAGAGCCATCAGCGTTTGTTGGTTGAATTGAAAAGGGTAATTGCAGTAGGGATGAAATAGTTGAATCTGTAACAACAAACGAGTTTTATTCTCAATGTCAATTACTATTATTATTGTCAAAGGGTAGCACTTACTTAAGCTTTGCTTTTGTGTGCCCTTTATGTTCTCCATGCTTAGTTTACTTGCTTTCGTGAATAATAACATTCTGTTTAAACCAATATCATTATTGTAAAGTGTATTTGTGTTGATGGTACACCATAATGCAATTTCTTGAAAGAGATAATAAAGTTATCTTATCTTATGTTATGTTATCTTATCTTGTCTAAATCACTGTTTAAAAAGTACTTTTAATATTTAGTTTTGTTGTACATTTTCCTCCCCAATATACTGCTGATGACACTGATGTACCTTTTACAATGGGCGGATGGCCACTATTCAATAAAGAGTCAAACTCAACCTTCAAAGCCTCTCTCTCTCTCTCTCCCTCTCTCTCTCTCGTCAAGCAGTAGAAGAAGGGAGAAGGTTAGGCAGGCAGGATGGAGATTGGGTGGGAAGGAAGGAGTAAAAAAAAAAAGAGGAGGGAAGGGGGGAGGAGAGAGGAGGGACGGGGAAGAGTGAGGTGGAAGGGTACGAAAAAAATGCGGGATGTCGTAAAAAAAAAAAAAAAAAAAAAAAAACTTTTCCACACGCCTGAGCGCAGAGAGAGAGAGAGAGAGAGAGAGAGAGAGAGAGAGAGCGTGTGTGCTCCAGGGTTTGTTAAGTGCGTGTGGCGGTGCGCTGTGCGCGGCGTGCAGGCGCGAGCTTCATACAGCGCCACGCGAGGTGGTACAGTCCTTGTCTCTGCTCTCATTCACCGTTAGTTATTCTCTGCCTGCAAAAGCAGACGGCTGAGCGTTTAGTCAAGAAGAAGTCTGCTGCAGTTTTTCGGCCTTTAGCTTCCATCTTTGTTTCCTCCAAGGAAGCTCCATCAAACGTCTAAAGCACACAGCAGTAGTACGGACACAATAAGCGTGGACGTCAGTGATTTACTTTTTTCCAGCTGGATTTTTTCTTCTTCTCCTTTTCGTGCCACAAGACCAACTTTTTCAACTACCAGAGCAGCACCCTCTCCAACCTCGTCGGTTTTTGTGTCTGTGATATTCGCACGGACGATTGTTTAGTTAGTTGTAAAAGCTCCTTTAGTGGTGTGTTGTTAACACGGTGTGTTTACTTTGATGATCTCACTGATAACCCAGTTGATAACCCAGTGTTCGACTTACCTTTTCCACGTGATCGACGGTACGTGCCCTTTAGGACATTCAACTATATCTCGAACTACTTCATTATCATTTCCTCGGCCTTCCCTTTTTATCTACGCGGGCGACGCGGTGGTTGAACGTCTCCGCCCAAGTAAGAAGGAAGAACTAAAAAAAGACGGTCGAAAAAAAAAGTCGGTTGCCCTCGTCGCACTCAGTCCACTAGCGAGTGGTGCAGCGAAGACTAGCACTACTATCGGCACGGCTATCTGTCACTGCAGTCTATAAAAAAAACCGGCCACACAAGCCTCGCGCTGATAAAAGAAAATCGGTCGGCTTGACATTTCCGCAGGCAGTTGAGTTTGACAGTCGCGGAACAGCGAAGGTAGTCAGTTTTGTATGTGTAAGTGTAACAGTTGCACCAAAACCGTAACTAATCCACGACCTAGTTCTCCAAGCCATCATTGTCTGCTAGGCCTTCTCTACACCGCAAGAGGACAGTTAGTCCTCTGTACCTCCTTACGTGAAGAGCGCATCTTCGATCGTCTGAATATGTTATTTTGTGATGGATAAACGTTAACTACTACTGGTGTACATATAACTGGATGAAAATTGACTGGTTTCTTTTGTGCTCCATTGCGGAGAAATTCTTCTGTCCATGTTTATAATCATTGGAAAAATAATAATTATATTGGTGTTTATGTGAAGCCGAATATTATCGGTGTTCATTTTAAAGGACAATTAGGTTGAGAACTGCTTTTGAGTGCCTGCACATTTTCACAGCTGCCGGTGTCCTCTTTACTAGCTTCTCCAATCATGGAATGAAATATTTATGAGGTTGGATTTTGTACCATTTTTAACGGTAAGTTCTTTTGAAAAACGATTTTCCTTTTTATCTTACAAATTTATTAGAAATGTTGTCTTCTTCTTCTTCTTCTTCTTCTTCTCTCTCTATCGACTTGGATTGGAGGGCTTTTGTCTGGTATTCTTCTTTCTTTCTCCCTTTAAAAAACAAGATTTTCCTTAGGAACAGCGAGTTTTTGTTCCTTTTCGTTTTTCTACGTGACTATTGAGAGTTCAGTGATGAACCTGTGTGCCTACACAATTCTCAATTCTCTTTAAAACAAGAAAAAAAAGAACTACTATTAGAAGCATTGGTAGAGACTTTAGAAAAGAGTGATGTAGAAAAAACGGAATTGAATTAGAAAATTGCAAAGTAGAATTATTTTTAATTAGAGAGAAAAGAATGGAGTACTGCTTCGGTCACGGGCTAGGTGGATCGCTGAAGGGGAAAAACTGAACATATTTTTTGTTCACTGGAAAAAAATGAAACTTCGTTAATATAAGGATAACTAACTGGATTAAAGTGGCATTATTTTATCTGATAAAAAAGTTATCGCAAATGAAATCAATGGATTTTATTCTAAACTATATTCTGTAAGAGAAGTTGAAGAAGTCGAAATAGCTGATATTGTAGATAATCTTCTGATGTTAAGTCAAGAAGAGCAAATCTCTTTGGAGGGAGAAATCACTTTAGAAGAGGCTACTTTCGATTTAAATAATAAGCCGAACAGGAAAAGTCCAGGCAGTGACAGGTTAACTATAGAGTTCTTGAAATTTTTCTGTCTTAGTTTATGGGATTTTGTACTTAGGTCACATAATGAAGGATTTAGGAAGGGGGAATTGTCTTCAACTCAGAAAGAAGGAATAATAGTTTGTATACCGAAGGGGGATAGACCTAGGGAGTTCATTAAAAACTGGGGACTTAATTCCTTATTAACCGTAGTATATTAAATTGGTTCTTCATGCATTGCCAACAGACTTAAGTTAGTGTTACCTTCAATCATTAGTAAAGATCAGACTGGCTTTATGCGGGATCGGTATTTAGGTGATAACTTTCGTTTAATTTATGATATTATTGATTATTTACAAACTTTTTGAAAAAAGCCTTTGATTCTTTGAGCTGGAATTTCAAGTTTAAAGTGTTACATGTTTTCAGATGTGGCCCTGACTTTTGTAAATGGATTGCTACCTTCTATAACACCATTAAATCTTCCATAATTGTGTTAGAGATCTAATGTCACGGTTTCATATGTAGAGAAGGCTGTTGATAAGGAGACACAATTTCATGTTATTTATTTATTATGGGTGTATACATTTTTAGTAGTTACAAATACAATTAGGGAAAATAAAGTGATAAAAGGGATAAAAATTAACAATAACGAAAATAAAATTTTGCAATTGGTAGATGATACTAAAATAATGTTTGAATGAGAGGAAGTATACAATAAATACAATTGAGCATTTTGGAATTATTTTGAGCTTAGTTTTAAACACAGACAAGAGTAGCGCAATCTGGTTAGAGAGTAAAAAGAATTCTGATACTTTCTTCATGCACTGTCTGCACATGGACTGGAATCCAAAGACATTTAAGATACTTGGAATCATTTTTACAAATGACTTGAAAGATTGTGTTAAATCAAACTTTGAAGCAACATTTGTATAAATTAAGATACTGTACAAGATATTGTTAAAACGTCAGTTAATGCCAATTAGTCAGGTTTGCTGAGCTTAAGTCGTTGATCTTGTCCAAACTCAGATATCTGTGGCTATTACTGCCTAATCCACCAGATTATGTTATCATTTTCTATTCAAACGAGTATTTTTACATTTGCTTTGAAATAATAAAAATACTAAGACTTCTAAAAAGTCCTCAATTAAAGGTATCCCTGATGTACGCCGTTAGATGAACGCATTAAAAATAACTTGGATCAGAAAGTTGATGAAGGCTAAGCATAAATGGAAACATATAATTAAAATTGTACATGAAAAGGTGTTGTTAATTAATGCTAAGCTTGGTAACAAATTGTGTATTGGTGAAAATATTAACCCTTTCTGATTTGATGTTCTTCGAGCATATGCCATTCTGGGAGATAAAATTAGACTTGAGATAAAATTAGACTTGACTGCGCTAAGGAAATTTTTTCGGAGCCATTATTTTGTAGTTTTAGTTGAAGCGAAAACAATTTACTTTCCAGATTGGATTGAAAAGGTGCTTATGTGATTGGAAGTTCGTTGAATAACAATGGCAGTTTTTAAAGTTTTGTAGCTTTTGTGGAAAATTATAGAATTACTACTAATTTCTTAGTGTATTATGGTTGTGTAGGGGCTGTTAAGAAATATGTTCGCTGGAATGGACTACAACTAGCTAACACTAACGTTGTTGATTATAACAATATTAAAGTGTTGAGTCTTATGGGTACAAGGTGCTAGGATATTTTATGATACATTAGTTAAAGATGAAGTAAAACAAATTGTTGTAAAAAGTGGGATGGGAGAATAGTGCGCACAGTAGAATGGGAAATAATATTTAAGAAAATACAAGAAGTAAAGGAAAATCAATTGAAGTAGCTGAAAATTATAATAATTCATTAGATAATAGGAACCAATATAGTATTATCTAACATTGGAGTAGAACAGAGTATTAATTGTACCCTTTGAGAATGGAAAATATAATAATTGCATGAATGTTTGGGAAAATAAAAAAGTTTGTTTTAAAAAAATGAGCTTAAATTTATGTGCACTTAACGTTACAAGCTTCGTGTGATGATGGCTAATTTCTTCATTCATTTCCAAGTTTAAGAGCTTGGAGGAAAAGCAAGAGAGGAGGAGAAAGAAGAAGATGATGATGAGTCAGAGAGGAAGGAGGATGAGGAGGAAGAACGATAAAGAGGAGGAGAAAGAGACAAAGAAGAAGAAGAAGAAATTGAATGAAGAAGAAGAGATAGCAGAGGCAGATACATACATTGCTATCACTCATATCCGGATGGCTATGGGTTCATACAAAACGGTGGCTTTATTCATCAGGGGCCTGAAACAGGCATTCCTCCATCGTTAACCCCCCCCCCCTCTCCTCTTCCCTCCCCTCTTCTCCGCCCCCCCCCTCCTCTTCCTCTCAAAAAATTTTTAAACCAGCATGCTGAAATGCAACTCACTTTTTTTAATACTTTTTGTGGTTATCTAGTCCTATGGCGTGAGGTCTTAATTTATACAATGTCATGTGTTCACTACTCTTTGTTCGACTATAATTTTGCCTAGTTTATTCTGGCTGCATATAATTATTTAGACTCCCAATCACCCTCACTCCCTCCAAAACCCACACTTTGCAGTCTGAATTTAATCACCTTGAATTTTTTTTAATATATATTTCCCCCCCCACCCCCCCATAGCTACGTACAGGTTTACTTACGTACATTTTCCGTAATAATTGTATTTATTATCTGGCCGACCATATTTGACCCCCAAAACATTAGAAAGTCTACTTGCTGAAATTTCTGCAGGTGGTTAGGTACAGGCTTTTTCTTAGAAGTTTCAAACGTTTTCACTGGTCCATACACATGTATGTAAAATCCTTTCCTTTGTTTTATTATCTGTCTCACCATAATTGACCCCCAAACAAGAGAAACTGTGCCAAGCAATGAACAGGTCATGTTATACAAAATGTGTGGCTTGGCAGGCTTGTCGCTGTTTTTGTTACAGTCAAGTGTTTGCACTCTCTTTGCAAGTATTATTATTTTGATTTACTCTCTTTTCTCTCGTTCTGTCTCTTCTGTCGTGAATAGACTCAATAACTGTAAGACCTACGTCCGCTGTAAGCTTAAAATGATTATCTTTATAACATGTCGTAATGATAATAAAAGTCAAAAGTTCCCCTCCCCCCTCTTTTCTTCCCCCTTCCCCTCCCTCCCTCTCACGCCCTCCCCCTCCCCACCCACCCTCTCCTTCTGATAGTGGCCCTTTCTCGCTAATGTTTCTCTCTTTGCTGCAGGTAGCGGTTTTTTTTTTCTTTCCAATTTTCCCTCAGTAGCCGTAACAGTCGTCTGCCAACAGCGAAAGTCGTCTGCTACGCATCCGCCATGGTTGTGGGCCTTTCATTACAGTGTGTAAAAGGAATCGTAGTGTGCTCTTTTCTTTCCCAGCTGCTATCCTCGGGCTGGTTTCATAAAGGGAGAAAAGGAAAAAAAGACAAACACTTCCAACCCAAACCTCTGCTGTCTTTCCACAACTGGCATTCTCTTGCTTTCTCTAGTGTGTCTCTTCTGCCTTCATTTCACGACGGGCTCCACTCGATCGGCTGCTTTCCACCCCCGCCCCCTCTTCCCCTTCTCCTCCAACCTACCTCATAAATGAAACTGACCCAGCAGTGAACTGTCTTTGTGCGATAGCTTGTCACTGTGCGTCTTTCTTTCTGTCTGTGTCTAGAGCTCTCTATTTTTTCTCTCCTCTATATAGGCTGAATCTGGGTCAAGCTTAACTCGCTGTTCTTTACAAGTTCACTGTTCCCCTCAGTAATATACGACGAGTATTAATACCCCCCCCCCCCCTCTCTCTCTCTCTCTCTCTCTCTCTCTCTCTCGCTCTCTCTCTCTCGCTCTCTCTCTCTCTCTCTCTCTCTCTCTCTCTCTCTCGTGTGTGTGTGTGTGTGTAGGTGTGTGTGTGTGAATATCTTTATTTCGTTTTACGTCTGTGCACTATTGACGTACGTCGATTATTGTTCTGAACCAGTTCCCGATGGCGTTGTTGTGGAGGAGTGCACTGGCAGCCTTGTCACACAGGCTTTTGATGACTTTCAATCATCTTAAGGCTGATGTTGTGCCTTACACTATACGTTACTAAAGGGCCTCCCAGATCACATATTCCACGAAGGGGATGAGTGGGGGGGAGGAATGGGGAAGGAGAATGAACCTGAGCAGTTTGCCGTTTTCACTCAAAAAAACTTCGCAAAATGATATCCAATCGTAAATCTGGTGTTGTCTGGCTGCCTAGATGGGGGATGTAATCTATCATGACAACCTTTACAACGAAACGAGTACTAACACATGGTATTAACCACTAAATACGCTGTCAAAGCGATACCTACGGGGATCTTTGCTTACTTTATAAGGTGTCGGGTTCGAGCAAAGTTTATGGGTGGGTGCAGGCTTCAAACCCCTTTTGTATGGGCTTGTGAACTGTTTCTACCTATGGATTTGTACAGTATGACTGACGCTCCTATGTTTATGCTACACGGGTAACTCAATCCCTTAAATGCCATAGATTAGGGACTGCTTTTCTCTTGCCCGCTTTTACAGCAGGCTACAAGGAAAAGGGGTGACTAACGCGGGGTAAGAAAATTATCATTTGTGAACAACGCCCACCCTTTTTAATTGGTCCTCTTTGTTTTTTGTTCTTGCTCTTGTTGTTGTTGTTGTTGTTGTTGTTGTCGTTGTTGTCGTTGTTGTTGTTGTTATCCTCCTTCTCCTCATCATCTTTCTCATCCTCATCCTCATCCTGTCTTCTTCTTCCTCCTCTTTTTCTTTTTTTTCTTTCTCCTCCACTTTCTCTTCCACCTTCTCCTCATCCTCATCGACCTTCTCCTCCTCCTCCTCATCCGCCTTCTTCTCCTTCTCATCCACCTTCTGCTGAGTGCTCCTTCCTCCTCCTCTTCTTCTCTGGTTTAGGTCCCTCTCTTCTCTTTCTTGGGATGGCTGTTCTTGTCTGCTAAGGGGGAAGGGGGGGGAATGGGGAGGGAGGAGGGTGTCGACATTATTTTCTTTTTACGTAGAGAAGTTGCTGGGGTCGTTAAGTACGGAGGTTTATAGAGTACTACATTTTGGTTTTGTGTGGTGTGTGTGTGTGTGTGCTATAATGGAGAGGAAGACAAATACAGACAGACAGACAGACAGAGAAGAAGGGTTGGGGTAAGGAATAAAGAAAGGCTGTAGCATATCTTTTGCATTATTCTTTTGTTGTTGGAGAGAGAGAGAGAGAGAGAGAGAGAGAGAGAGAGGGATGGAGAGAGAGAGAGAGAGAAGTACCAAATAATAAACTTAAAAGATAGGTTTGCTGGCTTAGAGGTAAAATTTAAAAAAAGGACGCTTTTCTGCAAACTGATTGTTGAGGTATCTGACATTGAAGCCTAAGGCAGCCAAGCGACTTGTCATTTATTGCACACATGATTAAACAGGCCGCTCTCTTTGTGTTCAGCCTTTTGCTTGGTACCATGGAAGGCATCTTAGCACTAAAGAGCGTTTTAGAACGTCGTATTTTTTAAGCATTGAGAGCAAGGGTTTCAGAACAGAAAAGTTGCCGTAGTTTAACACTAGGAAAGTCGCCGTGTTTTAGCATTCAGAGCAAAGGATTTTAGAACACTAAATTAGTCGTTATTTTAGAATTCAGAGCCTGAAAGGCTTCTCTCATCGACGTATTTTTCTGGCGAGAAGGATCGGTACATTTCGGTGTCGTCAGCAAATATTTTATGTATATAATACGGCGAGAGGCCATGGTGCCCAATGATGGGTCCAAGCTGGGAGGTAAATAGTGAGAACAGTATAGGCCCTAACACGGATCCATGAGAGACTCCGCAGGCCAGCAGGGTCACAGCCGAAGAGGCTTGGTTGATTGTCACATGCTGATAGCTTTCATGAAGGTACGAGTGGAATCACTCTAGAGCTGCTTCAGTCACGCCACACTCCATCTGCAGTAGGGTCAACAGCAAGCCGTGGTTCCCTGAGGTCAAACGCAGCACTCGGATCAAGTTGGAGAAGCAAAGTTAAGTTTCCTGCATCCGCGTTGCACAGGAGGTCATTTACTAGCCTCAATAAATTGCGGTCTCACAGCGGTGTCTTGGTCTGTAGGCCGACTGAATCTAAGATACCGTGACAATTCAGGTGAGAGGACAATTGCTCAGCAACCACAAGTTCAACAATCTTTGAGACAAACGGCAAGTATTAACTCGAGTGTTCATAATGAAGCTTTCCAGTCCAACGTTGACAGCATCTCACACAACACACTGCCTTATACTTCGAAGGTACGATGTATATTCTATATGTTGAGACAAGGCCAGCAGACCAGAACATCTACTCTATTTACTGTATTTTGAAAGAAAAAAGATGGAGTACACACAAAAGTGCAGACAGTAATATTTACATAGCAATTTCAACACAATATACCTAAATAAATGGGAAAACAAACCAAGTTAAGGTGTAGTGTCTGTAGTTTCTGTAGACAGAAACTATCGATCTAGAAACAGGCGGGTTAGAGAGTTCCAAAGGGCTATAATAAATCCTCCTTCTTTCGGAGAGTAGAATGACAGGTCATTTGCTTCCCTTTTTCGAACCCTCTCTCTCTCTCTCTCTCTCTCTCTCTCCTCTCTCATCTCTCTCTCTCTCTCTCTCTCTCTCTCTCTCTCTCTCTCTCTCTCTCTCTCTCTCTCTCTCTCTCTTCTCTCTCTCTCACTCTCTCTCTCTCTCTCTCTCTCTCTCTCTCTCTCTCTCTCTCTCTCTCTCTCTCTCTCTCTCTCTCTCTCTCTCTCTCTCTCTCTCTCTCTCTCTCTCTCTCTCTCTCTCTCTCTCTCACTCTCTCTCTCTCTCTCTCTCTCTCTCTCTCTCTCTCTCTCTCTCTCTCTCTCTCTCTCTCTCTCTCTCTCCTCTCTCTCTCTCTCTCCTCTCTCTCTCTCTCTCTCTCTCTCTCTCTCTCTCTCTCTCTCTCTCTCTCTCTCTCTCTCTCTCTCTCTCTCTCTCTCTCTCTCTCTCTCTCTCTCGGGGTTCCGTTGTATTAGCCAACTTGAAATCTTCTTCTGCTGTTGCTGCTGTATTTGATATTCCTTTAGAGCTTCTGCCTCTATCCTATCAGCCGATTAAAGTCACACAGCGTAGTTGAGACTATATGATGCCTGCTCCCTCAACTTAATATGAGAAGGAGGCTTCATCTGGTCTTAGCTACGCTGTATGGATTTTGGTACGAGTCTTTTTTTGTGTGTAAAAATTCTTTAGATAACAGTTTTCTTTTTTTCTTCAGGGTATTCTGATTCTCTCTCTCTCTCTCTCTCTCTCTCTCTCTCTCTCTCTCTCTCTCTCTCTCTCTCTCTCTCTCTCTCTCTCTCTCTCTCTCTCTCTCTCTTTCTCACTTTCTCTCTCTTCAATTATAGTATTGGATGCTATCAGTTTTAAAATGTCTAAAATCTCCATGCCTTTAACCACAGGCGCTTTAAGTTTAACCAAGAAGAATTTACTCACTGAAAAGAATTAATGGATCCCCGATGGCAGAGGTGTTTCTGCAGTAGTATGTATCATACCTCTATATAGGAAAAGAATTGGTGAATCCTCGATGGCAGAGGGGTAGCTGCAGTTTTATTAATCTTAGATCTAGGCAAAGAATTAGTGGATGGCCGATAGCAGACGTGTAGTTGCAGTATTATGTATCATACCTATAGGAAAATAATTAGTGAATCCCCGATGGCAGAGGGGTAGCTGCACTTGTATGATTCGTAGATCTAGGCAAATGATTAGTGGATCCCCGATATCAGACGGGTAGCTGCAGTTGTATGTATCGTTATGATTTATAGAGAATATATGATACTGCGGCTTCCCCTTTGCTATTGGGGATAAACTAATTCTTTTCCAGGGGTTATTTTCATTTTGGTTAACGCACCTGGTTTTTTTTTTAACACTATGCGTGTGTATGATGAATTTTGTTGAATGTTTACAATTACATGTATGTATGTAATAATACAAAAATATGGCCGGACTAGTTATCCTTTTGTATTTTAAATCTATTATTGCAAACGGATAAATGTTCTCCTCTGATTTAATGCCAAATCAGGACAAATCATATACATATATGGGAGAGCGGGCTTGTGGTGTATTTGGGGGAGAGAGAGAGAGAGAGAGAGAGAGAGAGAGAGAGAGAGAGAGAGAGAGAGAGAGAGAAAGAAAGAGCCTGTGTGTCTGTCTGCCTTCTTTGCCTGCCTCCGTTTGTGTGTGTGTGTGTGTGTGTGTGTGTGTGTGTGTGTTTCGTTCGGTACATCTATTTATTTTCTTCTGTACCTAACGGCCTGCCCGAGCGAGTGTGCTGTGTTGTGCTGTGTGCAGTCTATAGAGGCATTATGTATTAATCGTTGTTGGAATTGAAACCATACCAAGCCTTCTTTTATTTTAATTTGGCCAGGAATTGCGATGTAACGCGCTCTCAGCATGATGCAAGTGTTTTTGTTTTTTTCCCTAATACAGCGGAGCTGAGACCGTACCGAAGAGGTTTTGGCGAGTTTCATCTATATGCTGTGTGACCTTAATGCTGCTATCACGTGGAGGATGTTGGGATGTTGTGTTTGTGTGTGTGTTTGTATGTGCGTGTGTACTTGTATAACCGCACAACTTGGTTCATATAAACGTGGTACAAATGGGGTAGTTGAAACAAAATTGGGAAGCAAAATTCTTCCCCATTTAAAAAACAAACAAACATATTTTCGAACAAAAACAATATAGCATAACCGTAAATATAGAAAAATCGCAATTTCCCAATTTGTCGAAAAATGGGGGTAAACGAGTGTGTAAATTATACATGCCTGTATAGTAAGCTGCGCTACCAACAACAAGTTTAAAGGGTAGATTACTCCCTCAATACTGTACGTCATTCATAAAACTATTTCATTGTATCAAATACAACATTGGATTTGTAAGTATCACTGAGAAAAAGACCATTCCCCAATTTATTGTACCCTGTTTTGGTAACACTCCCGATTGCTCGGGTGGGGTGGGGTGGGGTGGGGAGGAGGGAAGGGTGTTGTGTGTGTGCGTGTGTGTGTGTATGTGTGTTATTGGAGAGGGATGGGGAAAGAGGATTAAGAAATCCTATAGCGATTTTTCTGAAGAGCGAAAGTTCAGACTCGGAACCTCCATTGTCTCAACAAAAGGACACCGATTTTATTTCGGGATACGAAGAACAATCATCAAGGAGTAATATGCACTTTCCCCATCAGCTATGCGCAATTTATGGTAATGACATGCATCCCTTGTAGCGTTGTGAATTAAAGAGGGACAAGGCTAATAAATATAGTTTTGTGGTGAGCGTGGTTTGCATGCTATGTCTACATGTCTCTTGTGGAATAAATTAACGTCGTGCATATAGCGTAAATGTATATAAATGTAGGGTACCCTTTTCTTTGTAAAGCGTTTGCTGGTGTGAACAAAAAAAATCTCATAGCTCTTACTGCCATTTTTGGAGGAGAAGAATGTGTTCACAGTTTTGTGGTGTATATATCAAAGGACGTTTTTGTTTATCACTGCTATTATTTTCTGCATGATCATCAGCGTCATCATCGGGACTGCACTTTTTTTATTACTACAATTGTGTCGCCTGGCTACTACCACTACTACTGCTGCTGTTACGACTACTGCTGGTGCTGCTATACTACTACGACTATTACTTCTCACTTTTGTTACTGCTGCTACTACTGCTGCTGGTGCTGCAATGCTACTACTACGACTACTACTTCTCAGTACTGCTATTACTACTAATCTCTATAATTATGTGTCTGCTGCAACTACTACCACCACCACTGCTGCTAGTACTCATTGCCATTATCTTCACTACTACTGCTGCTATATTACTACTGTAGATCTGTGTCTACTATTACTACTTCTTCTCTAATACTGATACTACTACTGCTATTGTTGCTACAACTACTACTACTACTGCTGCTGCTACTACTATATTACTACTACTACTACTACCTTTTTCTTCTCCTTCTTCTCCGCCAGTGTGGTTAACTTGGTTTTATTGATCCAATGAGACTCTAGTTTGTGGCCGCGGGTGGTTCTTTAACTGTTAGCTCCGTCCGCTGGTCAAGTTTAAGTCCTTGGCACATCTATTAAAGTTGAACCGCCTGTCATTGGGTATGATCAACGATGAACGACGCTTCCAACGCTGGGGGTGGGGTGGGGTGGGGGGGGGGAGTTGCATTAGAAGTAGAACGCGTGAGGGATGAGAATGAGTGAGGAATAGGGATAACACTGGGAGATAATTGTTTTTAATCGCTCAACAAACCACCCCCAGTCTAATTATTTATTTAGTTGGTGTTTTTTTATTTAGTTGTGTGTGTCATCATTATTCTGTAGCGCTTTTCCAGCGTATGAGCTGCTCAAGGCGCGGCGCCGTGATCTTTGTGAGGCACTGTGGTCTAATGGTAGTGCTTCGGCTTGCGGATCGGAAGGTCCCGGGTTCGAGCCCTGGCCGGGCCTTTGTGTTGTGTCCCTGGGAAAGACACTTTACTCCTGTTTTCCTACTCCTTCGGATGAGAGTATAAACCGAGGTCTAGTCTGTGTCGCATACATTCCATCATAACGGACTTTAAAGATCCTGACGCTCATGTCCTAGACGGGTGAGTGCCGGTGACAAGAAAACACCCAGCATGCACCTAGGTCCTTCTCCCCCATCCCTGGCTGCCCAGGATTGTGCTCAGTTGTCCGGGCGTCAGACCATGCGCCCAAAGGCTGCGGGTGGGCGTCTCGGGCGGCTTGAGTTAGATCCTGTATCGGCCAGCGCCTTGAGCAGCTCTTGAGCTGGAAAAAGCGCTATATAAGAACGATTAAATAAATATTAGTATTACTACGCTTGTAGACAGCTTAGTCCTACCCCACCCCCCCCCCCCCCCCCCCCCAAGTCTTTTTGATCTACGTTTAGTGCAGCTTGTGTTCCGAATCCTACGAGATTTGATATTGTGGATTTGTTACACACAGGACACACGTGTCATGGCCTTTTGACACTGTGGCCTCTTCTCCCCTTCGAAGGAACCTTCGTGGAGCACTTTGAAACCTTTAAGCTAACAGGAGTCGTTAGTGACTGCCCTGGTTGTATCTCTTAACTTATCTCTCTGTCTCTGTCTGACCCCTTTCTCTCTCTCTCTCTCTCTCTCTCTCTCTCTCTCTCTCTCTCTCTCTCTCTCTCTCTCTCTCTCTCTCTCTCACTCTCTCTATTTTCTATCTTTCCATACTATTTGATGATATCGATGTAGTAGGCCTAACAGTCCTGTTCATAGGTCTGAAGTAAACACATGTACACCTTCCGTGAACTATAACACAAATTTTAAACTGATGAATGATTACAGACACATTTCATTTTTAGATAATTAATCAATATAGATATCTGGAATCCAGGTCGAACGTCTGTGTCAGATAACGCTGTGTATCGCAAGTTTTCCTTTGTACATGGCGGTGCATGGCGTTTCCTCGGTGAGTTTGACCTCTGACACTGCATGTTAATGCCCTTGACCTCTAGCAGCTTGTTCGCAAGCGCATTGACACATCGCGAGACCGAAAGTCGCTCGTCGCTGGCCTGAAAGTCGCGCTCATAACCCCGGCCCCTGGATCGGAGCCGGTATGACGTGACGCCTCGATCTGATCGACTTTTTGCGTGGTGATTCCGTGGTGTGACACTCATCGGTAGCGGGTATCTATTTAGTTTAGTTATCGCTTTATGGAGTTCTGTATGAGTTGAGCGTTAATAGTACTAATAATAATGATGATGATAATAATAATAATAATAATAATTATTATTATTATTATTATTATTATTATTATTATTATTATTATTATTATTATTATTATTATTATTATTATTTATTTATTTTATTTTATAACGCGCAATACCAAACACGAAGTCTGCTCAAAGCGCAACATTCAGTCATTCTCACGCAATGGCCAATGGCATACATTTCAATAAATCTATAGGTAACGGGACAGGATAGAGCGGCGTACGTGTACAAGACAACGAATTAATTTGCAGATTACCGGTTCACAAGTAATAGCAATAATGTCGATTTGTTGGACTGAAACTAATTACAGTGCCTTATTTAAGTTATTATAAGATACAGGACGCAACTGCAGGCTTTATGGTCTTAGCAGACTTATTTCATTTATCACCACCTCCCTATATTTAGCGTGGATTAAACCTAAAGCCGTGTCGAACGCTAACACTACTTTGGGTACGTCGGTTTAACTTCTCGGTATAGTCTGTATACTCGGTATAGTCTGTATAGTCTTATAAAATGTCCCCAGAAATAAAGGTATATGTGTTTTTGTACGGTTATCTGGGGACACAGTTTGGTATCTGGGAACATGCGCATGTTCCCAGATCCAAGGTAACTTTGAAAATGCAAGTAAAAGTAAGTTTCGTCAAGAATTAGGTCAAGCTGTATTTGTTTCTAGGTCAACTGTCTTTTACAAACCGTTTGAGAATGTTTTCGAACCGTTTTTTGACGCCGGATAGTGTCCTCACTTGGTGTCATACACTTTAAGAATCCAAGAATGCAAATGGGTTTTTGGGATGGAAAAAGCGCAATTTCGTAGAGAAAAGGGTTAGTGCAAGTGCTAGGGATAGATCTACAACTAACCCTTACCCGAACCCTTATAGTAAAATTCCGCTCATTCCGTCACTTTTTAACAGTGTTTTAGCATGTTCCCAGAAACAATGCGTTTTCTGTATATATATGCTTAGGACTGGTTTGATCGAGTTAAACTGAAGATCCTTTTATCTGCAATACAAAGGTCACCTTCTGGTAAGACGCGCAAGGGCAAGATGGCAGGTTACAACAAACACGCAGAGATATAGTTCGCTCAGTTGATGTAGCAGCAAGTTGGTGTCTTGCGCGGCTAGAATGAGATCTTGTTTTCGACCAGCGCCTTTGGGTATCTTTTTAGAGGTTGGAGTAATAAGAGAAATGAAGTTTCACGTACTTAACTTCAAACTTTTATACGAAATATGTTCGCATAAGAACTTTTTATATAAAAAAGTTTTTTTTACAACTTATCGACGCACGGACTTTCAAGATTCTGACGCGCCCATGTTCAAGACGGATGAGTGCCGACTACAAAGATATACACAGCACGCATGAGGTCGCCCAGGATTGTGCTCAGTCGTCTGGATTTCAGACTATGCGCCCAAAGGCTGCAGGTGGGCGCCTGGGGCAGCTTGAGTGAGATCCTTTATCAGCCATCGCCTTGAGCAGCTCTTGAGCTGGAAAACGCTAGATAAGAACGATTAAAATAGATACAATCTTTCTTTATTTAGTACTCTTTAAACTACACGTGCGTGCTATCTGATGGAATATTATGCATCGAGGTTATAGAGTCTATCGTTTCAAGGCCGGGGTAAAAAAACAAACAAACAAAAAAAAAACCACGTTAACTCGGTGACTATAATGCATCGAAAAAGTGTTTCGAGTACAAAGGTATGTCTCACAAAGGAAACCTAATTATATAGGTTTATGAGGTATTCAACCTTAACACGGAAACCAGTGAAGGTGTTTTTTAAAAATGAATTTGTTCTCATTGGGAATTCTTCTTCTTCTTCTTCTTCTTCTTCTTCTTCTTCTTCTTCTTCTTCTTCTTCTTCTTCTTCTTCTTCTTCTGCGTTCTGCTTTCTGAAGCAAGAAAAATAGTTTATACTTGGGTTAATGTATCAGTCTGCTTCTCGCTATGCGCTTAGTTCATTCTTTTTTTTTTAATTACCTTCCCCATCCATTTCCTCCCCCACCCCCATACCCCTTGATTTTGTTTGTATTTCTCGTCTCTTACAATATATTTGTATTTAATCTTTTTGATAATATAATTTTTATGTGCTTGTTCTCCTGTGCGTTACAGTCGTTTCATTGTTATAATTTTAAATTTTGTAGCTGAGATGAACCACATCCTGTCTTGCATGGGCAAAACATCCAAACACAGTTGTCGGAAGACACACGTCAACATTTTAATTAGGTCGCGCAGCAGCGTAATTGTTATTGATATTATCGTACTTGGATGAGCATGCGTGAACGGCAACCACCAAAATACACATACACACACATACACACACACACCCAAACACACACACACACACACACAAACTTGAGTTTAAAAAAAAACAAACAAGCAAAACAATACCTTGAAAATCCGGTAATATGGTAAAAAGGCTTCACGAAAGCGGATAAAACCTAGCCTTCGGAGGGGTGTCGGATAGCGCAGTGGTTGGAGCACTCGCTACTGTGTCGCAAGTTAAAAACCGTCCAGTGCGGTTAGCACTTGGTGACCGCAAAACGTGAAGCGGCAAATAACAACGCCCCCAGTTGACTCAACTGTGACTGAGTACCTACTCTCTTAAGGGTGGGGATGGTAAAGCAGCGAGGGAGAGAGATGGGCATCATCCTCATTACGCTGGCACAAGATAAGTGTGATCTCCAACATTCACGCTCCCCTACGGCCACAAGGCTATGGGACTACCTTTACCTTTTTACTTTTACCTTCGGAGAAAAGTCCTTTAGTGGGCTAAAAATGTTGACAGGTCAAAGGTTTACAGGCGAATGATGGATTGAGGCAGGGAAAATAGGAAGGGAAACAGGCAAGTACACCTCACGACCAGAAAAAAAAGGAAAAAAAAGTTAAATGCAATTAGAAACGAAATGAGAACACAAACAAGCGCACAGGCACACACAAGTACATTTACACAAACGGGGGGAGGACAGGAATTAAGAATGGAGAACAAAAGTGGGAGAGCGAGGTAGTGAGGGAGAGGAAAAAATGGGGGGGGGATGGGTTGGGGGTTGGAAAAGGGAGGGGACAAACCTAATTTGCGTATGTTCATGCCTGAGGGTAGAAGGGTCCCAAGGGTAGCTATGAGGCGCGTTTCCAACAGCCAGAAGGTGCGGTTCTGCCACACACAGGAGACTCGAAGATTGGAAAGAGAATGGCATGGCCAGGAAGATTGAAGTGGTCCCCAGTCGGGGATGGCTTGCCAGTAGGATGGCGGACCGAGGCCAGATGTTCGGAGACCCTTTCCTTGAGAGTCCGGTAGGTCTCTCCGACATAGAGCTTATGGCAGAAGGTGCAGTGTATGATGTACACAACATTAGTGGAGAGACCTTTGAAAGAGCAGAAGGCAGTGAACGGGCCCTTTGGGACTCTGAAAAGAGGTGGAATTGGAAATGTGGTAGCTGCAACTGCATCTGCGCTGCTCACAGCCGGTGGTGCCTGGAGCGGAGGGCACAGAGGACAGGATCCTAGAAGACACAAGCGAGTCCAGGAGACTGGTGTCACGCTTGTAAGCCACCAGGGAGGGAAAGGGGGGGGGGGCAGTTGGAAGTTGTCATGAAGAGTGGGGGCGGACTGGAGGAGATGAAAGTGTTTGAGAAGAATGATTTTGACTGCAGGATTGTGGGGATGGTATCTGATGACCACGACAGGGCGGTCAGAAGTGCAGGAGGACGGAACGTGAGTGAGAGGCTGATAACAGGGGTTGGCAGACACCTTCATCAGCGGGTCTTGGCACAAGGCGTCAGGGTAGCCCCTGTTAGCAAAGAAGGTGATAGTAGTGCGAGATGGTGACCGGAAATCCAAGTCGGAGCTACAAATGCGGCGGAGACAGAGTAGCTGGGAGAAGGGGATACTGGACTTAGGCAGGAGAGATGGCTAGAGGAGAGATGGAGGTAGGAGCGAGAATCAGTGGGTTTGTAGTGGACTGAGGTGGACACTAGCAGGGAATCTGGGGATATGGTGACCTGGAGATCAAGGAAGGCCAGACTGTGTTCAGAGATGGTGAAGGTGAATTTAATGGCAGGAAGGAAGTTTGATACAAACTGCATGAAGAGAATGAGGTCAGGTTTTTAACGGGTGGCAATGCCAAAGCAGTCGTCAATGAATCGTTGGCACAGATCGGGAATAACGACCTTGTACTGCTGAAAAATTTGATCTTCCAAGAAACCCACGAAAAGGCAGGCACAGCTAAGGCCCCTGCGAGTGCCCATTGCCATACCACAAGTCTGGAGGTAATGCTGATTGTTGAACTGGCAAGAGGTAAGTGTGAGGGTGGATTCATCAAGGCGAAGGATGGTAGTGATAGGAAGGCAGCGGGAGTCCTTAGACAGAAAATGTTTTATTAGCTAAGAGACCCTCACAGTGGGGTAATGCTGGAGTACAGAGAAGTGACGTCCATAGTGAACAGGAAGCTGTTAGGAGAATCAGCTGGGAAGGGAAAAAAAAGTGCTGTTTAAAGCAAAACCACTGAAGTACATACAGGTTGCACACACCACGACGAGTAGCTGAAAGTAGCCGAGGCTTCCCGTTCGCTTGTACGAGGGAGGAGAGAAGGCGAGACGTAAGCCTGCCTGACGAGTATGAGCTTATGCACTATGTCTGCATGGGAGTAACTGTAACCAAAGACGGCGTAACGCTTACTTTTTAAATTACTTTTTAAACCTCTTAGGCTTGCGTAGTTGACAAGTGTTCTTAACCATTCGGGCATTCGTGTTCCTCAGTAAAGTGGGTTTTCTTCTCCACAGTGTTTTTTTTTAAAACAATCGCCTTGAGCAGCTCTTTGTGTTCGTAAGAGCTGTTTTTAATTATATAAAAAACCATCGTTTGATAGAGAGTTGTGCGGAAGGGAAGACAAGCGAAGGTCCGGCGAGCCTCAGACGCGCAGTGTGCAGACGGCGTCATTACAGACGGGCACGACGGTTCAATAACTTCAACAACAAAACAAAAACAAACAAAAAAAAAAAAACGCCTAGCTAGCAGTAGCAGCCCAGCTCCATCAGCGGCTGCGAGTTTTAAATTAATTTTAAGAGCCCAAAGTAAGCCTAGCTCGGCTACGCTGTTGGCAGCAGTACAGTACATGTAGTATATACTTCTTACTCATAAAACTACTAACGTTGGGTGGGCAAAAAACGCGATAGCGAACCGAGCAGACATTTTTTTTTTAAATGGCAGAGGGGTCAGGGAGAGGTCTTAGCCTTGGTCGGTCCGGTGGCATACCGCAACGTCTGTAGGTGTATGATGTAAGCGTACATTCAGCCGCAAGGTGTGACATTACGGATTGGATCGCAATATACTCCGTCCGCGCGCGCAAGGGAAGTACTAAAAGTACTACCTTAGGAGTTATCGTTCATGTCTGCCTTTATTTATAACACTCTGCCCGCACGGTAAACTGTCAGGGTTAGGGTTAGGGTTTGCGTTAGTAATAACATTACGTTTCTACCGCCAAGCTCCACACACTTCCCGGACGCTGCTTGGTTACCGCGGCGACTTTGGCGTGGGTGGCAACCTAATGGTAGGACGGACTGTAATGTTACAAAGGGCTAATGGACTATCGGCTAAAGCCCAGTTCAGCCGCAGACTGGCCATTGATTCACCAGTCTGTAGTACACGCTGTATATATGATCTAGGTGTGCACTGAAATAGTTGGCCAAATTACCTAGCAATGCATATAGGCGATTTATAGCATAGACCACACATAACAGGGCAAGCACCTCATTGCCGAGAAACAGACGAACCGCAAGCAAAACTCCCGTCGCGCATGCGTCAGTTGACTAAGTCAACATCCGCATTTCTTTCCACACACAACATCAATGAAGATCGACACGGTTTTGCAAGTAACAAGGAGCAAACATTGTCTGAACTCCAAGATTTTCTAGTTTGAACCTACGTGTTTACCATAAACAGAATTGACAGTTATTTATACCCCTGTGATTTCTTCTCGCTTCTGTCATTCCACTGCATGAAGTAGCAAACCGAACCCGAGTACTTCCTGAAAGTACACACGCCTGTCTGCTAGAGTTACTTTTGTTTACGATATATATAGAGGTCCCGAATAAATCGCAACATAAAGGTTTTGAATACAGACGGACAGACACACAGATAGTAAGCTATAGTTTGCCAATATTTAAAAAAAAAAAAAAAGAAAGAAAGAAAGGTCACTCCAAATGTTTCATTTATCCATCCAACAATACCCATTGCTGTGTATCTGTTAAGTGTGTGTGTCTTTTAATTTTGCAGTGTCTTTGTTGAAATTGCTGTCTGCACGATTTACACCGTGAACACGCTCTTTCTACAAGTCCTTTGGTTGACGAATGGAGATAAACGACAGCCCCTTGTCCTTTCCGTTGCATGCGCCACAACTCACAATCGTACAACTTGCACCAGGCACAATGCAAGACAAAAGATACACATTACAAACTGCACCACTAAGCAAAATCGTTGATCATTAAACACAATCCATGGGAAAAGCTCTGCGATTTATTGAACCGGAAGAATCGATTGACTACGGCGCCAGAATAGTTGCGCGACGAGTACACAGACCGGAAGCAAACTTGTTTTTTCCAACCTAGTTCCAGTCATTCGCCCAAAAAGGCAATCACCCAAGTCGAACGAAGCTCTCCGATGTGTTACGAAATGATGCTTGCATGACTACGACTAGTTGACATTAAAAATGTTCGCTGTTGCTTCTAATTCTGTTCGATTTACAAGATTAGCATTTCGCAACGGTATACTTTGTTAATATGAGCATAATTATTATCGACCATATTTAATTGCGTTCCTTGATTTGCATTTTGTTAGTTCTCAGCAGTAGGCTAATATGCGAGCGTTGTGGCCAAGTGGGCTAAGGCGGGACTAACTTGCCTTGTCCACCGGCCAGAAACCAATGGCGCCTGACAGGTGTGCGTTCGATCCAGCATCTGGGCGTTATGTTTCTCTGGATATTATTTACTTTCGACTCGGGCAACGACTCGGGGGTTTTCTCCGGGTACTCTGGTTTGCTCCCCCAGCAAAATTTCAAAATCACAACTAATGTTAGGTAGGTTGGGTTTGGGCGCGCCACAGGCTGCGACTATGCTTTCCCCATGGGAGGCGGCCCAGAATTTCCCTATGGAAAAGGGACAATAAGGTAAATAAAAAATAAATATAAATAATAGCATTCCCCACTTCCTGACTAGAACCAAGTAGACACTGTTATACAGTATACATAGGTTTAATCTACATTATATTATAAGTCAGTCTCCGCGCAGCGAAGAAGCTCACTAGCTGAATATAATTATTAGACCTGTACTGTTTGTTTTATACGTAAATAAATGTATAAACTATATCTATTCTAATTAATAGTAATTAGGCCTATGCTTTATAATATTCGAATCTTTAAATTTCCGGAGAAGGACGAGTAGTAGGCTAAGCGAATTTTTTTCTTATAACTCGAGATCAGAGTTAAATTAATAGCTAATTAGTTATTCATTGCTTACAGGGTCCAGCGGACTGCAAAGAGCCGAATCAGGACCACAAAATCAAGACCACAACTTCGCTAGTAGTAGTAGTAGTAGTAGTAGTAGTAGTAGTAGTAGTAGTAGTAGTAGTATATTTATTCAATAATGGTACAGAACGCAGTCAATATAAAAATTTCAAAAATAAAAATTCGATTTTCTTTCCGTCTTCTAATAGCGATCTCCCTGCCTTTACACCACCTGTTTGAGTGAGTGATGGATGTGTGTTTGGTGTGTGTGAGGGTGGATGAGACAGGTGAGCGTGTATGTTGGTATAGATCGCCGCGCTTTGAGCCTGAATGATTTGGGGAAAGGCGCGTATAGCATCCTGTATTATTATTATTATTATTTATTTAGTTAAATCTTTAATTTATTTATTTGTTTTGTTTGTTATTATTATTATTATTATTATTATTATTATTATTATTATTATTATTATTATTATTATTATTATTATTATTATTATTATTCCTACTTTAAAAAAAAAGAAAAGAATAGTGTAAGTCTTTTCTTTTGTCTTTGTAAACTCGTGGGCCTCCTACATACGTAGTACTACGTAGTTTAGTATGTAATTGAGGCCTACGAAAGATGAGACTTCCCAGCCTGTGGTTTCACGTAGTCCTGCCAGCATTCGTTCGTAAAACATCGGATAGCTTCGCTCGACTCGGAGAGCTTCGTTCGACTTCGGTAATTGCCTTTTTCGGCGAATGACTGGAACTAGGTTGGAAAAAACAAATTCGAGAGAGCGGTTGGGTTATTTGTGGTCTATGGTTTATATTATTAATAGTTGAAGTCTACGTAATACCTGTGTGTGTTGTCCAGACCAAAGTGTAAAGTGCCCAGCTTGTCGGCGTGGACTTTCCATTTTAATACAGGGGAAGAAGGGTAGATTTAGATTTTGATACATGGGAAATGGGTAGCGTTTATCCAACCCTCTATATGGAAGGTAAACGGATTTGATACCGCAGTTGGCTTGTTGTAACTGCTGACGAAGCGTGTTAGCAGAAAATACATTTATAGAGAGAACGTTGTGGTCTAAGGCGGGACTAATTTGCTTTGAAACCAATGGCGCCTGATATAGGTGTGGGATCGATCCAACATCTAGGCTTTATGTTTCCCCCAATATTATTTACTTTCGACTCGGGCAGCTTCTCGGGGCTTTTCTCCGTGTACTTCGGTTTGCACCTACTTCCCCCCCCCTCCCCTCCTTTTCCTCAGCAAAATTTCTAAAACACAACTAGGTTGGATTTGTGCGCGACACAGGCTGCGACTACGCATTCCCCAGGAGGGGCCACCCAGAATTTCCAGATAAAAAGGGACAATAAAGTGTAAAAAAATCCACACACAAAAAAATCCATTAAAAAAAGAATCTTGTTAATCTGCTGTGTTTTTTCACTGTCAACCTTTTTACCTTGCCTTCCTGACTAGTCGATTATTCCTAGCCGTAGTAGTAGTACTTCGGCTGGTGTGAAGATGACAATGCTTGTACATGTAGTTAGAGATATGGTGGACCGTTTTAGTTGTGCTCACAGTCAAAGTACTTTTATTACTCGAGCGATTCAAAATACATAGGGTGAAGCGGTTAACCATTCAGTTGCATACCATCATTCCGACGCTAAACATTAAAAGCATTATAAGATGAAATAATAAAATACAAAATAATAAAATAATCGAATACCTTTTTTTTTCAGAAAGACAGACACATACACACATACACACACACACACACACACACACACACACACACACACACACACACACACACACACACACACACACGCACTCGCACTCACACTCACACTCACATAATCGCTCGCTCGTATTAAGACACACCCGCGCGCAACTACGTAATTTTGCGTGGCCATAACACAAAATACGACCTGACCTAAGAGTCAACAATGAATAAATGTGCACTAATGCAGCATTCGTAGCACTTTATTTAAAACATCGAAATGTTATCACAGTCAAATCAATCTTAAAACGGCATCACGGAGGAACACACTGGAATAACATGGGACACCTGCTGTCAGTGATCGCTTTACCAGTCGGTCCTGGTGTTAAAGTGTTCACAGTAAATAACATTACATTACAATACATGGTTATTGCTTTAGGTACAGCGGACTCTTCCGAGCCAAATCAGGACCAAGTAAATAACAAACCAAGGTCACACGGGTTGAAGTTAATACTAAGAGGATTAGCCTACTTTGAAGAACAACTTCGGTCCGAGCGGGATCACACGAGGTTAGGCTTTTGTATTGAGTAAGAGGAAAAAGGCTGGGGTGGAGCGCCATTGTTTGTTCGCGTAAGAGCCAGACTACATCGCTGGTTTACGTTGAGTAACGCGCTATTAGGTTCACATAAGGTTAAAGGTTGTATTGATCAAGCCAGGGGAGGTTCATTCACCGAGAGAGGGAGGGAGAAAGGTGATGAGTAATAGCCAAGATTTTTAAGGTATATTATATACCCTCTTTGGTTATAGATAGAACAGGTTCACCGAAGGTTGTATATATGCAGAGCAGTTGTCGCCGAGAGCATGGAGGTACCTACCAGGCAGGAGCACGTCTCGATTGGGTCGGCAAACAGTAGCAACACAATGGGTTCATTTACGGTTACTTTGAATACAAGAACAGATTCGCTGCTTACCAATTACCACGCAAATTTTATTTGTTGAAATTATAGACAGACTACATCCAATATCATTATTGAAGGAGTACCCAAAGAAAATCGTCGGTGATCTAAAGTCTGGAACCTAAGCCACATAAGTTCGTCCCCCTATGGGGTTCGAACCCGCGACCTTGTGCATAGGAAACCCGCTCCCTATCCACTGGGCCACTAGGCCACCCCGCCATACACCCGGCAAGCACTGTCCCATCTCCCTATGTCACCCAGCATTTTGCACAGTGATCTGGGCGTCAGACGAGGCGCCTAAAGGCAGCAAGTTACATCCTGTACCGGCCTATCGGCCAGCGGCTTGAGTGACCTCCTGTCGGCTTGAGCAGCTCTTGAGCTACAAATGCGTGGGCGGCATTCAGCACAACTATAGGTTTATGGTTATGTTCGTTCTGCAGCCAAAAATAGTTTAGACAGAAAATAATTATCAAAAGTTTGTTTTGTTTTTTTTTAAATTTAAATAACAAACACTTTAAGCCAGCTTTGAAAGCTGTCCATTTTACGGATGGTACCAGCGTGAGATCGTTTAAATGTGTGCGACATTTAGAGATAGTTTCAAATTATAATATCCTGTCTTTGGCGGTGCTACACCCACACACACCCACCCAACCACCCCACATATACACATCAATCACCGCCTCTCTCCATCCATCCATCCATCCACACCCCTTCCCCTACCCCTCCTCCCTCCGTCCCCCTCACTGGGTGGAGAAATAGGGAGAATGGAGGAAGGAAGAGAGGGAAAACGAAAGGAAATGCGGGCTCGTGTTTCACGACAGTGGTACAAAAAAACCACAGGCGTCTTTTATTCAGTCGGATCTTTGTGCTCGTCACTTCTCTTCTCTTCTCATCGGTTGTGCTTCTGCAATTTCTAGTTTTGTGGATGTAGTGTGTACCGTAGAGTATATGCGTCTGTGCCTAGTTTATTGGGTGGGTGTAAAATGGGTATACGCGTGTTCGTGTGGAGAGAGAGAGAGAGAGAGAGAGAGAGAGAGAGAGAGAGAGAGAGAGACAGACAGACAGACAGACAGACAGACAGACAGACAGACAGACCGAAAACTATTGTGACTGATATCTCTTTGTCAAGGCTTGACTGGCTGACCGATTTCTGGACACCATTAATTAGCACCACTTTAGGCCCCACCCAGAAAACACATTAGCGTTGAGTAAATATCTGGGGCTAATATCCACGTCCTTACAGCGTGCTAAGCTCATTTCAACCCCTGAAATAACTATCGCAAAGAGTGTTAAAAGCGTTAACACTTGAACAATGCTGAACGCCCTCTCTCTCTCTCTCTCTCTCTCTCTCTCTCTCTGCCTGTCTGTGAAGGTTTTAACGTGTCATGGCCTGTACATGACGAACGAGCTGAACTCTGAAACCCTACGTCAGCACCACTGAATTTAATCGGACTTCTCCAATACTAAGTTGCACTATTATTCCCATAATGTGGTAGCTGCCTGTCTGGGTGGGGCCTACAGTATTTTGGAGCTAGCTGGTTTCTCCCCACTTTCTCTTGCTCTTTACTCCTTTTGCCTTTCGTGAGTCCCTCTGGGGATTAATGGGGTCCAGAAATCTGTCAGCCAGCCTAGCCTTGACCTCGCCGTGACCGGCTATCGTCTGGCCTGACCTCGCCGGCTTCGGTACTCGTGGGAGCGAACGCACAAAACGCCGGCCAGCCACTTACAGCTAACCTTGATTTTGAAAAAAAAAAAAGTGTCTGGAGAAATAGTTTTAACTCAGTTTTATTAATTGTTGTTTGTAGATTATAGTCACACGACACTTTCGCATATAGGTGACTACTGGACCGATTTATACTGACACCAGCGGGCCAGTTGTTGGTAAAGGGGAAAATAATATGATCACACGTTGACCAATCCGGGATTCGAACCAGCGACCTTTCGGTTACTACCAAGTTTTATTAATTTGAAGACATTATTTATTTATACTTTCAATGACGCCTTTTCCAGCTCAGTTCAGTGCAGTCTGGATGGTGGAGAGAGGTCAGTGCTGTCTGGATGGTGGAGAGAGTTCAGGTGCTGTCTGGATGGTGGAGAGAGTTCAGTGCTGTGTGGATGGTTGAGAGAGTTCAGTGATGTATGGATGGTTGAGAGAGTTCAGTGCTGTCTGGATGATTGAGAGAGTTCAGTGCTGTCTGGATGATTGAGAGAGTTCAGTGCTGTCTGGATGGTGGAGAGAGTTGGGTGCTATCTGGATGATTGAGAGAGTTCAGTGCTGTCTGGATGATTCAGAGTTCAGTGCTGTCTGGATGATTCAGAGTTCAGTGCTGTCTGGATGGTGGAGAGAGTTCGATGCTGTCTGAATGGTTGAGAGAGTTTAGTGATGTATGGATGGTAGAGATAGTTCAATGTTGTCGAGGTGTATGACGACTTACTAGCGCCAAAACCGAGAGTTGCGAGTATCACGAGATAATTGAAATTAACACGTGTTCTGTGTAATTTAAAGAGATACCGGTAATCCACAGTGTTAATTAATAATTATCAGTATTCGCCACGCCTTCTTAGCGCCAAAACCTAATAATAATCATGAGATAATTAAAAAATATAAGATAAGATAAGATAAGATAAGACAACTTTATTATCTTTTACAAGAAATTACATTGTGGTGTACAATTACAATCAACAAGGAATAAACATCACAATAATAATAACAACAATCATAATGACAATGAGGATAAAAATGCACAGTCACATATGAATAGAATTACACTTATGCATGCTAACATTAAAAAAAATGTGAAATGAGATTATTTTGGGCAAACAAAACACACACACACACACACACACACACACATGTCATTTATTAAGTAATGAGACAGCCTTTGGAATAAAACTGTTTTTCATTCTGAGAGTTCTGACCCTTGGTGTTTGGTAGCGCCTTCCAGAAGGCAGGAGCTGGAAGTGGTGCGCAAGCACATGAGTGCTATCCAGCACAAAGCAAATAGCTTTCCGCACAACACGTCTTTCATACAACACCTGCAGACTCTCTTGTTTCACTCCCACAACCCTCCCACAGACGTTCACTACTCGATCCAGAATACTTTTGTTTTTTACACACAAACTTCCATACCAGCAGATAAAAGAAAAGGTAAGAACGGACTCAATAAAAGAAGAGTAAAAGGTCTGAAGGATGCGGCTACTGACTTGGAGATTTCGAAGTTTTTGAAGGCAGTAAATTCTAGACTGACATTTTTTGTGTATGGCCTGGGTGTTTGCAGTGAAGTTCAGTTTCTCGTCAATGATGGTTCCCAGGTATTTGTATTGGGTGACTCTCTCGACTGTAACACCATCAATGACAAGGTCTGGAATGAGAGTGTTGTTTTTACGAAAGTCAATGACCAGTTCCTTAGTTTTCTTGACATTTAAGTCCAGATAGTTTTGTTTGCACCAGGAGCTGAACCTATCAACTGCAGAGAAATACACAGCATTTGAATTGGACAGGTCCACAAGGGCAGAGTCATCCGAGTACTTTATGACCGGTGAGGCATCAGTTCCTCTGCAGTCGTTTGTGTAGAGCGTGAAAAGTACCGGAGAAAGAACCGTACCCTGAGGAGTTCCTGTGGACGTTTGTTTGAGAGATGAGACAGCAGAGTGAAAGCGGACAACCTGAGATCTGGACACAAGGAAGTGAACGATCCACAGGACGAGTCTAGGAGGGACAGTGTAAGACAAAAGCTTCTGAGCCATGAGGTGTGGCTGTATGGTATTGAAAGCAGAAGAAAAGTCTATAAATAGAATGCGGACAAAGGAACCATAGGTCTCTAAGTGATCATACGCATTGTGGAGAAGCGTCAGAGTAGCGTCGTCGGTACTACGATTGGGTTTGTATGCAAATTGAAGAGGATCAGTGAAAGGCTGAGTGTGACAAAGAAGACGAGAGAGAAGAATCCGTTCGAGACATTTCATAGCTATGGATGTCAGGGCAACAGGGCGATAGTCGTTGAGTTCTTTGGGTTTACTGTTTTTGGGCACGGGACAGATGATAGAGTGTTTCCATACACTAGGTACAACACAATCCCTGACTGACCACGAGAATAGCTGACTGAATACTAAGCACAACTGTGCAGCGCACCACTTCAAGGTCCTACCCCCTATACCATCGGGGCCAGTGGCCTTTCTCAGATTCAGTCTTTTAAACATGGACTCAACTGTGGCACCATCGATCTCACAGTCAGCATCACCATCAACCACGTCTTGTTCTAAACGAGAAATAATATCATCAACGTCGTCTTTTGTGTCATCGCGTTCAAAACGGCAGTAGAATGAATTTAGTTCTTCTGACATTTTAATTCGGGTTTCAAAAGGAAGGTCACAGTTAGTTGACTTCAGCTTCGCTTGACCGGACAGAGTTTTCAACCCCTTCCATGCATCAGCCAGGTTACCACGCTCGAACTGTGATTCTACCTTTTCCTTATATTGCCGTTTAGCATCCTGAATTTCCTTTCTTAGTTTTGCTTGAACACGCCTGCGTTCAGCTTTATCATCAGTTTGAAATGCAATTTTCTTTTCGTTTAGCGTGGCTTTGAGTGACTTTGAGACCCAAGGTTTGTTATTTGGAAATATTTTTATAGTTTTGGTAGGGATGAAGAATTTAATATAGTCAGAAATAACATCAGCAGCTTCATTTACACCATCACTAGATTCCAAAAACATGTTCCAGTCAGTACAGTCAAAACATCCTTGTAACTGTTCAATGCTTTCAGAAGACCAAACTTTTACTGTTTTCTTTACAATGGGTTGTGATCTGATTTTAGGCAGGTAAGATGGAATGAGATGGACACAATCGTGATCAGATTTACCAACAGATGGAAGTACAAAGGATTTATAGGCATCAGGAATGTTGCCATATAGACGATCAATGGTATTGTTTTGACGAGTGGGGATAGACACATACTGATGAAATGAGGGTAAACAAGTGCACAAGTCACAGCTATTGAAATCTCCTGCAATAAAGTTAGGTGCATCAGGGGAGATCATTTGTAGCTCATGGACGACATCGGCGATCTGGGTCGCGGCACGTGCGGGGTTAGCATGGGGAGGTGTGTAGATAACCGTGACGAAGATTTGACCAAACTCACGCGGCAGGTAGCGAGGACGCAGTGACACTGCTAGAAGGTCAAGGTCGCGTGTGTTCAACTGTTTTCGCACCGTTACATTTGCACTGTTACACCAGCGTTGATTGACATACAGGCATACGCCACCCCCCGAATGTTTGCCACTGATCTCAAAATCTCTGTCAGATCTAAACGGTGCACCAAAACCATCAATCGCTACGCTTTCATCGTCAATCTTATTACAAAACCAGGTTTCAGATATACACAACAGACACGCATCCCTAAATTCAGACATGTAACTAGTATAGGCCTGTAGTTCTTCAAAATTCAAATTGTTAGATTGAGGCCTAATGGAGCGGGCGTTGGTCACGATCATAGAGGGTAGTGGTGGACAGTGTTTATTTCTTCTAAGTCTTCGTTTCACTCCTCCTCGCTTTCCTTTTTTGCTCTTCTTTCTTCGCTTCTTTCGTACATTGTCGATAGTGTCTTTGATTTCGTCTGGAAAGTCGCAGAATCGGTAGGGTACATCATCAGAAATTGAACGAAAGCTCAACAGTACCTCTCTACTGTAGAGTAAAGTTCTAGGTTGGGTGCCGGTGCCTGTCATATCATAGGATAAGTACAATTATTAAGGGATAGTTACAATTATCATTGAAAAATTACAAGTATCTTCACATGATCATGTTTAATTTTTAGTTTTAGTTCTAGCAATCCGTCTGGAAATGCGCCAAAACCGAACATTTTAATTTTCACTTGATAATTAGAATTTGTACGTGTGTTAATTGTAAATATGTCATTGATATTTATAATTATCCCATGATATTTGTAATTATCAGGTTTTGGCGCTAATAGGCCGTCATAAAAGTAGTGGAGAAAGTTCAGTGCAGTGTGTGACTTTCTAATCCTTACTGTAAGGTCTTGTGTTTACTTCAAGCCGTAGCAAGCATTCGGTCCCAGCGATGGTCGGGCAGACAGCCGCCACACAAAGGTCATCCTCTCTTTTAAAGCCTGTGCTTGTGCCTGCGCCTGTGTCGTGTGGCATAGGCCTGCTGTAGCGCTGTAGCCGGGCCATGCACTTCAGTAGGCTACATTGTGACCTAAGTGTCATTGAACCGCTGGCCTCTGACCCTCTTGTCCACCGCTATTGGCCATTACTCAGGACATAACCGTTAGACGCCACGTTTATGTGAGAAAAACATGCTGCACACAATGATTTGACCAGGGCTAAGTCTCATCTCAACAAAGACCACATAGGATGCTGTGGTAGCTGTCCTTTGGTTGGTGGTAGCTGCTTTGTTCTTTGTCTGGTCCAGTTTTGATGAACTTACCACTGTGCAAGGAGAACTGTTGGTGTTTTAAATGATTGTTGTTGCCATATTGTTGGCCTGAGTGAGTTTTTTCAGTGGAGAGAGATGACTGTTTGCTGGCTCTTGGCACTATAAGATTGAGTTTTAAAACCGTATGGTATTGTGCAGTTTTCAACAAAGATTGACAACCATTGACTTTGTTTTAACTTCGTTAAAGCACTGTAAGTATTGAGTTAATTGTTCTCCATGGCTGTCTGGTCCAGGTTGGATTAATTTTTTTTGGGAATTCTGCGTTGTAGTATTTGTTTTTAAAAATAAGAAAAAGAAAGAAGAGCGGGTCGTGTTCCACGGTGTACTAAAGTATTGAAGGGAGGGCTCGAGACTGAAAATGACATGTGTTCAAACAGCTAGTCTGTACTAGAAAACGCTATGGCCTTGACTGACGGTACACACGTGCATTTTCACACTCTCTGCTGCGCTGTGTAACGGGACTTCTGTCAAGACTGCTGGCGATGTGAGGTGTGTTTCAAAAGTCGGTGTACTCTGAAGCATTTCATGCCGTCTCGCATGACCATGTTTGTTGAGAAATGAAGAACTTTAGTTAATATTTTTAATGTGTGTGTGAGAGAGAGAGGGTGAGAGAGTGAAGTCCTTTCTTTAGGCAAGATAACCAGTATAGACCTAACTTTTATACTATATAATAGTCTCCCTTTTTGGTTAGAAAAAAAAAGACTATTGGAAGTCACACTATTTTTAACTTAAACATTTCACAAGATTGTGTAGTGCTTCTGTGAAAATGCTATTTAACTCCTTCCAAGATTATTGAGGTGTTGATTTGTTGTACCAGAAGATCCCCGCCCTACTCCATGCCCTCCTTCCCCTCCAAGTTGTGATGGATGGGTGGGTGTTCTGTTTTTACACCGCCATGTTTGGGCATTGTGAACATTAGTTTCATCATGGCTAGGTCGCCGAAAGAGACCTACTGCAAAGGAAAGTTGGCACATGTTGAATACTATTATATTATTAGTTGATATTATCACATACATATCTCCCTTCTTATCATCCTATCCTATCCTATCCTGTCCCGTAACCCGGAGGTCGTAGGGGCACCACAGATGATCGTTTAACCAGCATACTCCATCTTTCTCTGTCCTCAGCAGCCCTGATGGCTTCGCTCAGTGTCAAACCAGTCCATTCTCGAATGTTGTCATCCCACCTCTTTTTCGGTCTCCCTCTTCTTCTACCTCATTGCACTGTGTCAAGATCCCAGGATGCATTGTATGAATGAACATTGAAGTGTACTGTTTACACTCGCCTACACGTGCGGTATAGAAGATTCTAAGCTTAAGTGTCGGCTCCTTGGGTGTTGTAGTCCACATCAGACTGAGGTACTGTTAGGAGGGTGAACACACTTCTAAGCCAGACACTGGCTGAGGCTTAATCGCGTGAACTGTGTGGCAGGGAGAAATGGCGGCAGCTTTCCTTTTCTTAGGATAAGAGTAATTTTCCTTTCGTCCTTTCTGGATCGGGTAAGCTGCGTCTCTAACTGATGTATCGAGATAAAAAGAGAGAGAGAAAAAGAGAGAGAGAGAGAGAGAGAGAGAGAGAGAGAGAGAGAGAGAGAGAGAGAGAGTAGTTAATTATTCATTACTTACAGGGTCCAGCGGGCTGGAAGATTACAAAATCAAGACCACAACTTCGCTGAAAGAGGACTCACCCCTGATCCGCATAAAAGATCTGCCGTAACAACCCTAGTGGTAACCCTGAAGGCACTCCAACCAGCCAGTCACTTTACAATAAAGACATCCGGAGCACAAGTCATCTGTAGTAAACTTGTATAAGATAACATTGTTTATATTCAACTAGTGTTGGCTCTTAAGCATGCTCAGTGCGGGCATGGGGCTAGAGAGGGTCGTGGGTTGTGTTAGTGGTGTTGTATACCTATGTACAATTTGCACAGAGGCCTGAAGCCTGTTTTATGGCGGCCTACTAGCGCCAAAACCTGATAATTACAATTATCATGTGATAATTACAAATATCATGGGATAATTACAATTATCAAGAGATAATTACAATTATCATTAAAAATTACAAATATGTTCGTGTGATCATGTTTAATTTTCAGTTTTGGCTCTATCAATCCGCCTGGAAATGCGCCAAAACTGAAAATTGTAATTATCACATAATAATTAAAATTTTCACTTGATAATTATAATTTTCACGTGATCATGCTTAATTCTGGTTAGGCGGCTTACTAGCGTCAAAACCTGCAAAACTTACATGTATCAGTGATAATTGTAATTAACACGTGTTCTGTGTAATTCACAGAGATACCGGTAACTCACAGTGTTAATTACTAATTTTCAGTTTTGGCCACGCTTTACTAGGGCCAAAACCCCAGGCGTGCTGGGAACAGTGCCGCTGCCGCGCATGCGCATAGCGCATCGGGCCGCGCATGCTCATCTTGATATTTATAATTTTCAGTGATAATTGTAATTATCGCTTGATAATTGTAATTATCTCTTGATAATTGTAATTATCTCTTGATAATTGTAATTATCTCATGATATTAGTAATTGTTAGGTTTTGGCGCTAGGAAAGCGTGGCAAATACTGATAATTATTAATTAACACTGCGGATTACCGGTATCTCTGTAAATTACACAGAACACGTGATAATTTCAATTATCTCGTGATAATGGTAACTCTCGGTTTTGGCGCTAGTAGGCCGTCATACTGTTTTGTACACTAACATTTGAGTATCGAGTCTCTCTCTGTCTCTGTCTCTCTCTGTCTCTCTATCTCTGAAACTGTTTAGCAATCGACCTCTCTTCTTACATCTGTTATTATTGGGGGCAAGCTGTTTATGGGCTGTAATGAAGAACATTGTGGGAGTTTTTAAATTGCGATACATAATTAGCCGCATAATAATTGAAGCAGTTTATTCTGGGGTGTCGGATAGTGCAGTGGTTGGAGCACTCGCTACTGTGTCGAAAGTGAAGCACCGTCCGGTGCGGTTAGCACTTGGATGGGTGACCGCTAAGGCGTGAAGCGACAAATAACAACGCCCCCAGTTGACTCAACTGTGATTGAGTACCTACTCTCTTGAGGGTGGGGAAGGTAAAGCAGCGAGGGAGAGAGTTGGGCATCACCCTCATTACGCTGGCCCAAGATAAGTGTGATCTCCAACATCACGCTCCCCTACGGCCACAAGGCTATGGGACTACCTTTACCTTTTACCTTTTTTTAGTTTATTCTCCCGTTTGTTGTTGTTCTTCTTCTCCTTCTTCGTCTATTCCTCCTCCACCTTCTTCCTCCTTCTCCTCCTCCCCCTTCTTGCATAGATTTGTGTTCCCGGACACTTTGGCGTATAGGGGACTACTCCTTCTTTTTCATCTTCTATTCCTCCTCCTCCTCCTATATTTTATGATTTTTTTTCCATTCTTCTCATCAGTGCGTTGAACATATATATATATATATATATATATATATATATATATATATATATATATATATATATATATATATATATATATAATAACAACAATGAGAGTGGGGGGAGAGAGAGAGAGAGAGAGAGAGAGAGAGAGAGAGAGAGAGAGAGAGAGAGAGAAGAAAGTCACAGTCTATGACTCTTGTTTTAACACAATAACAGTCTAGTTGCACTTACACTCACGTGCACTTGTACTCACGCAGACACTACACTTAACGCTTAATCACGCAGTACACCTGTACTTGACACAGTAAATCTGTGCTAGTGAACTGAGCAACGTCAATGACGTGATATAGAATAACGAGCTGTTCTACTTAAACGTGCTGGTTTCTAGCTGCCTTTTAAATCCCAGGACGTATCGCCAAAGGGAGAATATGGAGCTCCTTTTAGTGCTTTTTGCCTCCATTATGTTTTGTAGTAATTGTTGTTTATGTTACCTCGCTGGCTGGCCGAGTTAAATCCGTAAAATACTGTTCTTATATAGTACAACTCGTCAATTCTAAGGAGCTATAAAAAGCTGATCCAGGCGGTGGCAAAAATAAAGACGTCAACACTGTCTGCCGTGATGATGGGAATGTACCTATGAATGTACCTGGGGTGGCCTCGTGGCGCAGTGGATAAGTCGCCGGTTTCCTATGCCGAAGGTCGCGGGTTCGATTCCCGCAAGGGGCGAACGTATGTGACTTAGGTACGAGACTATTGAGGTCACCGAGGGTTTTCTCCGGGCACTCCGGTTTCCTCCCTCCCTTCAATAATGGTACAGGACGCAGTCAATATAAAAATTTCAAAAATAAAAAATTCGATTTTCTTTCCGTCTTCTAATAGCGATCTCCCTGCCTTTACACCACCTGTTTGAGTGATGGATGTGTGTTTGGTGTGTGTGAGGGTGGATGAGACAGGTGAGCGTGTATGTTGGTATAGATCGCCGCGCTTTGAGCCTGAATGATTTGGGGTAAGGCGCGTATAGCATCCTGTATTATTATTATTATTATTATTATTATTAATATTATTATTATTATTATTATTATTATTATTATTATTATTTTATTAATGCGTGGCTGGATGGTCTAAGTCCAGTCATATTTAATCCGTAATAGGCTCACCATCCCCTTTATCCTCTAGTTCTGGATACCCTCCTCCTTCCCGGGCCCCCCCCCCACCCTCTTCCCTGTCCTTCCCCCACCATCCCTCTCTCTCTCTGTCTCTGCTGCTGCCTCAACATTCTTTTCTTCTTTTTTTTTTTTTTTTTTGGGGTGGGGGGTGGGGGTAGAAGGATATGAAATTGTTGATCGATACATTAACAATGTATTAATTAGTTTTATGTTTATATATGTTAATCCCTTCTAAATTCAATTTTCTTTGTGTGCTTCCAGGAAGTGCCTGACGTCCCCAGGGCCTGACAATCCCACACTGGCATCGGCCAATATGGCGTCACCCGACCCCAGCGGATACCACGCTCACCCTCATCATCACCAGCAACCGTCACCACCGCCAGGAGCGCCGCAGCACGTGGGTTCCTACGGCCACGCCATGGAAGAGGACGGTCATCGCAGAGTGATGGAGCGCTACAGCGACCGGGACATCTCCTACGCTGAACACTCCCAGCAACCGCTCCAGTCCGAGGAGCAGCCGTTGGACCTGACCGTGTCGTCCAGGCCCAGGCCCGGCAGTGCCGAAGCCCACCACCGCGCTTTCCCAGTCAGCTCCATGATGGGGGGCCACTCCGCTCTCCATCCTCCTTCCTCATCGTCGTCGGTGATACCGGTTAGCAGCCATCCCGGTGTTTGCCTGCTCAAAGGCTGTAGCTGCTCCAACTCCAACCCCCTGCAGCCCCTCACTCATGCCCCACACTACAGCGGCCACCGCCACTCGCCCTACCCCTCACAGTACTCTCCGCCGCGTAGCGGTCATCGTAGTCCCGGTGTTAGCGGTCCTGATTCGGCGCCGCTCTGCTACACCCCTCCCTCCGTCGCCCCTCCATCCGGGTCCCTCATGCCGTTGGAGCAACGAGGTCGGAGTTCGCCCTATTTCATGGACCGACCGTGTCGTTCACCTCACGGCGCCGGCTCTTACATGATGTCGTCGTCCTTGTCCCCCTACGCTAGCGACACCCTGATGCGGCCAGGGGCGTCACCCGGGTCCGCCCTACTCTATCCCCCGCCCCCGCACACTGTCGCTTCCCCCCACTCCTTGTCACCCCACCCGCGAGGGGTGGACAGAGAGCGAGACAGCTCACCGCGCCCGTCCTCCAGTCACGCTTCTCCTGCGCGTGTCCGTGACGTGTCGCCACGCCCTCTGTACCGTCCGTTCGAGGACAGTCACATCGCGAGGTCCACCGCCGTGTCCAGCGTGGAGTCCACCAGCTTCTCCTCCCTGGCCACCACCATCAGCTCCAGCATGACGGTGCTCGGTGACCGCTACCGACACACCAGCGAGGACGACCTCACGGCATCCTCCTCTCTACTGCTGCTGGCGAGGCCACCACCCCCACCTCATGCTTCGGAGGTGCATCGCGACTACGGAGAGGAAGAGGGTGAGGATCGTCGACATCGGGAAACGATGATGGAGCCGGAGGAGCATAATGACCGCCCTTCCCAGAGCGATAGCCGTGCGCGGTACCATCAGCTGGCGCCCATGAACCCGACCTCTCAGTCCCTGCTGGCGCCGCCCCCTTCCTACTTCTCCTCTCAGCCCGTAAACAGCGAGCGAGGCCTGATAGACTCGCCACTGCCCAGAGGCGGCGTGGTGGACACGGACAGGTCACAGCGGGCGTCCTTCGGCCCCGCTCAGGACCACACTGTGGCTTCTACTTCCCCCTCCACCTTCCCAGACAGTGATCTCAGGCACTCCGGTGCCCCGGCCCCCTCCCCTCGTCCTCCCGCCACTCCCGCTAGCAGCGCGTCCAACGAGGCTCACAGCAGTCCCAGCATCACTAGCAGCAGCAGCCACGGCACCAACGTCCCTCAGTTTGCTGGCAGCAAGAAGGCCAGTTTCAAGGTTGTGGGTACTACACCGCTAGCTATAGTACGTGAAAAGCGTGCCCGCCTGCAGATGAAACAATATAAAGAGAACATGAAGAGCTTGATCGCGGCGGGAGGCAGCGGGCGACTACTCAACCTTCACGTGCAGGCGCAGGAGAGCGAGGGAGGGGCGGCCCACAGCGAGAACGACGGGAGCGGGGCGGCAGTAGAGCTGACCAGCACGGGGCAGGCGTCGCCCGGGGCCTCCTCTTCCTCCACGTCCAGCGAGTACGATCTAGCCAATGACTTCCCCGTGCCGCCAGACCCAAACCTGAAAATGTCGGCCTTGGACTACCTGATCTCCAAAGTGCTGGTGGAGAAGATAGACGTCCCCTTCAAGCCCTTCAACAAGGAGGTCAACGACATCTACACCGGCACCAAGAAAGGCCGCCTGTCACTAGTGGACCTGATCGAGCTGAGAGTTGAGGCCAGTATCAAGGCATCTTAATGAGGGCCCCAGTGCTAGTTTTGCGCGCTTAGCCTTGAGTGAGTGAGTGAGGGATGTTTACACTGTGCGTCTCTGTGAACCAAGCCATGATTGGATGGCGATAATAATTAGTTACTACGCTTTGAACGAAAGCTATTTACATTTTGTGAACTCTTTGCGATAATTATAGTGAGAGTCTGAAACGGCCTGGGGTGACCAGTTCCTTAACACTCCAGTTCTGTCATTAATACAAGGCTTGCTTTCTTCGATGTGTGTTTATTCAGTAAATGTGGAGTGAAATATGATGGATTTGTCACTATTTTTGCTCGGCAACATTTGCAAGACGGTATAGCAAAATAAGGATGTAACATGTTCAGGATTTTAAGAGGCTCACATATAAACAATTTTTTTAAAAACAGGATATCCAAATTATATTTGTCAATAATTTTGGATCGGATTTTTTTTTCAAGGTAGTTAAAAATTGTCAAATAAAATCACGCAATCAAACCATATTTGGTTGCCTTTTTTGAAGTAGGAAACCCTGCTGAACTGTAACGCGCAAGATCTGTAACAGGAGTTATGAAATATGAATATTAACTAAGATCTAATATTAAACAATGATTCTGTACTATCAATACGGTTTTTTTTTAAATGCATGACTTCCTAACTTTGTGGGCTCAAATTTTGTTTATATTATTATTAATATTTCCTTTAATTGTGTTATATAGCAGTGGTATTCTATCCAGAAAAACGTTATAATTCAGTATTTATCATTTTAACTTTAAAAAAAAGTACATTCAAAACTGCTATTATGGTATAATTTTACCTATATAATATACTAGTGTCAACTCTGTTGTAGTTGAAACATTTATGTAATTTATTGCTTTCAAAGCTTGTGTTTTCAATGCAGTTAAACCAGAAAGCTGACAAATAATAATAAGATATGTTATAGGCAGGCTGTGATGATGACTATTGGAGCATTTTACTGATGAAACATGTTTTTGCTTTTTTTTGGGGGGGTGAGGGTAGGGGTGGGGGTTGGGGGCGAGTTTGCAAACCCTAGTAGGTTTAACGTAGTAGACTAAATGATTCAATTTTCTGTTGCTACATTATGTTTGGATCTGCCTTGTGCATGGAGTAGATACTTTCAACTGGTGGTGTGTTTTGGTATAAATTTCATGTCAATTATGGATTGGCATTAACGAAATGGTGTATTTTTGGTGTGATTTGGTATTTTTTTTATTGTTGTTTTTTATTTACTGTAAATGTTCACATAAAAAAGGCCAGTCTTGTTTAGTATTATTGGTAGAAATTCAGGTATATTTGTTGAATCAATTTTGCAGAATGTGTGGGTATATTATGCAGTTAGTTTATTATTATTATTATTATTATTATTATTATTATTATTATTATTATTATTATGAGTGTGCGTCATACACTGTGGTTGGCCCTTTTTTCGCCTGCTATCTTCTGCTACGCCTGAAGTATTTGACTCACTGTTAATTCCAAAATGGCATAATTGTAGCCTTTTAGCAATGTTCATATTTGTTCTTATAGTATAAATCATAATTGTCTTATTCATCCAACTAGTATAAATCATAACCTTTGTAGGCACCCAAATGCAAACTTCAGTAACTGAATAGCCTTGAGATTATTTTTTTTAAGTATTCCTTTGGAATTTTATAAAGGCAAACAGTTGGTAATTAACTATAAATCTACCCACACCAGCAGTAGCCGAAACTCACTGAGTTTCTCTCACGTCGTATATTTCCAACCTTTGAAGAATGACATCATGTAAGATCTCAAACTTCGAAAAATTTGCGTCTAATAAGAAGTGTTCCGGTTGTTACGTTTCTTAACCCTAGAATACTTCTAAATGGGGTGTTTGTTATTGTGGTGTTTGAAAACTAAATTATTTATATTTCTCAAAGGACTACATTTTAATTCACGATTCTGTATTCTGTTTTAAATTTTAAAAAAAGGCAAAAAAAGTTTGTTCCAGATGCTTGCATTATTAGCTCCAGTTTCTTAATTTTCAAAAGAGCACTGTACCATTTTCTATGTGTTTTCCATACACATTTCTATAAACATAAAAAAAAGAAAGTTTGTGTGTGTGTGTATGTGTTTATAAAATGCACACATTGTTTTAGCTGTTTGAAGTAATTAACTTTTTTTCGCTTGCATGAAATTCAAAAGCTTAAATAATACATGTTGAAGAGCATGTCATAGGAGTGAGCAAAGTTGCTCGTCAGCATGTCATGTACTTTGCATGCTTGGGTCAGAGTTGCTGTCAGCAGTGGACTGTCTTCTGTCTGAGTCACGGGTGTGTATTTTCACGGCTGTAGGAATTAAGTGCAAACTGTGAAGACGGTCTGAAATGTATGCCACAATTGCAAGTTTCTGGAATATTTATTTGGACATATATTTCTGTTTTTTGTGTGGATAGGAATTGTAAACTTTGTTCTTTTTTTAATTTAGAAAAAGACACTCACTAAAATCTCGCAGCGATTGTAGGCAAGCATGTGTGATACAATGTTGACATTTTTAGGGAGACTTGAAATTGTGATTGATGATGTTTAGATCCATGTCTGAAAATGTTGTATACTCTAAATGTCACATGCATTTGCTTGATTGCTTAACTTAAACAAACTGTGAAGAACATCTTCAACTGAATGCTTTTTTTCATCTTACCTTTTGAGTTTTGTGCTGCTCTTGAGGAATTGTGCTGCACAATTGGAAGAGGACAAAGGAAACACTGAGAACCGAAAGTAAGCCCCTGATCCTCAACTCGTTAAGGTTTTTTTGGTTTTAAAAAAAATTTTAATTTATTTTGGGGATAGGGATAGGGATGGGGGGGAGGGGAGGGGAAGTATCATCAAGCTGTGACGTCATGATAACGAGTGTTTATCCTTCATGACATGGCAAAGGACGCCGAGCTCAGGAACTTGCTATTATTGCCGTTGGTTTTCACGGCTCAAATAGTGACTCAGGAATGCTCACTCGCTTCTGGCTGTAAAAGAACCCCCAAAAAAGAACAGAATTAAAGAAATATTTATAAAAAAAAACACACACACTCTAGTTCGAGTATTTTACATTGAGCGCGTGAGACTTACATTGAACGCTAAAAGTCAAGGCCTTGTTAAACGCGCAATGAACTCTACTTAGACTGCGCAGTAAACTCTATTCAGACTGTGCAATGAACTTTATTCAGACTCTGCAGTGAACAAGATCCAGACTGCGCATTGAACTCTGTTATTCAGACGGAGCGTGAATTGGACGCACGGTAACGTTCTCGGAACACTAAAAGATTCGCTGTGCAGCTACGCCGTGAACAAGTGAAATTGCACATTGTGAAAATGGCTATCGAGGGTTTAGGATATCGCCGACTTAGGCGCGCATGGCATGGGGACTCTCATCCTGTTCTCTCGTGTTCACTTGTTTGTCACCAGGCTCGTGCTGTCGAGTACCAAAGAAACTAATTGAGAATTGTGGAGGCCATAAGACTTTTTTCTTTCATTAGTCATTGAATTGATCCATTGTGTGGAGCTGTGTTAATTAAGTGAGTAAATGCTAGGCCTGTCATACGCCAATGTATTGCTTTGGGAGTGAATGGAATCAACAATATGTTACTTGGTGTACACTGAATAATGATATTGGTGTGTTTCACGTGGATTTTTAATATTATTATTATTCTTTGGAACTTTGCCCCCCCCCTCCCCTTACCCCCCCTTCCTCCCTTTCCTATATTCTGTGTTTGTCGTTTGTGTGGATTTGTGGGTAGTGAATTCTTTTCTATGAAGCCAAATGATTTTTGACATCTAGTCTTACTATTGTGTGGCAATGCAAGGATGTTTTGAAGTCCTTCAGACATGCGCCTTCTAACGGGACATTGAAAGGCAGAGACTTTTATTTTCTCAGTTTGTCCACAGCAATAGTGTACGTGTGAATTCTACACTTTGTTTTATAATTAAATACCTGATTGTTGGTAGTTTTTGTATTTGTGTAGTAGCTATAACTCTCCTTCCTAATTCGTTGCATTAGAAAATACCTCATTCCCCTCGGGACAAATTCCGTGGCTGTTGTAATGAATTAATTTCTCTCTCTCTCTCTCTCTCTCTCTCTCTCTCTCTCTCTCTCTCTCTCTCTCTCTCTCTCTCTCGCTTTTCTCTGTGTCTACGTCCTCCCCACCCTATCTTCCTCTTCTCACCCACCCCACCACCTTCACCGCCTCCTATTACTTACAAATAATCACTTAGGCAGATTGAATACAGTACAAAACACTGGTGCACCCATATTAAAATCCTGACATCCACGCGCGCGCGCGCGCACACGTACAAACACACACACTCACGCAAATACCCTTACACAACCTAAAGCTCATTTGACTACATGCTCAGTCTTTGTTTTCAACAGCTATGAACCCATTCCTTCTTACAAACTTCTGCCCGAGGTCATGGTGGCCATTTTTTTCTCAATGTTGATTGTATCGTATGAGTGGCAGCCTGAGAACGCCGTTTAGATGTTTGGAGTGTTCTTTTGCAGCAGATTTTTTGAGTGTGCAGCAAGACAAACAAATCAAGATAATAGTTTTGTGTTTTGACATTTTGTGTCTAGCTGCTTATGAAGGACGTATAATTTCAGAGTTTGCATGACAAGGGGTGAGCGCGTGATGTTGACTACCATGTTCAGTTCACCCACCCCCCCCCACCCCGTTATTGTTTGGCGTTGCTCGCGTTCGTTGTTCCTGTGTGTCATTCAATGTTCGGGCAGTCTGTGTAATAGGATTGTGATAGGTGTTGTGACATCATCGTACGATGTGCTCATGTCACCGAATATGACACTCTTTTGAGTGTAAAGGTCATCTACGATGCGTGTCGCATCATCAGCTTCTGGGTGGTACTTCATCGAGACAAAGACAATCCTACCGGAAGTGGACTCGCATAAGAAAAATATAAAGAAATAAATAAATATTATATATATATACTGAATATTATATTTTTCATTGACGAAAAATTGGAGTGGTGTATTTATGTTCCGTGTGCCATCTGACTTATTCTTTTTTTTTTTTTTTTTTTTTTTGGAAAGATGGCGTTGTTCTCTCTTGTACGGTGATTTACATAGTCAGAATCATTGTTTTTTGTTTTGTGTACACACGTGCAAATGGTGGTGCCCCTGAGTAGTAGTTTTGTGCATGGTTGTAATCTTAATAGTTCTTTCTGGAGTTCTTCGGTCTTTGTGTAGTACGGCCATTGACTTCGGCAGGCTCAGATGACTCTGTACTAGAGTGTAGATTTGTCCCTTTTAGTCTCTGTATGTTTGTGTGTGTGTGTGTAGTTATGTGTGTGTGTTTGTAGAGATGTATAATGTGAAGCTACTTCTGTTCAGAATAGCATATAGGGACTAACGATAGCATAAATAAACCATTAATTAATTACCTGTAGAGGACATTTTGTAAAATGGTCAACTTCACTGGGCTCACTTACAATTAGGGCCGAACTGTGACAGGGTTACCTATCTCCCGCTCGTTACACTTACAGTGCATGACAAGCTACATTTATAATGAAGCCAGTGACCTTGTTTCATGACGAAAGATGAGTTGTCTTGATAAGTTTCAGCACCAGTAAGGAGCTACAGTGTTCTCTCTCTCTCTCTCTCTCTCTCTCTCTCTCTCTCTCTCTCTCTCTCTCTCGTGCATGGGAATTGAATTAGTTTAATATTTGTTGGTGTAAGCTTGGTTTTATTGAAAGGGGAAAAACAGTTGATAAAAAAAAGCATTAAATCGTGTTAGATCGCAATTGAAAACTGGTAACAATTAACAAAGGACGACCCAAAAAAACCACAAAAAAACCCAACAAACTCAACCAGCTATTATTATAGTTTCCTTTAAACTCAATTGAACTGAAAATCGGTTTGAATGTTACACATTCTGATTGAATCTTGAAAGTTCTTATTGAAAACTTAAAGTGGTGATTGTTTTGGAAAATAGAAACTTCATGGCAGACGCAAGGCAGGGCATTTTAATCTGGGTCTTTGTAAGAGCTTCAGAGGCTGATAATTAATACAAACTACATCATTTATTCAGCCAAATGACATCAAACATTGCATATGGAAATTGCTTCGATGTTGGAAAAAGGTTTCACAAAGGTACACACTCCACACTACAACATTTAAGACTTCAATTAAAAGATCTTGCATACACAAAGCGCAAACGCAATGGACATTTCAAGTATCAAAAATGGACATGTGTACATATATCACAGACAAGCTTTGACAAAATCTGATACACAAGCACACACACACACACACGCTGTCTCTCTCACACACACACGCCCCCCCCCCCCCCCTCACACACACACTCTAGTATAGTTGAAATTGTTTTATATAGGTTTTATAAGCGTTTCACTTCTGGTTGTAATGATTGTATCCAGTTCTTGTTTGGCAATGCTGACACCATCGAACAAGCCGATGGTAAAGGGAAAATAATATGGTCACACGTTGGCCAATACAAGATTCGAACCAGAGACCTTTCGGTTACTAGTAAGCCGCTCTACCAACTGAGCTAACCGGTCCCCTCGAGGTAGTGGTCCTGTATGTTTGGCGGTATGGCGTATATATATTCCGAATGACTGGTCTTGTGTCTAGCACGCGGTATTCTGTGTGTAAATAAATTACAGCCCCGGAAGGCCATAATGCTCCCTCTAATCAGTTGACATTATGGCGTGCATGATAAGGGTAAAGTAGAGGCGAGCGTGAACCCAGACGAGTCTCAGCTGAGCCGCGTGGCCTAGGGCGAGTGGTGTCGCTTATCAGCGTTAAATGCTGTCAGTGTTGCATATGCCGTTCGGCAGCGCAACATCTCTCCGCATTGTGTGGTCTGCACTCTAAACCACTACGGCCCTTGTGTCGCCACAGCCATTGACCTCGATTCTTACATTTCCACTCGGGTCACTATGACCCAGGTGGGGGTTGGAAGGAGTGGAAGGGAAGCTAACGTTAAATTTATCTGGTCGCCTTGACCTATTACTACTACTGGCCTCATTTTGGACCAGAAAAGAAAAAAAAAGGAGAGAGGAAAAAAAAAAAGTCGTACTATGATTTTATGTCATCATCTTGCATGGCGGATGTTTATTAAACCCGTGACTGAGGTTATTATTACTGCGTGTTCGGAGACGGCAGACTATTTTATACTGAATCCGACAGACAGCGCAATCAGTGATGCCGAGTTGTTCGATCGTCACTCCACGTTGGGCGCCTTACAAAACAACAACATCAACATCCCATTAGATTTTTTTTTGTACACTTAAAGGAACGTATAATGTATTGATAACGTAAACTCCTAACGTAAATTTATAATACTATTAATATTAATTAGACTGCGCAATTAATGTATAAAGTGTTGCCAACTAATTTATAAGTGTTGCCGTGCGTTAGTATTTTTTGTTGTTGGTGGTGTTGGGTGGGTGGAAGGGGTGAGATGTGGGAGAGGGTGGTGAGAGAGAGAGAGAGCAAAATATGAATAGGCCTATTCAGATAAGCAGTTCAATAATTTATTTTAATATCTGGCCTGAAACGTGTACAAGCAATGCAATTAAGTTTGGCGACATGCTGATGATACCCAGCACCAAACAGGAAGAGCTTTAGTATTGTTACTCAACTTAATGTATTATTTATTGCTTGATAAGGATAGTAGTATTAGTCCTCGCTTTCAGCTTAAAGGTGTGGGCAGTTTTCATAAACTCTCTAAGCCAAGCAGTACAGGTGTTGCACAGGTTTGAAGTAGAATGGTTGGTCATTCCTACTGAATGTGTGTAAAGCGTTGTGTGTGTGTGTGTGTGCGCGCGCGAATGTGCTTGCATTATTAAACAAAACATTACACACCTGTGTGGTTCCCAATAAATTTGATCTCGCTGGAGAATAGATGATGGTACGAGGGTGCGGGCGATAGGCGCGCGCGCGCGTGCGCGGGTATTTGTGATTGGTTATCTTATTCTGGCAGTTAATAGTTTAAATTGCTTTTTCGTCTTTTTCTTTCCCGCTGTTGTCAAATAACAGAGATTTTGTGTGTCTGGTTATGGATACCATTTAGAATTTCTTTTTTGTTTTTTGTATTTTTACAAAGCAGGTTGCTTGCTACTTCGTTTGTTGTTAGCGTCAATGCGTGCCCTTGGTTTCTTATTTATTGTGGTGTTTCCTTGTGATAATGTTTTACAAAGCTGAGCGGAATGAGTGTAATCAATGAAATAAAGTGTGGTTTATTTGTCCACACTTTAAAAAAATGTTCTTATCTCTTTTAAACTCCACGCTTTTCTCCCTCTCCCTCCCTCAACTCGCCCTCCCTCCCCCTCCTCCTCTCAACACACACGCACACACCCTTTCCCTTACCCTCGCCGTACAGATGTTATTTTAATGCTTGAAAAAAATTGGATAAAAACGAGGGGAGGACCCAGAAAAGGGGGTACAGCAAACTTCGAACCCATACATGTACTTTCAGATTTCCGAGTACTTGAAACCATACACGTTTTGAGTTGTTGTTGTTGTTGTTGTTTCTATTTAAATTTGTCAATTCCGCACGGGAAAAAAAACCACCACACGATTATGAAATATTATTTTTAGTGCCAAATTTAGACCGACGCCGAAGACAGTTGTTGAGATCAAGGGTCTTTTTCACTTGGTGTGTGGGACGTTGAATAAGGTGAATTATAATAATGCCGGAGTTTTTGTGTATTTGTACGTTTGTGCGTTACGTACATGTGTTGGTTCTCCAAAGCGAATGAACAGTGTTTGTTGTATCATGAAGCTTGACCATAAAACGTTTATTTTTAATCGTAAAGCAGCAGTTTGCTTTTTGAAACCTTTGGGGTCTGTTTGGTTTTGATTGGTCCAGGTACCAAAACGGAAGCAAATTGTTGTTTTGAAGTCGGTTTGGGCCGTAAAAAAATGTGTAAAAAAAATTAAAATACCTCTTTCTCTTTATCTCACTCTCTCTCTCTTTTTTCTTAATCTTTTCTCCCTTAACGTCTCTCTCTCTCTCTCTCTCTCTCTCTCTCTCTCTCTCTCTCTCTCTCTCTCTCTCTCTCTCTCTCTCTCTCTCGGGGTTCCGCACCTTTCTCATTTATACTGCATGCACTATTTTTAAAAAAATATATACATATATAAAATAACGACGTTTTAAAATATATCTATTAACACAATGTACATGTGTTATTTACGGATGTAAGTATTTGTGTGTGTTTGTGTGTGTCAATGTCTCCGGTAGATAAATGTTTTGGTTATAATTTATTATTACTGTTCGTGAATATGTGTTGATTGTTGTTGTGACTGTCGGTAAATTATACATTTTTTATTTTTTTGTTTTTTGTTTTGTGTTTCTTGGACTCATTGTCATCATCATATAATAAATGGTCATGTCATCAAGGGGTGCCCGTAGAGTGATTCGTGCTGTGGTATTTTAAGCTGTGCTTCGTTAGGCAATTTAATTATTTTACGAGCTGTTGATTCTAATTGTTATTTTACAAAGAGGTTTAAAACTCTTTCGTGTGTATACATTGGTGTGCGTGCACATCGTGTATACATACACGTGTGTGTGTGTGCATGTACATTGGTTCTTTCTCAATGGTTTGAATACAGAAAATATTCTTTTTGTTGTTGTTGTTGTTGTTGTTGTTGTTTGTTTTAATTTATTGACTTGTACTCTGGTGAATGGCGTTTGTTGTTGCTGCTGTTGTTTATAGATGTGTTGCAAAAGACATGTATCTGAGAATATTTGTTTTCTTTGTATTTTTAGAACGCTGTTGAGTGGTTGGGTGGTAGAGATGTTGACGTTGATGTTGTAGTTTGTTTGCGCACTCCATTAGTTTCTCTGTGGTTGCTATGTCTGTGGTGTGTTTTGGGTAGGCGTAGACATAACACTTAAAAGTGCAATCACAACTATCGTAACAATTCCATCTTGATGTTTCGCGTTAACACCGATTAATGACCAATTACGACACACGTTTCATGCCTTGCTGTAGTTGTCATCCCTTTAACTTTAATGCTATCATGAATGAGTATCGCCATGATCCTTAACATTGCTATCATGATTGGGTATTGCCGTGATTCTTAACTAAAGAGAAAGAGAAGCTGTGTTATCAGGATTCTTAAGAATGTTGTAATTGACTGAGAAACTGTGTTATCATGATCCTTAAGAATGTTATCATGAGTCGAATGATTATCGCCATGTTCTTTGAGAATGTTATCATGACAGAAGTTGTGTTATTACAAAGACTTTTAAGCATGTTTATCATAATGCGTGAGAAACTGTCTTATCTTCTTCAGAATGTTATCATAATGTCTGAGAAACTGTGTTATCAGGGCGAAATCTTAACGAATTATACCATGGAGTGTGTTTATTCGTCATCCGTTAAAAAAGTTATGGCGAATTAAGAATGTTATCATGAATGGAGGAGCTGTGTTATCACCATGTTTATCTCTCCCTCCATACGTGAACTTGATGTTATCACCATGAAGATTTAGGGGCACTGTATGTTCAGCGGTTATCGCAGAGATTTGAACAATGGTCATTGTTATGTGGTGTTATTATTTCTTAGCGAGGAGACTCCGTTGTTTGCTCTGTGTGTGTCTGCGTGTGTGTGTTGGACATACTGTGCATCGTCTTTAACAGCGAAAACAAAAATAAATGATAGTGATAACTAAACCAAACCTAGTTTTTCGATGTTTTTTTGTGTGTATTTTTTTTTTATGTCTGGGTGTGTTTAATGCGGTTTTGTTTTCTTAGACATCTGTTTATCTTTTTTTTCCTCTGGAGTCTTTCAATCTGTGTAATATCAGGTCAAGGCTAGGCAGATTCATCTGTCTGTCTCCTTTTGTCCTTTATTTCTTCCTCTCTTTATTTTCTGTCTGTTTCTGTCTCTTTCTCTCTATACCCCCTCCTATATGTAATAGTACCTATCATGAGCCTATGCCTACGTACTAAATATGACGTAGGCAGGAAGAGGGACGTCATTGTTTGGGACTGGCGAAAAATGTCCGGCTGAACAAACCTCTGGATAAATTTCATGTAAGTGTTCGGCTATTCATCATCACAATCAACAATGTTAGATGGTGGCAGAGGTGGGATCCGAAACCACTCCTCCGAAGAGACCTCCCCACCTCTCTCTCTCTTTCTCTCTCTCTGAACTCTGAATCGAATTAATACAATCATTAGGGATCTTTCGAAAGCGGGTGAAAGTGAAAGTGAATGTGAATCGGGACTACTTATTGTTGTGACGTCAGCAATTTATGTGACGCTTTAACTTCCCGTGGTGAAAGGTCACGAAGTCTGCCTACCACAAGGAATAAAACTTCGTGGAAAACCTGATTTCCACGAACTAATGTTAGTGAGTACATTTTGGTTATTAAATCGTTTGTAAAATGTCCAAAAATGATTTGAATTTGTATATGGTACATTACTCAACCATTTTAGAAGGAATAATGGGGATCTAAACTCGGTCTCAGACTTAAAACGTATTTTCAAACGAGCTACTGAAATTGAAAAGCCGTCATGGCTGTTTAGAATCTATCAATTCTGTATCACCAATCAGCAGTCCAAAAACTGTTTTATGTGACAAAAATGAAACTCGAAGCTAGAATGTAAAATATCTTCAGTGTTAGAGCACTAATCCATCTTTAAAGTTCAACCTAATCGTTACATTCGTGTCAAATCATGATTTGTCAGAAGAAGCCTTACGTAGGCATAATAGTGCTCTGCCTCTGGGCCTGCCCTGTGTGTGCTCAATAAAATCACAACGAAACTAGGTGCTGGAATCGAAAGCGCACAGAAACACGTTCGTTTCGTTTCGTAACGCGGCGTAAGAATCTCCCGGCGTGCCTCTCGTTGGACGAAACGAACACACAATCACTTTCACTTTTACCCGTTCCGAAAGACCCTTATTATTATTACGTTGTAAAAATCAAGAAATCGGCCTACTCACACAGAGGTACAAATGCACACACACGCACTCACGCAATGTCGCACACACACTAACATACACACACATACATAAACCATACATACGGAGAGACACACACAAAACATATACCACACACACTCGCAGAGAGAGACACACACACCATATACAAAACACACACACATACATACCACACACACACACACACAAACGCACGCACAACCACAACACAGAGAGATCAACTGTTGCCTGTAGGGCTAACCCACAGCTGTAATTAAAGTGTCAGCATCCCTCACTGGAACGTTTCTTTCATAAGATTCTATCTTTATTGACACACACGTCATGTAGGCGCCTTCATTACCTGCATTCAACTCACGCACGCGCGTGCGCGCGCACATACGCACACACACACACACACGCACACACACACACACATATACACACACCACAGGCACAGGATACCCCGTGCTCCAACAGAATTACAAGGTCTAATGTCCTATTATGGCTGCAAGAACGAACTGAGTTGCACAACCACTATTCACAACTTTCCGGCACCTCTCATAAAAACTCGTGGGTATCGCCATTATAAATTAAAACGAGGTTATATGAAACCAAGTTCCGGTTTGGCTTGTTTTGCTTTTATCAAAGCTTGATGCGTGACTTTTAAATATGGCAAATTGCCGAAAACGACGATTGTTAGAGCCAGAAAACGAGTGGGATAAGTATAAAAACGGTGGAGGAAGTACATGCTCAGTGAAAGAATGCAAAAAACAATCGTAGAGGCCTGTATTTGTGGCGACTTCGGAGGTGCGTCGATCATCGACAGAAAGTGAAACAGAACCTGAAAACTCTTGTAGTTTTCCATAGCTTCGCCGTCGCAACCTTCACAAAACACGAAGTAACTGACTAAGTTAGGCTAGCGTTGTGGCCAAGTGGGCTAAGGCGGGACTAACTTGCCTTGTCCACAAGCCAGAAACCAATGGCGCCTGACAGGTGTGGGTTCGAGCCAGCATCTGGGCGTTATGTTTTTTCCGAATATTTTTCAAAAATTCACAAATAATGTTAGGTAGGTAGGGTTTAGGCGCGCCACTGGCGATAGAAAGGGATAATAAACTGCAGCAAAAAAAATAAAAATATGTGAGGGTACGATACAGGTGGCCAGTGACACATGTTATTATTCTTGAATATTTGGAAATAACTCACTAAAACACGCGGAGAAAAAAAACCGGAAGTATTTTTCATAGAGGGGATTCCCGTTGGTGCATAGGATAGCAGAAAAGTGTGAATACTAAGAGCACTCCTGACGTGCGCCTGTCCTTGGGGAATTTAGTACGCTACTATTATAGCCTTGGTACACGCGCACTTGCCCAGGTGCAAGAGCACGAAGTGTCAAGTGTCTTGAGACGAACAATGAATGAATGAACATTGAAGTTTCGATACGACAGACCGAGATAACCGGACTACTACTACTACTACTACTACTACTACTACTACTACTACTACTACTACTACTGTACATTACATTACATTACATAATTATTGCTTTAGGTCCAGCGGACTCTTCCGAGCCAAATTAGGACCGGAAAACCCTTATCCGCATAAAAGATCTGCTGAAACAACCCTAGTGGTAAAACTGAAAGCTCTCCACCAGCCAGTCACTTTACAATAAAGACATCCCACGCAGGGGACGCTGAGGCTGTACTCTAATTTATCGAACCCCCGTTTACAAAAACAAAATAGAATACAAACATCATTATACATTATCAACAAAACACATACATATAAAATGCCTACATTGCTAAATAATAACATCATAGGAAGCCATAGTGACCACCTGGCAGAAAGCGTCCAATATTCCCAAGCTGATCCAACAGATCTCATACACAAATAAGGAGTCTTGTCCCGGAAGAGTTTTCAAGAAAAAAGGTAGGTGACTGGTCTAGCGAAGAATAGAACAGAGCAGGAATGAGAAAGAGCAAATGAGAAAGACAGCGACAGTGCACTTATCAGTTTTTTCGATGAACCGTGTCCTGGGTGCTTCCTTGATAAGCTGTGTTGTGGTGGATTCTGCTCCTTGTGGCTAGACTGGTGGGCTCTCGTGGCTCAGTGCTTTAGAGGCCTCTGCAGACCAACGTTCAGCGACGACTTGTTCTTGTCTTTCGCCTTGTTGGGCTCATGATACAATGCGTGCTCGTCTGTAACATATGAGACGAAATTCTGCACAACCCTGTATAATAGGTGTGTGCAGAGCGTCTCACTGAAGGCCGAAGTAGCCCTCAGTGATTAGCTCCATATCTCTATATATAAGCGAGGAACATTCTGCTTAGTCCGTGGTCCACTGGAATCTCCACTCTAATTTCCTATACATATATAAATATAAATCTTGGCTAACTATACAAATAGAGAAAGAATTATTATTATACACATTCTCTGGTACAGCCACTGGTCTGCAAGCATACATATAGGTTAAACAACAGTATTCCGTCAGGTATACAACATGGTGTCGAACCCGGTCGTGTTCGCCACGTGGTCAGGTTCTCCACGTGGTCACGCAACGTCTGACTAACAATTCAATACTAAGCATAGCACATTTCACAACCATAGTTCAACAATAATATAAATACATCACGATGAAACAAAAGTATGTTCATTTACCTTTTTGACAATGTCAGGCCGTGGCTAACTTGATTGAATCGAATTTTCAACAAGCCCTGCTTCCTAAGTCTGCTCAGGAGAGAGATTTCTGTCAGAGCGTAACTGTGTACTGCTTCTAGTTTGAACGCAAAATGAATCTTCTACCTCTCTGCTTGAATCAGGCAGAACTGGTTCTACCTAAGCTAGCGGTGTTCCGATTGGCTGTAAAATCTAATTGGCCGTAAATTCTGATTGGCTGAAAAATCGGCTCTTTCCTTAAGTTGCGATGATTCACTAACTGCGCTTGCGTCAAGCTACAACTGTGTTACACTGACTAAACAAGGCAACGCTTACTGTGCTGTGTAAAACTGCCTCTTGTTACAACAACAACTACTACTACTACAATAAATAAATCAATAAATTAATAAATAAATTATGTATTTAATTAATAATAATAATAATAATAATAATAATAATAATAATAATAATAATAATAATAATAATAATAAGGGTATTTATATAGCGCTTTTTCCTAATGACATCAGTTCAAAGCGCAGTTCTCACGCATTCATACTTAACGTTAACATCCAAATACATATCAAAAGAAGTGAAACAAAAACAAGACACTAATACATTCTACAAAGAAATAACATAAAAAATGAAAAATAATATTTACAAGTAAAATATAAAAGACGAGAGAGGGATGGGGGGAGGGAGGGGGGGAGGAGTAGAGCTGCAGCTAAGGAGTGAGGGGGCTAGGGGCGTGCGGAGTGACGGCGGTGGTCTGAATCAAAAACAAAAGGAATGCCGATGATGATGATAGGAGACGTGATGGAGAAGTTTTAAGGAAGAGACGAGTTTTCATTTTGGACTTGAAAGTGGTTATGTTCGAAGAGCTGCGAAGAGAGAGAGAGAGAGAGAGAGAGAGAGAGAGAGAGAGAGAGAGAGAGAGAGAGAGGAGAGAGAGAGAGAGAGAGAGAGTTACAAATTGGAGAACCAAGCACTGAGTAGGATCGACAGCCTGCAGAGGAGAGTTTGTAGCGGGGTATGTGTAGCTTGAGGGTGTCAGAGAAAGAACGAAGATTTCTAGATGGCTTGTAAAAGTGAATGTTCTGGGTGAGGTAGGAAGGGGCTAATCCACTTGTAATAGAAAGTACAGGTTTTGTAGGTAATCCTCTGAGATACAGGAAACCAGAGGAGATCATATAAGAAAGGGGTGTGATATGATCATCCCAGGGAAGAGGGGATAGAGACCTAACTGAACACTAAACCACCAGAGCAATCACACTGCTAAGATGGACAGCGAAAATGGCCACTTTTTTCTTGCCCGCCACGGGCATGGAACCTGGGTCATCAGTGTTCCAGGCAACCGTTCAACCAAATCAATGACGCTGAGCTGAGGCTCTCACGGAGTTTATCCACTCAGCGATTCTTTATTCTAAACAAAACAAAACAGAATAGGAACATAAATAACTGAAATACAAAAATGAATACACCAATATTGTTACACTCCGTTTGATGGTGGTGTTTTCAATCAGTAGTAGATTCAGCCCCAATGCGTGAATGCTCCTGATGAGTGTAAGCTCGGATTCGATTATCCACGCAACCCGTTCAATCAGCATACAAGTCACTGAGTCTTCGTATTAAGTTTTCCACTTTTATTCAGCACGCATCAACAACTGCATACAATCGCCTTTTCACTCTTAACTTTTTACTTTCCAACTCACTATCAACAACTCTTGAAACAGTGCGGCACTTATATAGTCTCTTCATACTCCGAACAATTTAGAACACGGTAGAAATGACGCACTACCACCAATCAAACTAAAGATCGTCATCACTGACTTACGTCATACCACATTATTTTCCGTCCCAGAATGTTCTCAAATATCCCGAAACTTCGATCGATAGTAAACAAGCAGATCTAGTGTATTCTCCAATAATATCGACTAACAAAAATTACCAACGCTACACAAAGCTTCTTCTAACAAAACGCAAACTCGAATCAAAGGTAAATACACTCTATTATTGAATACTTTGCAAAACGAAACGATTAGATCTATCGTGCGCGCTTCAGACATACTATCCTTCGCGTTTCAACGTAACAAATATTAAGAAATAGAGACAGACAGAGTCTGAGAGAGGCAAACAGAAAATATATATTAATCGAATTAATTATTCTAACCATATAACTTATCATACTACTTAGATGCACGTACACGTTTAACAACATAATGTTCCCTTGTAACAATTCCGTTCACATTAAGAAACAAATAGAGAAAAATAATCACCAAAACACCTGTGAAGAACGAAGTAGGTATACATGTCATTTTGCGTCTTACAGAAAGTTGAAGCCCCGGCCCCTTCCATCCATCCCCACTCTCCATAAAAATTAAAAGAAAAATGATAAGCTAATCAATCAAAATTACAACAAAGTAATAAATAATTCACCTCCCACCTTTTCCACCCCGGCCCTCTTCCCTCTTCTCCCATCCAAAAATAACTAAATAAATAAATAAGACATATTTATTTAAACTAATAATACTTCATTAAATAAATTAGGTGCAAATAATTTTTTTTTAATTGCTAGACTAATTGTTAAAAGTAAAAAAAAAGGAGAAGAAATTGATTAATTCATGACTTCTAATTAAATCTCTGAGCATTAAGCTCAATGACCAATCAGAATGTTCTTCTGGATATACAATACTTGAGATTGACATACTAGATAGATTTAATTTTATTTAATCTAATGAGTAACGGTGAAAATTGTTATAATTTTGTTGACATTCAAATATTAAGTGATTGACTGTCGCGAAACGAAACGCTCGCGAGTATTTTTATTTTTCCAAGTGCAAATTGTTGTATAGAGTGCCTGTGGTACATTTAGAAATATGACGTCAATTTTGCTGCGTGTCAATCGCCATTTTGTGTATTCCTGGAAAAGAATAAAATGGACGATTTTTATCGATGATTCTTTTGTGTGAAAGTTTGTGATTAATGCCAATAATAAAATTTTAGGAAAAGCAAAGAGGTTGTGAGCTATTAATTTTATAAAATATAATATTTGAGGTGATAGGTCATTTGTTTGCGTTGGGAAATTTTCATTGGTTGTTTTAATGATAAAAGTATGGTAACCTTAGTAAAATGAAACAGAGGCGAAATCGGTTAGGAAAACTGTCAATCAGTTGGGAAAGAGATCTAGACTGGACAGGGAGGATTCTACCCAAGCTCCGAGGCAACTTATTCTGTGGGGTGCCAACGACAGTTTAGCTGGAGGCTGAATGATGTCAGATGTGGTTGGGCCAGGAAGATAGTTGTTCCTCGACGTTTGATCAGCTTTAGCTGAAATTCTGGCACCGTAGGGTAAATATTTAGATTTTTCTTCATTCAAGATGATTTCCCAAGAAGATTGATACGTGTGATGATTTGTTCATTGAATATATGTATTTTTCAGAGGGAGAAAAATAGTTTGTTCATTGAATGCATTTGTTTTTCAGAGTAGTGAGATAGTTTGTTCAGTGAATGCATTTGTTTTCCAGAGGAGAAAAATTGTTTGTTTGAATGCATTTCTTTTCCAGAGAAAGATAGTTGGTTCGTCTGAATGCAGTTGGTTTACAGGGGACTGATGTGTTGATTAATCGTAACATGTTTTTCCAAGCAGAGCCGGACCTGAAGGAGTTTAAGTTTGTATGGAAATAATTTTCATGCAAATATCTAAGACTAGTTTTGTTCGGCAGGTGTTTTTATCTTGTGGTATTATCCGTCTGGGATATCTGTGACGATGCCATCTTTGAGACTGGCACTGGATTCTTCGATGATGCCTGGCTTATGATCGGAGTGACTAATTCTACGATGGAACTGTACGTTAACGAGGGCTACAGAAGTCACTGGTGGGTCATGGACAGCCATTAGATCTAACGGCGACATCGACGTCAAGTTCTAGTTCTTATGAACTTTTCCACAACTCATCTAAAGACTGGTTTCTTCATTCATCAACGATTCAACGAGGACGGAGTTTTGAGCTAAGTAAAAATAATTGAAAGCAAGAACATTTTCGGTAACCACGACGAAAAAGTATCGCCAAATTATCGTTCCAATTTCGGAGAAAAATGAACGGAATATAATAAAATAATCGAACTTGGAAAAACGTGTTATGTGTTTGTGAAGTGTTGGAATGAAATGGTGTACCTTAGGTTTTTTTATTGAAATAAAACCATGTTCTGGGGTAAGTCATGAAAGTCAAGGTAGTCCTTCATCAGTAGTGATCACCCAGTAACACCCAGGTTTGCGACATTGACATTCAAAATGCTACCACAATTACAAAGTACTGGAGGATTCATGAAACGAGCTCGCCAAGCATTTTAGCCTTAGTCTGTGAAATAAACTGATAATATGAGAATATTTTGAAATAAATATCACTTTCTTTTTTATACTGGTGAATTATCCAAATAATGTTATTCAATGACCTCTTGTTTGCATTTCTCATTCCATTGATTCCAAGCACGTCGTTTTATTTGATTATTAATGCATTTGTTGTCAAGTTGAAAAATAATTTAATGATTCGTTTGAAGATACAGCACTCTTTGCTATGCGGTCAACAATTACATTTCCGAATATATTTAAATGACTAGGTATCCAAATTAATGAAATATCCGATCCCCTGGTACTGATTTGATGACTTTACAAGTATTTCTGTTAGCAGTTCCTGTCTTTCTTTTACTAACCAAAGATGACAAAGCCGATAATGCTGATTTTGAATAAGAAAACATTGTTTCTTAAAGGAATACTAGTCAAATCAGTTATGAAAGATGGTCTCATTAATATTGCAATTAGTTCAGCTGTAAAAATAGTACTACCTTCCTGTAAAAAATATTGTCGAGAGATTTTAAAATCGGGAATATAAAACGCTGCTCTAATATTTCCGTTTTCTAAAACTGATTCATCAGTATACATACTCAACGAATTTTGAGAATGCAAATGAATACATTCTTGTGCTATTGTTGCCAATAATAAACCGTCCAAAAATGGCCTAGATCAAAATGCAGCAAAGATGTGGAGAGTTTCCTGGAATTCATAAATTACCACCGAGTGCATATGCCGGGGAAACAGCGATTCCGTTGTACGATCTGACAGGAAAAGCTCCTGTTGTATGGGAATAAAAACAGACAGAGAGAGGGCATGTTCATTTTGGCTATTGATGCCATTGATGCAATTGGAGGGTGTTTGTATCAGTGTCAGGATGGTGTGGTGAGGCCCATATACTTCTGTAGCAAAAGTCTGACTCCAGTACAAAAACGATACAGTACCACCAGAAAAGAGTTACTGGCGGTAGTTACGTTTGTCAGGCATTTCGGCACAATGTTTTGGGCAGAACATTCCTGATCAGCACAGATCACACCTAACCTGGCTGATGCGATTCAAAGATATTGAAGGGCAGCTAACCAGTTGGATGGAAGAGATGGCGCAGTACGACCTGCAGATAATCCACCGAAAATGAGCATTGCGTGAAAATGCTGATGCCCTGTCGCGGATGCCGGGTGATTTGGAAAAAGTGTGACTGTTACAGAGCAGGAATGCAGGTGAATAAATTGCCCTGCGGGGGATGTGCCTACTGTCAGAAAGCAACTAATCAATGGAGTAGGTTTGAAGAAGACGTTGATGACGTTGTCCCGCTAGCGGTGGTGAACCCAGGATTTTGTCCACTCATCAGACAAAGTGTGTTGTAGGCAAGGTGAATGAGGGAGCAAAGCACAAGTCATGGTAGTGATGAAACTAAAGACAATCAAAAAGACCACAAACCGAAGAAAGAGAGCAACTGGGCTACTGTCAAGACGAAGGACAAATGCAGACAAGAACAGTAACAAGATGAAAGCCTGCGTACAGTTTGGGTAGGTAAAAGGTAAAGGTAGTCCCATAGCCTTGTGGCCGTAGGGGAGCGTGATGTTGGAGATCACACTTATCTTGGGCCAGCATAATGAGGGTGATGCCCATCTCTCTCCCTCGCTGCTTTACCTTCCCCACCCTTAAGAGAGTAGGTACTCAGTCACAGTTGAGTCAACTGGGGGCGTTGTTATTTGTCGCTTCACGTTTTTGCGGTCACCCATCCAAGTGCTAACCGCACTGGACTGTGCTTAACTTGCGACACAGTAGCGAGTGCTCCAACCACTGCGCTGTCCGAAACCCCGTACAGTTTGGGGGTGGTTGGAAAACGGCGGGCGGAAGTGAAGGTGCTGTGGACTTCCCGTGAACAACTGTTTTGTAAGGAGGTGGTTTTTATGTACCGATGGGGCCCAAGGGGTGAATTGATTGTGGTTCCTGAGCACTTGAGAGGCATGATTTTAAGACGTCATCATGTGGTGGCGGGTCATTTAGGTGTGGAAAAAACAAAAGAAAAAGTGAGGCAATTATTCTTTTCGCCAGGATTGACTGCCCAAGTTAGAAAAAAAAAGGTGCATTCGTGCGAAACATGTGCAAAAAGGAAAACCATTGACCCGAGAAATGAGAGCCTCTCTTTCCATTTCTACTGCGGGAATGCCCATGGAGAAAGTCCACCTAGACATATTAGGGCCCTTACCTAAAACAGAAGCAGGCAACGCGTTTGTCCTTGTAATGGTGGATCAATTCACCAAATGGTCTCAGTCTGAGGCGGTTCTGATTCCCAATCAGATTGCGGAGGTGGTGGCTAAAGCACCGGTGAAGCATTTGTTGTATTTTTTTAATTTGGCTGGCCCAGAGAAATAATAACTTATAAAGGGACCAATATTTTGAGAGTCAGTTGTTCCGGGAGTTGTGCAATCCAATAAAATATGCTTGGAATCAGTAAAATGGAAAAATACAAACAGGAGGTAACTGAAAAGCGTTATTCGGATAATTCTCCAGTATCAAAACCCAGATATCTATATCAACATCTTTTCATATTAACAGTGTATTTCACAGACTAAGGCTAAATGCTTGGCGCGTGCTCGTTTCAAAAATCCTCCAGCACTTTGTAATTGTGGTAATATAATGAATGTAAATCACTTAATTTTTGAATATCAATTAAATTTTAACCATTTTCAGCCTTTACTCATTAGATTACAAAAATTAACGCTACCTACGTCTACCTGAAGTATTTTATATCCAGAAAAACATTCTGATTGGTCATTGAGCTAATGCTCATAGATTTAATTAGAAATCATGAATAATTCAAAATTTTCAAACTATTTTTGTTTTAGGTATTATTAATTTGATTACATTTATATTATGAATTCATTTATTTATTTTTGGATTGGGGAGGAGGAGAGTGGGGGGAGA